>CM035412.1:172527333-172967333 GCA_020310875.1 Ceratopteris richardii
GGAAAGTAGAAAGAAGGCCGAAGAAGATCGTTGAAGGAAGGCTGAAGTGTTAGCTACTTCTCAAGCTGAAGCCGAATGATGACAAAAAGAAGAACTCCGATGTTACATGGGAGGAAGAAGTTAACATGCGAAGAGGAACAAGCCAGGAATCAAACTGAGTGAAAACAGAATCAATGCAGCCATGAAGAGAGGGTTCGAGGTAAGATTTCCTTCCCCAAGTTCAGTAACAGATTGAAGGACTCATGGCATGGAGAGAATGACAAAGTACAGATATTGGAATAGAAACATTTATCCTTGGTTGATGAAAGATTTCATGCCCAATGCGGCTTAGTTTATGCTTCTAGATTATTCACTCTCTATTCTCTGAATTTTGAAAGAGTTGAAAAGAGTTGAACCAAGTGCCAGATAAAGAGAATCGGATTGGAGGGAGTTGCATAAGCAGAACATACTGTTGAATAATAGAATATAGGAGTTAGAAGATAGCCTGATCCGACGGCCTGAAATTTCAACAGAGCAGGTAGAGAGGCTATGCAGAGAGTAATCACTGGTCTATATGAGGATCTACATGAATCAGAAGATGATCGCAATATTCTCTCGAATCAACTGAAAGAGGCTAGAGAGCAAAAAGACCAAGCCTTGGACTGGAAATCGATACTCCATGAAGTTGTTGATACATTACAGGAAGAGAAGGATCAAGTAGTTTCTCTGTCTGAAAATGTAAAGACTGTTATGTCAAAATTGAACAGCATAAAGGATTTGGAGACTCAATTGCTTGATGTTAAGCAGCTCCTGCAGAAGTATCAAGTAATCATTGAATTGTAGAAGAAGCTGAAGACTTCGAATTGGTAGCTTGAGATGAAGTTAACCAGAGATTGCAGACCAAGATAGCTCAAGCAGCATGAGCCAACGATCACTCTGTTGATGTTATATCAACGGATTATGCTCAAACAAAGATTATGGAATAGCTTGGAGATCACAGTGGGGACATACAATGAACCCAAGTTCAGAGGATGGGTTTCAGGTTGCAATCAAAAGAGCTTCCAGCTAATTGAATTTGTATATGATTGGGATAGAGTAATACATCCACTTTTACAAGAAGTTGACTGCCTATAGTGGGGTTCAGTCAGCTATGCATGCTAGTGTCAAGAGGTCACTAATTTGGACCAATTTTGTATCTAGAATGTATTTATTGGTAACCCTGTGTAAATAGACTCAGATGGAGAATAAATATCAATCTGGGACAATGGTTGATGGTATAAAGACTTAAATAAGGAACTGACAAGTAAATATGCACTCAAGCAGTACATACACATGAGCACACATATGCATGAGCGTAGAGAGACAAGTATTGCTCCAAGCAGTGCATACACATGAGCATACACATGCCTGAAAGTAGAGAGACAAGTATTGCTCCAAGAAACCCTTCTATTACTCCACGAATTTGCCAAGAAGCTTACAAATAAGGTCTCATTGTCTTTTATATAAATTTTGAGTCCTTTGTTCACACATGCGTCCGACCTAGTCTTAAAAATAGTCATCACTGCTATCTAGGCATCCCATTCGAGTTCTGAAAATTACTATAAATTCATGGAAGCTTTTGTGGGTAACCCAAAGACTTGAGAACCCCTCAACCTTTACAAGGTGAGCCCCAGCCATTAGATATAAGGGCTTTTATGCCAAAGATAGGCATTCTTACCTGAAAAATGGTGAAACCATGGGATTTTGGGGGGTTCTGAAGATATTTGAAGGGGTTTCTTTTTGAGAAAATTTATGCACCCCATTGGTTTCCTTTTGCTGTGCTTCCCTACATCTTTGCCTTTCCTTAGGTGTTTTCTTCAGCCTAAAATTGCTTCCATTCTTCTTCTTTGACTGCTCTTATCTCTTCTTCTTGTGCCTTTCACATAAGCCATATTAGCTCAAAGTGAAAAGCCAAAGAGAAATCAATAAGTGGAGTCAAAGGGATTGATTTTTTATTGATTCTCTCCTCTCATAAGAAAATACAACAAATGAGAGAGTTCAAGGTGTTCCACTTGAAAACGGCATGTTGAGTGGTATCTATGCTTTGCTATGCTCTTGATCTAGTTGAGTGTCATTTACAAAGATTTTATGGGTCAACAACACAAAAGAGGCACTATGAAGGTGAAATGGAACATTTATTTTCTACGAAAGAAGAATAATGATAATACAAACATTGATAGGATGGCTACTAATATTGCAAGGAAGTGGACTACCATATGTGTGATGTATCTTGAAGGAAATTGATTCAAACTCTTGAGTAAAGGTTTCTACAAGTGCTTTTCTCCATGCAAAAGTGAATTGCAAGAGTGTCAAATTCAACCAACACCTTTCGACTTGTTTAGAGTGATACAAAAAAAGCACCTAATACTAACCCAATTTAAAGGCAATCAATAAAGATTGTACCAAGGCAATGGTTATATGCATCACCTTTCCTACATTAACTAGGTGGGTGTAAATGTGAAATTTCAAAGGAAAAAACAAGATAGAAAGTGAAGGTTTCCAAATACATTTAAGTATTTCTGCCTTTCATAAGAAAATGCAAAAGAATGTAAAGGATTCTAGATTAGGAGTTGCCTCTGGGGAGGCCATTGAGATCTCCACAAGTTCATTGCATGAAGTACAAATATTTCATGGACCAAGGACACAGAAATTAGCGCTGATGATCTCCCCTCTAGAGATTGGGTTGATTCACTATTAGTCGATGGTTCCAAACAACTCCTAAACTTGAATTCCAAATGCCAAGAAGTTCCAATCCATCCTATTTTGATCTATATCTAGGTTGAATAGAACTCGTATAGAAAGAGGCATTGTGAACGTGAAATGGGTTAATCATTGTCAAGAGGAATCAAGGTTGGAAAAAATCGCGTACCAAACCTCTTGGATATGTACGATACATACAGTACGTACCGAACGTACCATACATGTACGGTACTTGTTCTGGTAAAAAAAATTATCATTCATCATTTTGAACTTGGAACCTCATTATATGAGCCATACTATTCATAGTTAACTATGTTGTGAGATTGAAGTGCTCATGTGGTAATTCACTATAAATACATGCATGAAGAATTATTTCATGGACCAAGGACACAGAAATTAGCACTGATGATCTCCCCTCTAGAGATTGGGTTGATTCACTATTAGTCGATGGTTCCAAACAACTCCTAAACTTGAATTCCAAATGCCAAGAAATTCCAATCCATCCTATTTTGATCTATATCTAGGTTGAATAGAACTCGTATAGAAAGAGGCATTGTGAACGTGAAATGGGTTAATCATTGTCAAGAGGAATCAAGGTTGGAAAAAATCGCGTACCAAACCTCTTGGATATGTACGATACGTACAGTACGTACCGAACGTACCATACATGTACGGTACTTGTTCTGGTAAAAAAAATTATCATTCATCATTTTGAACTTGGAACCTCATTATATGAGCCATACTATTCATAGTCAACTATCTTGTGAGATTGAAGTGCTCATGTGGTAATTCACTATAAATACATGCATGGAGAATATATTATTATATATAAAATTTTAAAATAATATAGAAATATATTCAAAAAAATATATATTAAAAATATATATATACGTATTGTACCGTACCAAACCCTCCCCTGTCACATATTGTTCACGTACCGTAAACGTATTGTACGTATCGTACCAAACGTACTGAACCACCTTGAGAGGAATCACGATATTGACATTGATATGATAGCTAATAATATTGCAACGAAAATGATGTCAAGTTGCTTGACATATCTTAAAGGAAGCTAGCTCCAACCCTTATAAAGAGACTTCTTCAAATTTTCTTTTGTATAGCACGATTATGACTATATGAGTTGATTAGCATTAACCCAATTTGGGCGGTACTCGATAAAAATAATCAATCAACCCCAAGGATCAAGCAATACCAAGGAAGCTCTCTAGCTTCCTTTCTGTGAAAAGTTTACAAGAAACTGATCATGCATTTGACATAATTTTGGGATTGGACACTTCATAGAACTCATAGTATCAGAATCTTACATCTCATACATATTCAAATTTCTGTCCCTACATCTGAATATTCTTGTAAATTCGGTACATACACTCTTCCATCTATTTTTGTTCACATAGAGTGGTTTAGATTTTGACTCCCACATTGTAATTTGACATTTGTATATATGATGGTGTGAGTAAGCAGTGGCTTACGTAACACTTTGAACATGTATTCTAATCTCTCTCTATCTTTGTCTCGTCATTGTATGATTAAGTGTGGTATGTTCATGTTTGTCAATATTGGAAGATACTGGAATCTATGTTGTAGATCCTGGAAACCTGTGGAACCTCTGGAATTAGTTATGGCCCTACCTAATTTCCAACATTTGGTATCAGAGCTCCCAGACTACCAACATACGGATTCAAAGCATCTTCTAACATTTGACATATGACATACACACTTAATCTAGATCAGTAGAGATATGAGAATTAGACAATTCAGTCACATGTTTATTTATCAGTGTGAAGTATGAAGTTGATGATCTGTTAGCAGCCAAATACTTTTGAAGAGTAAAGATACTTTACAAAAGTATTGCATGAAGATCAAGACGTGATGAAGAGAAGGCTACTTCAAATTCAACGAAAAACAATGGTTAGGAGAAGATGAAGGAACCAGATCAACATCGAATCACAAGTATTAGTTTCTACTATGAAATTGTCATTTGCAGGTCATATCTTAGAAGAGCAATTATGAAGAGATTTGAAGGATTCAAGAAGTGCTTTTTAAACGCTTTCATTATTTTGAAAGTTAAAACATTAGCTACACCAAATCAGGTATCTAGAGGTTGTTCTTGACAATTTTGATAGATCTCTTTCATGGCAAGAAAGCTCATCTAAGAAGACAAATTTGGAGATCATATCAGTTTTGTTTT
This sequence comes from Ceratopteris richardii, assembly GCA_020310875.1. Taxonomy (NCBI): domain Eukaryota; kingdom Viridiplantae; phylum Streptophyta; class Polypodiopsida; order Polypodiales; family Pteridaceae; genus Ceratopteris; species Ceratopteris richardii. The sequence continues at coordinate 172,532,261 of CM035412.1, forward strand.
CAGCCAACACAAGATTGGAAGTTTTTTTTATCTAGGTACAAAACCAAGGTATCTAAATTACCTAGAGAGGTAATTCAGCATTCAGCCAACTCAAGGAAAAAATTGATGAATTTAGTCATTTCAGTCACATTTGAAGCAAAGTGTTGATTCAGCATATGAGGAGATGGTAGAAGCATGTTTTATCTTCTATGTTCACTTCCATTTATATACCATGTTCGTTTTCTCTCTTACTCTTAGCACTAGAGGAAGAGAAAAATTCATTTGAAGAAGTTAAGAGTGCTTGCTACTTCAGAATGAAGAGAACAAAAGGTATGGAAGAGAAGTTTGAAGATGTTGACATCATCAAGTGGAAGAAAGAGGCAGAAGAAGAAAGTCCAACAAATCCAAAGGGAAAGTAAGACTTCTTTCTACTCTTATATTTTCCATATAATTTTCTATTGTTATCCTCTACATCCAAAGACAAGTCTACGAGAACATCTTGTGTGAAGAAGACAGTTTAAAGAAGAAGCAGTTTCTTGTTTTGCATTATAATTGGTCATGCTTTAGTAGGTTTTGACAAAGAATTGCATTGAGAGAAAGAAAAACAGCACATATCTAAGACAGCTTATATGTTATGTCTCATATGTGCATGAGTTATGTATAAGTTGAGGATTTTAAGCAGGCAACTTATACGTTCCCTCAAAGAATTCTTGGAGTGTCAATACAAAGCTACTTGGTATATGACAAGTTGCAGAGAAGTATTTTTCTTCCTTACCTAACTCTTGAGATAAAAGAGTATTTGTAGCAGATGTTGGAGACTTTGGAGTGATGTTTTTTATTTGGAAAAGTTACCTCATATTCAGTAAATTCAGTATTTTCAAAAAATTCAGATTTTTTGATTTACCAGTCAGATGGAGAATCTACTTTCTATGTTTGTCTTGACTTTTGGATACATGTTTGTATTCAAAAAGGTGTTCCATCAGATCCTATCACTTGATTCAGAAGTGGAGATAGCCAAAAAAAAAGAAAGTCAAGCAGATACTATCACATTTCAAAATATCTTGGGTATTTATGAGTCAGATGTCTATCCTTTGTTTGTAAAAGTTCTTAGCATTGGAAGAAGTCAAAGGTTCAGATTCTATCAGATTAGTGTTGCAAAGAAATAGAAGAAGATACTTGTTATGTTACAGAAGATTATGAATCCTAAAGTGCTTTCAGCAAGGTTTTTGTTATGATAGGATCAGCTAACCTTATTCTATAATATGGGAAGCTGAAGAGTGACAGTGGAAGCTATTGGCAACTTCGTAGTGCTAATAAAAAGGGTTCAGATTATTTGTTTCAAACACAGGTATTGATGTTAAGAAAGCAATACTAAATCACTAAAGATTAGATTTATTGAAGGAAGACGTTCCAGATTTCATAAAGTCTGATATACTTTGATTCTGGATATTAGTGTTGAATCATCCAGAGGGGTGATAAAACATGAAGACTTATTTTCAGCCATATGTGAAAGAATGAAGAGTCATACCTACAGGAGAGAGTCCAGAGTTCTATTATAGAGAAGCTTGATATTTCAGAGAGGTTTGTTACTTATGAGGTGCGCACATACTTGATTATACCCGTCTCTGACGGAAACAGGTATGAAAGACTTACAGATAGAACAAGGATGAAGACAAGATGACATCATAGTTATGAAATTTTGGTGAGACTCATGAGTTGAGTTGAGTACAGTCAAAGATGAACCAACTAGTGTTCATAATACACTAAGTTGTGAGTTTTCAGTCACAAGTCCTAAGATGGATTCAGTTTCTGATTTTGTTTAGTGTATTTATATGACACAGCAGAAGTACGTTGAGAAACCTTACGTAAGGTAAATGAAAATATGTGGATCCTAGTGTATGCTTACAGGTTTGAGAAGATTTATTTCAGGAGATAGCAGATTCAGAGTCAAGTCATGCTACATATGTTGTCAAGCAGTGATTGCTTGATGTATGCTAACACTATTGGATATCTAGTTTGCATATTTTCTCAGGTATTATGGTTCATATTCAGCAAATTCAGATTTTTGAAATTTGAAGAAGTTCAAATTCAGTTTTGAAGAAGACTTTTGAAGATAAAGTTTGAAGGTCAATTCTGAAGGACAAGTTTGAAGCTTATGTCAGTTTGCAGATAGATGAATGAAGTTGCATATCCAGTTCAGTTTGTACCAATATGACATTGCAAGGGGGATTGTTGGAAATCAATGTCACATCAATCCAAAATCCTATTAGGGCAGAAACCCTAATTATGGTACTTAAGTCATTTTTGGCACAAAATTTGGGTAAAATTTTTATGAGTCTATCTTGTAGAGCTTGAAGAGAGCTTTCTAATGGTATATGACATGCAGTCATCAGAGATCAGATTTGGGAGAAAACCCTAACCCTAATTTTCTGCTGATTTAGGGTTTTTACCTCATTTGATAGCTCTCAGCTTGGAGGTTATAAAAATGTCTTCAATTCATTCATCAGGTGGTCAGATAATTGAAAAAGCTTGTCAATAGCTTTTTCTAGTGATAATTTAAAAATAAAGCACATCATAGCTAAAAACAACTTGCGATTCAATTAAAAACAGCGGTCAGCTTTTTAGACCCACGAACAACTTTATTTTAATAGATTTTTCGCAAGACATCATCAAGGCTATATAAGAGAGCCTCTTGGTCACTTATTTGAATATCCAACACAAGCTAACGCTAGCTTTGAAGCCTCTTTGAGGTGGTGGTGCTGTAGCACACATGGGGCAACCATGGTCCACTTTAGGAGTAGCTATGAAGCTATGTTAAGGAGCAGTCTTGAAGTTCTTCTTGGAGAAGAGTGTGCTCACACTCTTGCTTATGGAGAAGACTTACCTATCAACCGCTTGGTGGTGTGGATCATCCATCTACTTGATGTATTTGAAGATTGTCTTCTACATGAAGATTATGGAGTACTTCAAAGACATTGGATGGAGCTTAACATAAGATTGCATCTTATGTGAACTATTCAGGTACATATTCTCTTTATGCACACAGGTACTACTTGGAGTTTGTGGAGGCAGTGGCATCCATATCTAGAGGAGTCCTATTCAGCATACATGGAGGCAGTGGCATCCATAAAGGAGAATCAGTACATGAATGCTACATGCATCAGATGAGATGTTAGAGAAGATGTTTCCACATGAGTATGAGGATTCCTGTCAGCAACATGTTAGCATTCTATGTTAATTCTGTAAGTATGTGATCTTTCACACACACATCTGATTTAGGGTCTTCCATAGCCTAAATTCAGATTAGGGTTTGCTGAATATCAGTTTCAAACTGATCTTTCCTCTTTCTGTCACTCATATACACTCTTCTACAACCTATCAAGTCTTACATCTCATACATATTCAGATTTCTGTCCCTACGTCTGAATATTCTTGTAAATTCGGTACATACACTCTTCCATCTATTTCTGTTCACATAGAGTGGTTGAGATTTTGTAAGCAGTGGGTTATGTAACACTTTGAACATGTTGTCCAATCTCTCTCTATCTTTGTCTCATCATTGTATGATTAAGTGTGGTATGTTCATGTTTGTCAATATTGGAATCTATGTTGTAGATCCTAGAAACCTGTGGGACCTGTGGGATTAGTTATGGGCCTACCTAATTTCCAACAAACCTTTTAAAATGCGACTCGCATTCCCCTTTTTACCAGTTTTGCTGCACGAAAGAGGATCAAGGATTGAACATATCCACCAGCGTTTAGGTCTGTACCCTTCAAGAATCAACCTTTTTGCTCTTTGTTTTTCACGCTTACATGCATGCGGATTCTGAGCTGATCTAGATTCTAGATCGGCTCATATATCAATCTATCAGCACATCAGGGAATCCATGACTGCATTAACCTTTTGAGTGCGGATCTCTATCTTCTCAAGTTGTTCTCAAAAAGCTATTAATAGCTTGTATCATTAACTCATCTGATAGTCTATCCCCTGACTTCATAAATCATGTGCTTTGCCATTTACTTAACCTAAATTCTTTGAGCATATTATCAAAGCCACTAAATATTTACTCTCTTGGAGACTTGTCAGTGTAGGTATTAATAAATAGAACCTATGTTTCCCCAGGAGGAAAACTGAAAAAAGGTTAAGCTTAGAAAATTTGCGACCCTATAATCAGGGACTCTAAAAGATTTTACATATATTTAGTAGCAGACAATAATCCCGCCCCAAACATAGTACACGAAATATCGTCAAAAGATATAAACTTTCTTTCCAACCCTTCACTCCATCGTGCTCTTCTGATATATACTCATAGTAATAATATTATAAGGAACACCATGTGAGCATATATATTGATTTGCAGAATGTCCTTGTGCTGTCGTGGAATGTTTCCTCATGCAATGTTGGGTGAAAGAAATTCAGTGACTTTTTGCATATGTATTGATGTTTAAGAATTGGCTCAGGAACAAATGGATGCAACTGTTCATCAAGGAATTTGAAGAATAATGACCAGACAAAGGGGAATCCTTTTTTCAGCTCAAAAGACTTAACAGTATGCTTTCTTTGACATTGTGCTTAAGCTGATCAATACGGGAAATTCTCTTACAATGTGTACGGGCATTGACACTGCTGATGTAGAAAGAATTTGATTATCGGCATTATACATATAGAATCAAATGTTCATAATACACTCAGCTAATGTACATTGTAATATTCCATGGTACAACTTGCATCAGTGTTAAAATCAAATACCCCGAAGGGATCAGCTCCAAATGATATGATCTCAATGCACACTGACTGACATTCAAGAGTAAAAATGTGACCTTTTCAAAGGAAAATTTTACCTAGTGCTACAGCTACGGGATTCTAGGTGAGTTTGATGCAAAAAACATAGATGTTAAAAATTACACAGGCTTCATAGCACTGGAGAAAAAATAATGACCACGAGACCCAACGTTCATTATACCGACTCTTGCAGAAAAGCCTCAGTTGCATCAGCAAAAATGACTTTCTGTTGCTCAATAAGACACTGAACAGCCTCAATGATTGCAAAATCTGCCATCATTGGCTCATCATCCAAAGGAATAACACTGTCGACACCTGTATGAAACAGTCCACTTAAGGACTAAATTAAGAAAAGCAAGAATCTTAATGGATAAGATGTTCAATTTACCTAGAATATCAGATTCTTCATTGCGAGTCGAATTCAGCGCCTTGTCATGGGAGACACGGGACTGATGACCAGTATGAGTTCCTATATTTTGTTTCCACAAGAGATAGGGTGCAAGCTCAAAAGCTAAACTGTGCGCATCCATCTGCAATAAATCGTTCATCAAACCACAATTTTTGCTGCAATTTAGATCTATTCAGATGAAATTATTGCAATACCTTATTCGAAGTAGACTTCTGAGCAATCCTCCAAAGAAGCGATGTCAGACACTCCAAAGTAGAATAATGGGCATATGGAATAGTCCTCACAAGATCTGCAAGTTTCTGAACATTTCCTCTGGCCTCTTTAATTTCGTTATAAATAGCATGTGTGAGTAGAGGCTCTGGGAGCATCTGAAGATACCGCTTTAACAAGGCAGCTACATCTACTGGATTGGTGCCCTCGGGAATTATCATGTTCCAATCTGATAATTTAAGAGTACAGACATATCCCTTCAGAGCCATTAGATTCAATATTCGTAGAAATGAAATGAAAACACAACCAAAATCCACGAGACTGCAACATTGAATGGAAGAAATGCTAACAGTAAAAGCTTCTCAAATTAGCAACTACAAGCAATCATTTAGACATCATATCATACTTGGATCCATATTCCTACATGCAGTCAATGTTTAATTGCAGGCTGTGCATATACAAAGATACAAGCTATGCTGCATGGAAACTGATTGTTGATTTGTTTTCCTTATTTATCTCAGACCCTTGATGATTTGTTTGAGACAGTAGTGGAACCCTATAGGGTACATTCATTTGTGATGATTTACCTTTTTCTCCTCCTCCATTTGTTGGAGAAGGGAAAGGGGGAAAAAGGGAGGGGGGGGGGGGGGGGGGGGGGGGGGGGGAATTGATATAGAGATTGACAGACACACATACAGGCACAGACAGACACACTGACAGTCAGACCATGTACTCTTCAAAGATCCTTCAAAATCATCAGAAACTCATCCCCATGTGCATATTCTCTGAATATCCTTCGAGATAACCAAGTTCCACTCCAGCACAATAAAACCCATATATCAGGCCCTTTAACCACCAGGCTAAAACGTCCCTTTCCCATTGCACTCAATTCTCATCGAAGATCCCTCAAAAAGATCAGAAACTCATCCCCAGGTGTGTATTCTCTGAATATCCTTCAAGATAACCGAGTCCCACTCCAGAACAATAAAAACCCATATATCAGGCCCTCTAACCACCACGCTAAAAAGCCCCTTTCCCATTGCACTCAATTCTCATCGATTCAAGATGCACATACCTGCATATGCATGCTTGTACCTTCTACCCTATTCCATCCTGTACCAATCTCCAACAGCCCCCCTAGAGTCTGAGCCCTCAATTGTATTAACAGCGAATTCATTGACTACAGATCTCTTTCGCTTCTTTCATATGAGAAGTTTCATTTAAAATAACCCATGTGCTTCACACAGCCCCCTCTCATTTCTGTTTTCTATTTGTGCATGTAGGTGTTGTGTGTTGTACTCTGGAAAATTTCAACCTCACCACTGAAATCTTTTGGATTTTCACATCAGCCAAATCTCTGGACAGCCAATAAAATATCCTTTGGAGGCTTTGGTTCTATCAGAGCACCATGCAGCCAGTTCATCCTCAAGATATCCATACACTTTGTTTCGTATTTATTTTATGTATGTGTATGTACGTTCATGTAAGCTTTTTACCATACATCATATTGGAACTTTCATATATCTTAATGTTGAATAACCAGTGCTCGTTTGTGAGTGTGTGGAAAGTGTGTGCATATGTCTATGTATGCTATGTGTGAGTTAACCAGTGCATTGTCGCATGAGATTGTGTGCATTTAGTGTCACTTATGCAGATATTATCTAGATAGCATTCATCTGCCAAAGAACTTGTCCAAGATGATTATCAAATGGTCAACATTCTTATGGGCAAAGGATGGGACATATATTGCAACACCATATTGATCTTCAAGTTATCCATGCAAACGATCAAAGCATAGAGAATATGAATTCATTCTATGTAGGTTTCACAAATGGATGATTTCAACACAATTCATGGCTGACCATACCACTAAATGTTTTATTAGAACAAACTATATACGAGTCTCTGGAAGCCATTTTTCCTTTCACATAGACATTAACGATAACAATTCGTAAAAGGATTGCCATATGTGAACAATCCAAGAATAAGGAAGGCACATGCAAATGATACAACAAAAAAGAAGTGATCTAGGACCAAGAAGATCTTGGAAGGATACAAAATTCAGTGCAGTGATTAAGATATCGCACTTTTCGGAGGACACACATCTAAATTTATGCATCAACATACATTTACATTCCACATACACAGCACTCTTACACATTATTTACTCACATAACACCACAATTACACACGTTTATATATTTGCATTCATTCGCTTCCATTTCTTGCAAACATATATGGAGATACAAGGAACAATGAAACACCCAAGCAAATGCTACCTTGATGCAAAGAAGTAGATTGAAAGATAATGAATGCCATAAGCAAGCTCAAACACAGACAATGCAAATGGATACGATTGATTGTACAAACACATTAAAATAAGATTCCCAATGCTTCCATATATACAAAAGAAGATCCAATCAAGGTTTAGAAATCACCAAGAATGAGCTTTTTGGTGGATTCCGCTTTTAATTTCAACTTTCAAGCTTTGTCTACAGATCTCGTGACATCAATGTATGTGAATGATTTCCCACCTAGGGAGCAAGAATTTAGTCCCCCCCCCCCTTTTTTTTTTAACTCTTTCCCATCTACAGTCAAGTAATCTTCACTTGACTGTTTAACCATGCCACCAAATTTTCTTACACCCGTGGCCCATCCTTTCACACTAGTTGATGAAACATTGAAGTCCATTATACAATCAAAAAGTTGATCATCTCTCACCCTTCCTCACCTTACCACATGAGCACTTGAGTCTCATAGCATAGTTAAACTATGAATATATGGCTCACATAATGAGGTTCCAAGTTCAAAATAATGAATGATAAAAATTTTATAGAGAGAAAGTATCGTACGTATTGTATTGTACTTTCGGTATGTATCGTACGTATTGTACACATCCAAGAGGTTTGGCACGCAAATTTTTCCAACCTTGCTCAACAACATGTACCTCTCAATCCTAATCCAACCTCTTCCACATTTCTTATCAGTTTGTCTTCATCATTCTCTTTATTTAGCATGTACAAAGTCACTTCCATTCTTTTTTGCACATTAGCCAATGGGCATAAATCCATATGTATATAGCCAAGGTTTTCACCGAAATGGTATAAGTGAGAATGTTCTCCAATTCCTTCAACATGGAGAGGCACATGTTTTTTGAGATAAAACTCTTATTGCAAGTGCTTGCATTTGAAGTGCAGAACCATTATTCAATTACAATAATCAACTATTAATTCAGCTTGTGAATTGCAATTGCACGTTCCTTCTAAATATCTTTCCAAGGTCAACATTAGCATCTTTGTTGTTGTGGTTCCACATAAAATGCAACAAATAACCAACCGGACTCATTGACATATGCCTTATGTCCTAACTTCAAATGCACAAGTTTTCCATTTGATTCATTCTGGATACATGAGCACCTTTCTTCATTTTTCCTGAAACCTACTATTCAATCATTCAACTCATCAACAAGGTCCATTGTTGCACCTTTCTTATTCCATAGACAAAGAATCTTGGAAATCGATGCATATATTTTCACTATTGTCTTGACATCTATTCAAAATGCATTTGAAAAGACATTATCATATATTTTTATACATGTAGATGCCTCACACTCTTCAACTTCATAGATCTATCATCTACTAATAATTTCTCAATCATTATAAGCATTTTTCAAGCAACAAGTTTTTAGCCATCATATTATATCAAGTTTCAAAAAGCCTTACCAATAAAATTTCACAAAGAGATTTTCTTTTTAAGGGGAGCTAAGAATTTTTCTTCCTAGTCCAAAATTTCATTTCACGTGCATTTTATATGATCTTACCAACCCATTCCAATATATGGACATCTTCAAGTAGAAGAGTTAGGCAATGATAAACACATCTTTTGAATATTATGTGTCTCCTTGTTTGACCAGCTAGCCCACCCTTACACAATGGCTTGTATCATCACAAGTGCACATTTCTACAACATTGTCATGGACACACATCGTTTGAGTATGAGATGCTTGGTGTCTTGATCATGGGCATGCATCTTACCTTGTATGGTGTCTTAAGTCAAATGTGAATAGACCTTTAGTTGATGTGAACCATCTCTTTCCACATAATCATGAAAACTTTTGGAACAAATATCATGTCATCGCTTGCATGATAGATGATGTCAAAAGAATCTTAGCCACCCTCCAACATCTATATAAAGAGGGGCTCCCTAAATTGCCAGATCCCCAAATTGTCAATGCCAACATTGAGTTGTAGGATCCCTTGTATCTTGTCTAGCCTATCCATACCTATCCCCAATTGTGGGATCCCTTGCACCTTTGTCTAGCCCTATTATATATACCTCCAATCCTCCGTTGTGTGATCTTATATATCTAGTCTACATGTTTATTCCATACCTATTAGTTTCGAGTTGAGGAATTCTAGCATTAGTTGGATATTCTTGTATTGTATTCCCCTATGTGGGTTATTGGATAATCAAAATCCATTGTAATCTTGCATCTAGTGTGGTGAGCACAGTCTAGTGCTCCACTAATGCACATTGTCCAATCCTACATCAAGAATGAGTTCCTTCAAATGTGTAAATATAAACTCATTGATTTCAACACATGACCCTATAGGCTATGTGTCAATAGACTTCAGTAAGACATTTTATGAATTATAATTGGCAACAAATGCAATCGTGTAACATCAATATTTCCATGAGAGCTTGTTTCAAATGAAACCTTTTCAACAAATTCATGAATAATGACATCTTTTTTCCTTGCATTACTTATATTTGATGATGTCATTTTCTGATTGCTTCTTTTGCATAATTTGGCACTTTACAACCATGAACTACATCATACTCTAGTAATCCCAATAGATGGACAAGTGCGAATTGGCCCTCCATTACAAACTTTGCCTCGTCTAAGAACTGCACTTTTGTTTTTTTTAATTCCAGTCCTACTCTGAACCCTTATGACATCTCACAAAAATTCACTTCAACAATTGATGGATGAAAGCTTCAAGCTGACAAGGGCTCTGTAAATTTTTTAGCATAATTTATAGGAAAAAAATTAAAAATATAAAGAATTTTAAAATTTTTTATTTATTAAATAACCTCATTCTGTAAAGGTTTTTTTTGGGGAAGTTCGGTTGAAACTAGAAAGAAAAGTGTGTGCTGAGGACCCCCTGTATCCCCCACTTTTAAGGGGTTAACATCAAGCCATTTGTGGGTCTTGAACCCTGGACTGAAGATCCAGGGCCAAGGTGCTCTACCACTACACCATGCATCCCCGACATACTTTGTAGATTTGACATTAAAAATTTTGAAATAATGATCACAGATATTTAAAAGCTTCTAATCGAAGGCAGAGATTCAAATATGTTGCCACATGTATGATTTTGTAAATTGTGATATGATATATGTGTGTACATATGTATGTAAAAGTTGAATTGTGATATGCATAATCAGTCACGTATTATCATTTATTCATGTGTCTACCATGATTCATAAATGAATTTCATAACGTGTGCATGCATATACCAGTGCTTGGCCCGAGTTCACCCAGTAGGGGTTCTTCTATATGCTTTGTCATGGGCTGGTCTGGAACCGAAAATGTGCACGAAGAGAATGGAGGATATGGCTCACAACAGGAGAAACTACTACAGCAGTGAGCTCTGCAAAGACAAACTTATTGTCCTATACTTATTCCATCAGAGTAATTCAACTCTCAAAGCACATGTTCATTTTAGGAAATAAACATTTAGATTTCTTGCCATTCACTGGAAGTTTACTATAGACACAAGTTCAAATCAAAAAATATAGGGAATCAATAAGACAAAAAAAAAACTAACCTCACGGGTTATGCAATCCTCTGAAAGGCTAATAGCCATGCAATAAATAGCCTTTCACCTCACAAATACTTTGAACTATTTTAATAGGTATGGTGTAGACATCAATAAGAAAAAACATGACCTTTACATGTACTAGTAAATGTTCGCCAATGCCAGTTATATTGACCTTAAGCAAACAAGAATAAAGACCGTCATTATAAGAGCGTATGGCAAGCAAGAGGGTCTTACCTTGCTCAAATCTATACCTAAGATTTTGCACGACACTTTGATTTCCATTGGACTTGAATATATTCTCTGCACTGAGACCTGCAGTGTAATAAAATATTAATAAATCATTGTAGCACCTGAAAACATTACAAGCCTTATTAGAGTTACTTCTAATACCTGAAGCTGTTAAATAGTCGACACAATTGATGACAATTTGAGGGATCGCTTTTGAACTTCTTTGCCTCTGCACTACTGTCTCCAATGAAGCACCAAACACTAGCCAAAAAGGGGATGGAAACAACACATTCTGGAAGAATTAATCATGGTCTTCTTTCATTCTGTAAAAGTTAAAATTCTGCCAAATTGAGAGTATAAATGATAGTATAGTTCTCAATACTGGATAAAGATATTTTGTACTGATCATAATGCAGGTATTAAAAGCTATTTAACATTCTTTTGCTCATATAGTTGTTTTTATGGCCAAAATGAAAGCCTTATGGTTCTTCAAACAGAGACAACAAAGAAGATCAATCGCATGAGAGCTACACTGTCTGCCCACATAAATTGATCTTCCGAATTCAGGACGCTAAAAAAATAGTGATGATGCATGCTTAAATACTTGGTCATGCAAAGGTCAAAACCATATGTTCAAATACATGATTATTGATCAAAAGAAAGATATTCATTCATTTTGAGATCTTAAGAAAAAAGAAAACGTTATGAATATTTGTGTCAGATGACATCAGATAGGATGGAACAATTCAATCTGCAGACTTCGAAGGGACATTTCAGTGTTTATAACACATACATGCTACCTTCCAACATCACTTGGCACTCAGTGCAGTGGTTGTAACACATGATGCACTCAACACTTTGGCTGTAATAAAAGACATGAATAGCAAGAGATATTTCTCTCCCCCTGGATGTAAATCATGATAATTATTACACGTTTTCCTACAGTCTTTCCTTGATATTTGTGGCACTTCTACGTTCTACCATCTTGAAACAATCCCATGTCTCCTGTTGCTCAAACAAAATAGATGATACATATTTCTACATGCAACAAGCAATTTGATTTATTGTTACCAGCCTATTGAAAATGGCATAAGGTAATTGTTTTTTGCATTCACATGGCTTTTGGTTGTTAGATGTTCTATCACATGAATCCCTTGAGCTGATTTTTACAACATGATCTCCTAGCATAACTCATAAACCTATTAGGCTATCATTTCCCAGCATCAAAATGTTCACCAAAAAAAACTAAACAGAACTGTATACTTTCTGAAGTTATTAGACTTGGTAACATGAAAGGGAAACTTGAATGATACTTCGATTAAAATAACAACTGGAGAACCTTTCTTTTCCCTTTCCCTCTTTTTGTGCACAAATATGCACACAAGCTTACATGGATGCACGTGTGGATGTGGATGGATTGGTGGGGATCTGGATGTTCTGGGGGGAAGTCGATTGTTGTTTTGTGGGGGTTTGGGGTTTTTTTTTTGTTGGGGGGGGGGGGGGGGGGGGGGAGGGGGGGGAAGAGGCGGGGCATGCGCGTGCATGTGTGCACACACATTTTCAGGCCCGAGGATGTTGAAAGATTGCAATTCAGAAAGCTCACCATTTGCACCAGACTGTCCCTGTAAAAACAAAGATAAAAGACAAGTATATTTTTAGCTTATGTATGTTACATATGCCTGCAAACTGCTAGCTGCATGTCTGAAATACCTTTTGCCACTTCTCAAACATTATTTTACTCTGTTGAGCAGCACGCTTTGCAGCCTGTTTACATGAGTGAACCAAACAAGTCAAAATGTGTGCATGTGCATGATCAATAAAACACAATTATGTGCTACTGCATCAATAAATCTCATCACCGCAAAGTTAAAATGCAATACTATTCAGACTTAGTTTAAGGGACACAATCAAGGGAATTCGCCTTTGCATACACGAAAAACTATTATGCCAAGAAAATGAAGATACAGCAAGATCCCTAGATGAATGTTTCAAATGCAAATATAACAGACCTTTGCCAAAAGAATCTTTCGAGGAAAAGTTTTGGTGACAAAGGATAAGGAATCAAGGAAGAATCCATTTCTCCTATCAAAAAAGCATGTGGGACTCTATCAATGTGTAAACAATGGGGACAGATGGAATAAAAACTTACTGGGAAGCAATTCCATTCACCAAATAGAACAGATGATAAATGATTCAAGGCAGTATTCTTACCTCGTGTCAAAAAAGCATATGACATTGTATAGGCATGTGATCTCGGGAGACAGATGGTATCAGATCTTAAAGCTGAGAAGTTCTATAATCCATCATTAAACCCCCTGAAGGAACCATCCTATACTGGTTAGCCGAAATAACTAGAGATGAAAGAAGATTTGATTGAAGACTTATAGGAAGATGACTTAATTTCCTTCTTTCAGTGTGATAGACCTTCCTTTTTCCTTATATAATGGGGCTGAGTTCAGAAGCACTCAATTCAATAGATTTTGGGAAAACTTGGCTTCAAGAGGAAGCTAATAATCCTACACAACCCCTCTTCTAATGGTGTGGCTGAATGGTGTAACTAGACTTTCTGTGAGAGGTTGAGATGCCCCAATCATTTCTAGCGCTATATATAGATGACGTGCTGCTGGCTCAAAAGAAAAAGAACACTTTCAATGCTCTAAAGCTGCAGCTGAACTTTGAATTCTCAATGAACGACCTTGGAGGAGCTGAACATATCCTTGGTTTGAGGATAAAAAGGCAAAGACAACAGCTTACATTGTATTTGTCACATAAAAAATACATTGAAAAAGTGCTGGACAGATTAAACACGGTTGAAACGCAGCCTCTTAGAGTGCCATTGTAGCCATACATGAAGTTTTCCAAGGCAGATTGCCCAAAGGATGTCAATGCAGCAAATGACATGGAAGATTTTCTATATGCTTCGGCTTGTGGTTCACTTATGGATGCCATGATTGCTACTAGGCCAGACATTGCCCATTCAATTCGAGTTGTGAGCCGTTTTATGGTTAATTAGGGAAAGCTCATTGGGATACAATTAAATCTATCTTGAGGTATTTGAAGGGGCCAAAGGTAAATACTAAATGCCTATGTTATGAAACGTGTCCACTAGAGTTGAAAGGATTTTGTGATTATGACTTGACAGTGATTACGACACAATAGGTGATGTGGATATACGTAATTCCACAAGTGGATATGTACACACTCTTGTAGGAGGTGCTATTTCATGGTGCTCTAGACTTCCAAGAATAGTAGCATTATCTACTACAAAAGCTGAATATATTTCAGCCACAGAGGCTTCTAAAGAAACCATTTGGTTAGAAATGTCTATGCAATAGGTTTGGTTCGCCTAACAAGGCACGTCTTCTTGGTTGTGATGGCCAAATTGTTATGTTTGGCAAAGAATGCCATGTTCCATGCCCTCACAAAGCAATATTGATATGAGATACCACTTCATCAGAAAGGCTTGTAAGGGTGGCTTGATCACTTTGATCAAGATCAATACTTCACAGATAGAATCTTGTGGATGCTCTCACTAAGTGTCTACTCAAGGCACAACATCAGCTATCTATACAAATGGTGGAAGTTACTTAGCTTAAAGATGCCTTTTTGCTTTAGGTGAGAGGTTGTTGGGAAAAGATCCCAAGTCTCTCGTTTTGTATATTTTGACCCTTCCAAGCTTTCCACATATATTTTATTATATATTCTTGGCCCTCAAATCAGAGAGAGATGGACAATTAAATGTTTTTTAAAAGACTTATGATCACTTTGCCTTGTTCACATTTGGCCAAGTGACGAAAGTGTTTACTTTAATCAAATTAAGGTCTTATCTCACATTTCAAAATAAAGACTTTTTACAAACTCGTACATACTTCTTCTTCTTCTTCTTCATTTTTCTACGCATAGAGTTAGTTTTTTCTATGCATAGAGCTTTCTCTCTCTTCTCTCTCTCCCCATTGGTGTTTGGAACGACCGAGCACATCATCTCATAGCTCTCCGCGACCTCTTAAAGTTAACTAGATAGATCTTCACTCCCTTGGTGATAACTAAGTTCAAATATATCCCAGAATGAATCCAGGCAAACCCCAAATTCACCCTCAAATGAAAGTGCAACTATAAGCTCATGATAGTCAGCCACAAGACTATATAGCAAATCAGCTCCATTATGCACAATATCGACTCAATACTATGACATCCCCACTAATATCATCAGTGCCCAATAGTGGGGTATAGAACTCCGACTGAATACATGCTCACACTCACCCCACAGTGCACACACACCACAAGCATGAACTCACAAGAAGCTCTGCAAACTGAGTTTCTATCACTTCCGGAAGTGATGGGCAAACTCAGCCATAATGAAGCCTAGCACAAAATGCAAACAAAAGATAGGAAAAATTACAAAAAACGCATAGCAAACCTTTGGCAAATATAAGCAAACCTTTGGCAAATATAAGCAAACCTTTGGCAAAAGAAGAGCAATAACATTAACAATACGGAAGACAAATATAAGTTCTAATATAAGCAAACCTTTGGCAAAAGAAGAACAATAACATTAACTTTAGAAAAATTACTAAGTTCAAATATAAGCAAACCTTTGGCAAAAGAAGAGCGATAACATTAACTATACGGAAGACAAATCAGATAAAAATGCTTAAAAGAATGAATATCCAAAAGCTTATTCATAACTGAAAAACTGTATCCCTATTTTAATAAAAGATTCCAAACATAAAGATGAAGAAAAGACATGTACTGAATAAAACTGGATATATATCAACTCGAGGAATGATCAATTAAAAAAAGCATGGTTTGCTTGCAAAGAAGGGACAATTAAAACTCCCGAATCCCTTTTAAAGCAAAAAACATGAACTACAAAAGAAATCGTTGGCAATGATAACTTGAAATATTCAACAATAGCCCATAAGCACAAAAATGCAGCAGAAGGAAGGGAGGGAGGCAATCAAGCAATATTCTCAAGAATCTATAGAGTATCTCCTTCTCATAAACTCCAAGGTCATTAGTTAAAGCATGTTTTAACCAAACTAAAAAAGTTTCTTATAATCCTTGCTCCCTTGTTTTAACTTTGCCATGTCCACATGGATTTAAAAAAGTACCTGCTCCATTCTCGTTCTCCCTACAGCCATGACCTCTTTTGTTTCCTGTAAGCTTCTTTTCAAAAGGACAGATGTTGAAGATGCAGCTGACTTAAAACGCTCTTGAACTGTGCTGTCTTGAGAGTAGCCCTTATACACACTATCTTGTCGAGATTTCTGCAACAAAGACCAACGTGATCGCACAGCAAATCCAGCTCTTTCTGCAACCTCAGCTGCCATTTCCGCCACCTCTGCCACGCCAGTTCCTGCATCTTTGGCAACATCACCCACAAAGATGCCAGCTGTCTGTGTTGCATTTCGGATTTTCATGCCTGCAGAAAAAAAAGAGCACCATAAACATGAAAAGCACACAAATTCTGCACCCAGCACAACCGAATATTATAATGCATCATCTCAAGACAAGATGGATTGTATGCATGCGAAGTTTATCGATCATTCATGATAACGTGGAGCACAAGAAAAACAGCACATACTGGAAACAGCGAAAAACCCGCTCGCCCTGTCTCTCCATTCAGTCTTTGTAGCCATCCTTCAATTGATGAATCCTTTAAATAATGTGACAAAGTTGACCCTCCGCCAAAAACACCTGCAGGCGACGGAAGAAAGAACATCTGGATCTCGAACGACAACATCATCAAGACACAAGGGCGGGATAATTATTGATCGCCACGTGAGCGAGAAATTATGAGAGTTCTTACACTCTGAATCTGCACGCCGGATCGACAGGTCGAAGAAAATTGAGAATTGGCAATCGAACAATCCGCAATGTGGCCAG
Organism: Ceratopteris richardii; assembly: GCA_020310875.1. Lineage (NCBI taxonomy): Eukaryota > Viridiplantae > Streptophyta > Polypodiopsida > Polypodiales > Pteridaceae > Ceratopteris > Ceratopteris richardii. The sequence continues at coordinate 172,549,581 of CM035412.1, forward strand.
AATAGACAGAGCTCTCCCCCGAAGAATCAAAAATCGCAGCCCCACGTCGCGCAAGACAAAATGAACGCAGTCCGCGAACCCGATTGGATCACGGCTCCAGTTTAGAATGGCCTACTTCGGAGCTGTAACATTTTCCCGATCGTCAGACATGAATTGCCGGCACATCCGGCAACGGTTCTCATTTAGGAAAGCGAAGATTTCTACCAACAATCTTTCACCTTCTAAGTTCTCATTCTACAAGAAGAAAAGATTATATAAGTATCGTCAACGTTTTCACCTTCTCACATAAGGAAGGCCAAAAATGTGGAGTTCCACCAGCATTATTAAAAAAAACGAGCATCTCCACCCTCCACCTATCTACAGAGTGTAAGGTAGAACAATGCATCTTATTTCGTGTCTCCTGCTTGTGTGGATGAAGAGGAGCAACAAAAGAGACAAATATAGAGAGAGAACACACACATATAAAGAAAGAGAGAGAGAAGATAGAGAAGGGTGATTCCTCTGGACTATTCAATACTCAAAAGATACTTAAGAACAAGTGTACTATGATATGCAAAATCATTTCATGGTTCAGATGGACTAGATGCATAAAGCAAGCCTACATAAATGTTATGTAAGCAATCTCTTACACCTCTCAACGACTTGAGCTATGAAGACTAAAGAAAACACGTGTTTTGTAGGATACACATAGCATCTACCTTAGCGTCATCCTTAAAAATAAGTGAATGGGTTCTATGTAACATATGTATCAACCAAAACATTAGAATTCAAGTTAAGAACTACACACATATGCACCTAAAGAGGGTTAGAGTCTAGAAAAAGCTTTTGGATATGTATTTCATGCATATATCTGAATACAAAGTCACCAAGAGCATAGACAAGCCGTTCAAGACATTCTAGCATCTTTGTAAGAGCTACCACCAATGTGAACTAAAGATGGATAACAAAGAGGTCAGTCAATTGATGTGATGGGAGCTTAGAAGATTGGATATGTTAGTTATATGTATTCATGAAGTGTTCAATAATGCCAATCTCCATTCAACCTTCCATGTTTAGGAAAATGTGTTGCTTCAACCTTCACTTTAGATAGCCTTTTTCTCACAATACTCCTTCATTACTCTCCATATTTATAGATGCCAACCTTCTTAGGTAGGCTTGCTAACTCATGGTCATTATCTGATCCTTGATTTTTAGTTAGTTGCATTTCTTATCCTCTTCTTCTTCTTACTTCTCTTTCCTTGTTTAATCGAGGCATATGTGCTTTGTTTGGCAATGCCCACTCCCAAAATCTCCCCTATTGAACTATATCATCCTCAATTGTAGGTTGTTGCCGCCTTGTGTAGATTGTATGCATTATTTGTTCTCATTGATTAATTTCTACTATGTATTTTAGCATCAATTCCTACCATTCTTGTAGTTGCATTGGATCATGTGGAGGTATACTGCTTGAAGCAAAAAAAGTGAAGTTCACAGGCTACCATGCAAGCAACAATGTTTGCAGCGATCTTCAAGAATATTTTGGATTCTTTCTAAAAAGACTTTGTAAAAAATACTTCTTCTAAGGTCCATAAGTATTGAGTTGGAAAAAATATAATTCATGACTAGTATGCTATGAGTGTATCTCTATTGATTTTGACCAAAAAATAAAAAAAGTACTAAAAGTACCTTGTGGCATATTTTTGGAATTTAGCTCTTGCTTTGCATTTCCCAAAACTCAAGCGAATTTCTTTTATGTGGTATTGGAAAAAATGAAGGATTCATCTATAAATGGTAGGGAACAAAAAGTCATTGTGGCCTTAGGGTGCTATCTTCTTCCAAAAAATTTTTCTCCATTTATTATCAATTGTATCAGAATCCACTTGTGAATAAGTGAATGTATTACATTCAAAATTCAAATATGCATTTGAGTTCTTCTTAATAAGGATGTTGGCACTGAAAGCTAAGCTAGAAGAGCGATAAGTGGAGGGCAGAGCAGTCACAAAAGAAGAGGAAGCATACAAAGGAAGCCCCACATTTCAATTCTAATATAGACATAAAACTTTCTGTAAAACAATGATTTTTATCACCTAAAAACTATAGAAGGGGTTAGGGAGCTAATTTTTGGGTCCATTTGGTAGGCTCTTGACTTGGAGAGATCTTGTATAAGATATTAGGAAACTTCTAATCTTGTTGATGAACGTAATTCTCCATTGTTCCTCTCTATTTCATCTATCTTGTGTGTGTATGTTGTTGAGGACATGATTTCTCCTACATCATTTCCATTTGTATCCGCATTAGTGGATCTCCATTTTGTATCCAAGAGGCACTCCATTTCCATTTCATTTCCAGTTTATATTGTATCTTTTTTATATTTGGGTATCTTTTCATTCTTTTCTACCCATGTATTGATTCTGCTTTAAGGGGAATTATCCCACATTTGATGTACTTTGGAGAGCCCCCTCCAACTCTATATAAGGAAGGCCTCTTCCCCCATTTGTACTAGGTTAGAAGCTTGAGGAGCCTACTCCATTCTCTTGGCAAGCTCGCTCTAATCCATATGAGTTTTCCTATTTCTTGATCTACTTACTTTTGAGTCTCACACTCTTTCATTTTGTGAGTACACTCTTATTTTCACTTTTGCTTCCACGTGTGTATTCTCTACATGGTATCATAAACTAGGTGGAGATCTTGGTGGTGTGTTTAGTGGTTGTTTTGGTGGTGATGGTGCTTGAGTTTGGTAATGTTGCTCTTCTCCCATTTGGAGAAGTCTTTTTCCACCATTTTGTACTCTTTTGGCCTTCATTTTGCCTACCTACCCACCTCCCACCCTTCTTCTTCATCAGCTCTTTACCCCCTTTTTCGTCCCTCCCACCCTTGTATTTGGTGATATTTTGTGATGATTTTAGTGGCTATCTTTGAAGCATTGATAATGCATCTCAAATCTTTGAAGTGTTCATAAATAATATGTAGGATTTCCATGTTTTGTTGCATCTCAACTTTGTAGTGTTCATAAACACCAGCCTTTATTTTAGTGGCTATTTTCCACCGGTGAACATTCCATTATTTTCGTGTTGTAGCTTGCATTGCATTCGTTAGTATGTCGACCATTCTCCACTACCTATGTTGTGCACTCCTCCAACTGAGTATTGAAGGCCAACATTTGAGAAATGCTTGTTTCTACAACACCATAACAAGCTGAGTTGTGAGTGGTCGAACACAAGACCCCAAAAGCAGCCAGATATTTAGTTAGCATTATGTTACTTAGTGTGAATCTGTCTTCCAAAAGCGAGATAGAGCGACTCCTATGTCCTATCTCTCTGTGCATTTGTTAAGCAACACATCTCAGCCCGTGTATTGGTGTGGCTTGCTCTTCTTTGACGTGTCAAGTAAACTCAATAACTTTTCATGTCATCATTGACACAACATTGGCAATGGAAACATATCAAGCAATACTTGTAAGGGCAACACATAGAACAGCTTTAATAGATAAGGCCATGATGACCCACCTCACACAAATCCTTCTTTGCAACAAACAATACGAAGACCTTTTTTTTTTTTGTTTTTTTTTTCGAGAGTACAATGAATTGGAAAGACACACACCTAACCTCGTAAGGTAGAAGCACCCATCTTGGGGAACTCTGAAGCATCCAGCCCCAGGCAGGACTTGAACCCTGGCCATTTGCCTAAGAGTACAAGGCACATCCTCTAAATCACGCATGCTGGATGATACGAAGACCTGTTCCAGCATTACTCTGCCCAGAAATGATCCTGAATTAGTTCTGAGCCAAGGACATGGCTATCAGTATGTGTGCACTTGTGTAGCTCAATTGCCTTGCATTGGGTATCCTTCAAGCAGACAAAACTAAGAGCAGGGAGGGAGGGAAGAGACCCTCTTCTCCTTGCCTTCAGGATTAGTGCTCTCCATGGAAAGCTTCAAAAAGTGGTTTGCGCCTGCTCACTACAGAGATGCACGAATGATCTACTCTCAGGTACACTAAGCGAACAATTCCGAATCCTCGTTGCTACCTAGCATGCAACCTATGTGCCACTCTCATTGCACGTGTGCGTGAGAGAGAGTCAGAGAGAGAGGGAGAGAAAGGTTGCATCTCTCGATTAAGCAACATGTACCTTGTCAGATGCCATACACTGCTACATTCTCACCTGAGAAAGGACTCCTTGTGCATGGAGTCATTGCACATCTAAGACTCAGTTCACACAGAGTGGTGGCACAGTTTGTGTTGCCACTTGCATAAAAACCATTGGGTCTTGAAAAAATCTCCTTGTTCCATGTCCACCATGCTTTGGGACGGCCATACCCCCTCGAAACAAACATGTACCGCATTACGATTTTACTCTGATTGGTCAGGAAAAAAATTCAGCCAATAGATTAACAACTCACCTTTGCTTTGAGCATAGAGCTGCCGCTCTTTGTGAACCAAATAGAATGTCACTCAGGGTGAGTCAGCAGAAGCATACCGCCTTGTCTAGACTCACCCTAACACATTACAGAAGTGCAATGGGAAGAAACTCTATGCTACACTGTGGTAGAGAACATGCCGCCAATTCCATAGAAAATAAGCATGGTTTCTGACAGGGCGGCCAAAGTTTGCTGATTCACATCATGTGTCGTTGGGTTCTATTCACACAGAGTGACAATAGACTCTAGATTTCAATACTTTCAAGTTATTTTATTCGTTGAATAACTTAAAAAACCAATCAAAAGCTATTGTCAAAGCGGCACATATTTGTTTCGAGAGGGAAAGGCTAACTCAAGAAATGGTAGGTCCAAAATGCTTTTCTTTTTTGAAAGCAAATCAGATTGTGCCACATGGAAGGTCTCATTGTGCCGCCAGGCAATGTGAACCCACTCTAAAGGCTGATGAGAAAATAGGGAGAATACTTGGCTGTCTTGTGCACAGGTGACTAGAGCCACAACACGTGGCAAAAGACCACTCATTCAAATAGAGAGAATCTATTCTCTCTAAGCACCTCTCTCATTCTATGTCATAGCTCTCTTAGCACCTCTCTAATTCTATGACAATAGGTGTGATTCAGACTGCGCGGCGGAAGAAGACAGTTTGGAGTGATTAGCCAACTATTATGTGCCATGTCTTCAATGCCGGCATCTATAGCTTCACACTAGGGGAAGTCACTCCTTTTTTTTAAGTCATGTCAGAGAACCAATTGTAGTTTTTTGTTTTGACCACCACCCTCAGCCTTGAAGCGTTTATAGCTGCCAGCTCAGATTGTCAACGAGATTTTCTTTCCTCTATTCCATGACCTGTGTGAATAGAGGGGCGGAGGCTCTATCAAGCTTTCCATTGTTCTCGGAGGAAAAAGGCATTTTCTCTCCGAGTTCCGGAGCCCCAATCTCAAGCCACCCAAAGCACTCACATGGATGTATGGAGGTGTCAGATAGGGCATGAGGAGAGTTCAAAACATTCTGCCTTTTGTTGACTCATGTATTGATACATTTTCGGCATCCCAAACTAGTAATCAGTTTTGTAAATATCCATTGCACTTAATCTTGGAACATTTTTGATAACTCGGTTTCAAATCTAATAACGTGGGCCCGAGGAATTGACATGTTCATGTGCCTTACTCATTTACTCTTTGCAAGTCCACAAGCTATGCAATCATTAGATGCTTATTTATTTACGAATAAGAAGTGGTCACATACGATCACTACATCGCAATGTCTTTCTCAAATCGGATGCGTGAGAGAACATTAGTCCATGCACCTTCCATATCTTGTGCCTTTATCAGTTTGTTGTTACTTATTTTACATTTTTTGCGATCCATCACTACGAAATTATGATGTATTTCCCATGGACATTCACCCCTTCCTTTTTACAAACCCTAGGCACCAAGTGTCCTCATAGATGAGCTCCCTCTCAATAGGGTTTCTCTTGTAAACGCCAAAAGTACTTTATCACTCTCTCCATATATGCCCTTTATTGTAATCTTCACTCAAAGCACTTGTATCCAAGGTTTTCCTAAGGCAAAAACCCTAAAAGGTGGCACATTATATGGCCTTAAGTTGTATTTTCCAAGGGTTTCTACCCTCTCCCTCAATGACACCATTTAGCACTACATGCCCTACTCTTTGTAACCTCAATAGTACAAGTAGAGTCCTTTGTGTGTGTGCATTGGGAGTCTATTCTAAGACCCCAAGTGTGTCTCTCTCAATGCCATTTCGGGCTATGCTAAGCCCCCTCCAAGGTGTCAAAAAAACTTTTTGTGCCAATTTCGACTTCAAGTGTGGTGATTTTAACAACGACAATGTCTATGATCTCAAATGTGACATCTTCAAGTCAATGCTATGCCGAAAGATGAGAGTAAACTATAGTAATTATAATCTATGGAAGGATATAGTTAGGGCATATTTATATACCAACCTATTATGTGAAGTACTTGAAGCTACAAAACCTGAGCCAGACAAGGATATTGATATAGCAACCTGGAATGTTTGGAATGCCAAAGACAAGAGAGCTTTAGGACAATTAATTTTAACTTGTGATGAGTTGACCAAGGGCCACATTACATCCCACAAAATGTCCCATGAAGCTTGGAAAATCTTAGAAGATCTTTATGAGGATAAAACTCCTTCTAAAATCTACACCTTAGAGGCTGACTTCCACAACCTCTCAATTAGGCCCTAGGATCCCATTACTAAAGTTATTGCCATCTTTGAAGATTATCAATGCAAGCTCATTTTGTATGGCCAACAAGTTTCTAGCGAGGCATGGCCATTAGACTTCTCAAGAAGCTCCCATGATCATATGAAACTTTTGTGACAACCCTTTACAACCGCGGCCAAATATTTACTTGGGAGGAAGTACGATGACTTTTGCTCCTCCATGATTCTTGAGCAAAGTTGTCATCCTCGCAAGAAACCATGATGAAAGCCAAGGGACCATTCAATAGGGCAAAGCATGCTAGTCACAACTCTAGCAACTCACCTAAGCAAGGTTCAAGCAACTCATCAAAAAAGTTTAGCTTCAATTATTGTGGCAAAATGGGGCATCTTGAAAAGTTTTGCGACAACAAGAAGAATAGATCTAAAGCCTCTTCCTCCAGAAACCAATCTAAGTCCTCTTAGCATAGGTCTCACTACTCCAGTGAAGACCTATTTATCTCCACATAAGCCATCACCCTAGTTACTTCTAGCTCCTCATAAGAATGGATCTTTGACAATAGAGCCACATCTCATATGTGCAAAGGTCGCAACTCCTTCCAAGAGATCGAAGATCACACTAGTGAAGTCTATTTAGGCAATAACAAAAGTCTCCCCATAGAATGCAAATGAAAAGTTCAAATTACCAATCACTGCATGGAATGTAAAGCTCTATAAATGTATTCTTTGTCCCAAACTTGTGCATGAATGTGCTCTCAATTAAGTCCATCATGATTCACAAACAAGTGCTATTTGACAACACATCCATAAAGGTGATTGAACCTACAATTAAAGATGTCATAGCACCAAGGAGTTGAAGAAAATTGGCTATACAAGCTATCATGCTTTCTATATAAGGATTCCCTCTCTAACCTCTGGCACTAAACATATAGGCACACCTCATACTTAACTAAGATTTCTGCATCACAAATGGTTAAGGGATTGCCCAAGATTGGGCAAGTACATGGTATCTACCAAGATTGCACCCAAGGCAAGCAACACAAGGCTCTCATTCCCAAGGAGGCTTTCCACCGCTAGGAACCCTCTAGCCCTAGTCCACATGGATCTCTGTGGACCCATGAATACCCCTTCACTAAATGGATCCATCTACTTCTTTCTCCTAGTAGATGATCATTCAAGATATATATGGGCATACTTTTTGAAGTCCAAGGTAGATACCTTTTCCAAGTTTCAAGAATGGGTATATCAAGTTGAAAATGAAGCATCAAGTTCAATCAAGACTATTCAATCAAATGGAGGTGGTGAGTTCATTAATCACGACTTTGATAGTTTCTTAAAGCAAAAGGGCATCAAAGTCACTCAATGTCACACTCCATCTTAGAATGGAGTAACTAAAAGAAATATTCAAAGTGTAATAGCAATGATACATACTATTCTTCACAACAAAGCATTACCATTTAAATTTTGCATGTTGTAGTGCACATCATCAATAGAGGATTCACAGGTGTGTTACACAACAAGAATCCATTTTAAGCTTACTATGGATGCAAGCCCAATTCCAATACTTTAGAGTATCTGGAAGTGAAGCTTTCATACATGTTCCAAAGGAAGATCAAAAGAAGTTACAATATAAGTCCAAGAAACATCTCTTCATTGGTTATAGTGAACAATCTAAAGCTTATAGATTGAACGATCTTGAGAACCACTCCATCACCATCTCAAAGAAATCATATTTGATGGAGCTTCAAAATACTCAATTAAAGATCCAATTTCAAGTTTGAGTCTACCCATCTACACTTCATAGGGAAGCACCATCTTTTCTAAACAAAACTCAAAAGCCAGTACTTCTAATCAACCTAGACGATCTCAAAGGCTCATCAAGAATTAGCAACATGAACAAAGTCACTACATGAATTATGCACTTATACACGAAATTCAGCAGATTCCATGGCCTTCCAACTACAAGGAAGCTCAAGGTCAACCTGAGTGGGAATAATATATGCAAGCAAAGATAGATGTAATTGAAAAGAATACTTGGACACTTGTTCCTAAGCCTTCAAATCATCAAAGCATTGGACTTAAGTGGTTATACAAAGTCAAGTACAAATTAGATGGTACATTGGACAAGTACAAAGCAAGACTTGTAGCTAAGGGATAGAAACAAAAGCATGACATTGATTATGAAGAAACCTTTGCCCTTGTTGCAAGGTTTACAACTATAAGAATAATTCTTGCACTAAGTGCACACTTTAGATGGCCCATTTACCAGCTTGACATCAAAAGTTCTTTCCTAAATGGATATCTTCACAAAGAAGTGTATGTTGAACAACATGAAGGTTTCAAGATCAAAGGAAAGGAAGATCAAGTGTACAAGCTTCACAAAGCACTTTATAGACTTAAGCAATCTTGTAGGTTCTGGTATGAGAAGATCCACAAGTTCTTCGAAGGTAAATGATTTCAAAGGAGCACCATTGATGATAACTTATACATCTATTATATTCCTTAGTTGCAATAATCATCTTCTATGTAGATGACTTGAACTTAACATGCTCAGATAATGACCGCATCCAATTCATCATCACACTAGTTAGCCTTGGCCATTGCCAAGAATCTAGTGTTCCACACTTGGACAAAGCACATTGAGATCTAATACCATTTCATCTATGAGGAGCTCGTATCTCAAGAGATTACTCTGGAGAAGTGTACCTCTTAGGAGAACCTGACAAACATGTTCATGAAGGGTCTACCTCTAATCCTACTCCCGCACTTGGTGGACCTCTGTAGCATTCAGTCGCTCCAAAATGGAGCTGTAGAGGGGGTGTTGATGACATGACTTCTCCTACATCATTTCCATTTGTATCAACATGAGTGCTTTTACATTTTTTATCCAAGGGGCACTCCATTTCCATTCCACCTCCATTTTTATATTGTATCTCTTTTTTATTTGGGTACTGTTGCAGAGCAAAAGAGTAAAAGAGAAGAGCCCCAAAATTTTTGAATTAGTGGGCATATTTTTCTTCTTCAAAGTCTAGAGAATTCCCTCAAGCCATGTAAATGCAGGAGTCCTCTAGTTGTATAATCCCAATTTGTTGTAAAATATCCCTTGTAAATTAGTAGGAAATTCACCTTTTTTGTAATAAAGTATCGGTCTCTTGTGTGAAAGGACCAAACTTAGGGCACATGTATATAAGTCACTTTGTGACTCTTTGTAGAGACTTTTTGCCATTGTGAAGGAGGAGCTCTCCAAAATTTCGAATTTGCCTCTTTCTTGCAGATTTCTATCTTCTCTTTGATCATGTATGTGTGTGTAATGCTTGAAACGTGTGTGTAGGACTGTTATCTACCCCTTCCCACTGTTTTTGAGCTATTGTAGTGCATGTGTGAGCTTGTTGGAGTTGTGGCTTGAGTGTGGATGTTTCCCGCCATTTACTATTTTGGTCATAACTTGAAGTAGAGTTGTCAGAATCAAGTGAAACTACTTTCAATAGATGCATCTCGTCGAGAGCTTCGAAACGAGTACCCTATTGACTATATTTGGAGTTTGGAGCTGGGAGAAATCCTTGATTTACTGAAAACTACCGTAGGAGGTATCGCGGCATACACTTTCAGTCTCTCAATGTGTTTAAGAGGTGGATTAGTTTTTTCTCACATATTTCAGTCTACCCACTTCATGTTCCATCATGTGTGCACATGTCTTCATACACTTGGTTAGGTCGTTCGATCGGATTGATATTTAAATGTGTGTTAATTTCCCACTATACGCACTTGTGTTGCAAATGAGGTATAGTCTCTTTGGCACAAGTCCTTGAGTCTTCTTGACTTAGGTACACATGTTTTTGGCGCCGTTGCCGGGGAACACTCAGCCAAGGTGCCTTCGTGATGGTTATAGATTGAGTGTGATAGAATCGTACTTGTAGAAGTGAATTCGTCCCGTGGCAAGTAGTCAATCACTTCAGCACTTGTTACTTCACATCCCGGAGGTGTGTGTAATAGGTTTTAGGTTTAGGGTTAGTAGGAAGGGAGAGAAGGAGGAGTTAGGGTTAGGTTAGACGGAGAGGAGAAGTGAAGAGAGGTGAAGTAGGAGTAGGCCAAGACCACCAAAAAAATCCCAAAAATCACCTAAAATTAGCAAGGTTCAAATTCTGTCAAAAAAGTATAAAAACCAAAAAAATTAACTCATTTGACACTTCATGGTGTTCTCGTATCGCCCGAGAGCAGCGACCGGTATCGTGCGCATAATATCGTGCAGATCAGGCCTTCCAAGCTAGTTTTGGAGCTCAAGGTGCAAGCAAGACAATACAAAGGTAAGGTTCCACAAAGATTATCTGCTAAAAACACAATAAAAATAAACAAACAAGTGATTAAAAGCATGCGCGGTATCGCGGGGGGGAAACTAGTGGTTATTGTAATTTCTTTGTGAGGGACAGGCGCCTAGGAGTGAAGAGGAGTGTGAGAAGAGCAAGGAGGTGCAAAATTTTTTGAAATTTTAGGCTTTTTGGCTTGAGTATCGTGATCGGTTGAGTTTTGGTATCGCGATACCGAAATTCCCTTGTATCGCGATACTCGCCGAGAGATCGTATTGCCGGATACCCGTCTTGGTATCGCGATACCATTGTGGTATCGTGTCGCCACGTTGGTATCGCGATCGCGCATTGCCTCGAGGTATCGTATCGGCACATACCAAGGTATCGTATTGTCCGCTTGCCTGAGTAGTATAGCGATACCATCTTCAGTATCGTATCGCTTGGTTCTCCGGTATCGTATCACGAGGACCTGGGTATCGTATCGTCCCATTTCCTAGTGTAGTATCGTGATACCATACCTAGTGTCGTATCGTGCAAGTGGTGGTGTCGTATCACCACTTGTCCGGGTATCGTATCGTCTCCTCGTCGAGAATCGTATCGCGATACCAAACTAATATCGTATCGACACACGTTTTAGTATCGTATCGCTTGAGCAAACTGGTATCGTATCGTAGGACTTCCAGTATCATATCGTGTAAAAAGGTTGGTATCGTGTCGTGACCAAAAGTAGTATCGTATCGTGTAAAAAGGTTGGTATCGTATCATGACCAAAAGTAGTATCGTATCATAGCAGGTGCTCAGGTATCGTATCGTGAGGATTGTTGGTATCGTATCGTGGCAATAGTCCAGTATCGTATCGCCTGCTGCTGATAGTATCGTATCATTAAACACCAAGTATCGTATCGTGGCCATTGTGGTATCGCCCAGTGCAATATCGCCTGGAAGTGGTATCGGCCAGAGTGTTTGAAGCACTTTGTCAGGTAACTAGAGGCATTGGAAGAGCTACTCAAGGAGAGTCTCTGAGACTTAGAGAGACTTAGGAGGGTGAATGAACTTGAGGTCAGGGAGAGTGCTAAGTAGCCGAAGAAGTGTCATATCCTCAGTGGGAAGTGCTACCCAAGTTAGTCACCACTCTGCCTACTCAAAGACCTCTAGTGATTCCGAGGAGGAAATACCCATGGCTTCAGAAGACATGCAGGGTCCAACACCAAATAGAAATTTCATGTCTACTGTTGAGGGAGATTACCGTACTTCCTTACAGTATGTGTCTACCAATGCCCAGGAGATCCCCATCTACCTGGATGGCTTAAATAAATATGTGGCCAGGATGGTAACTTCCATGAATGCCACGATCGTACCCCAACCTGCTGTCAAGTACGAGGGAGGAGTGTATGTAGACAAAATTGGTCATATCTACATTGTGACTGAATTTCCTGAGAGGATCAATGAAAGGGGGGAGTTTGTGGACCCAAAAAACTATGGAAGAACACACCCTGAAGAGTTAGTGACCACCCCTAGGGGCAGGTCCCAAGTATCACGAGTCTTGAGAGGAGATTTGATACCTCAAGACGACTACTTATTGGAAGTCTATATGATCCATGGATCAGACTTATTGCTTCAAATAGACTTACCTCCTCCAGGAAGAGAAGAAAGCCCCATGACATTTTATGAGCTAAAAGACCTAGATGATGAAACCAGACTCACATACTTGGACAAAGATCAAAGGAGATATTGGCCCGTGAGTGCCTTAGACAGGGCTCGGCTGAGATACATGGGTGTGCCTGTATTTCCTCAAAGAGATCAGGCAACTACCTCACAAAATCCTTTTGGAAATCAACAAGAGACGGAACATACCACATCAGGACAGACTAGCCAACGAGGTGTGCCCAACCATACTCACGTACAATTTGCAACTCCAGGAGTGCAAACACACAATCAGGCCCACGCAGGGGTAGGTAATCAGTGCCGACCACCAGTAAGACCACGACCACCGGTAGGAGGACAACCTGGAATACCTCCAATAAGACCAGCTGTCCCAGTCTTCCCTGTAATGCCCAGACTGCCTGAACCAATGAGAAGACTGAGACCTATCCAAGTGGCTAAGTGTGTAAGAAATCATTACGATGGATTGGGGGAACCCTACGATCACATTGCAGAATTTAAACAAGTTCTAAGGGCAGAGCAAGTAGATGACTTCTTTGTGCAGTATGAGTCTTTTGGACTCACCCTCATAGGGACGGCTCTAACTTGGTTCCCACCCTTAGATCCCAATTAATTTGGAAATATGGAACAATTCTTTCAAGAATTTATTGGGGAATTCACAAAGAGAGGGATTAAACACAATTCTACATCTTTAATCCACAGCTTTAAACAAAACCCTAATGAAACTGTGAAGACCGCGGCCAGAAGATTCAATCAGTATGTGGATAGATGCCCAATAGCTGAGAGACCCACTCAACAAAAAATGATTTCATTGTTTTTGGATGGACTCACAAACGGAACTCTAAGAACGCTAGTGTACGTGAAGAGGTTACAAACTTTGAGTGAGTGCCTTCAAGAGTGCATTGATTTGGAAGATAACCTAGCCGAGGACCTCAAAAGTACACCCAGCCTCACTAAATCAGAATATTCAAGGAGCACCATCACATCCAACTCCAGTAACATGGAAGAATTAGCGGAGCGATTAGCAAAGAAACTAGGAGTTCAGGGGCAAAGAGCTTACCAACACCCAGCTCAAAGAGTGCCTATGCTACGGAGACGTAGCTTATGTGGAGGAGATCACCCCACACACTTGTGTGTGCGAGAAGGGACTGGTGCACAACCTATGTATCCATACAACAGGCAGCACCAACAAGGGACTTCTTTGTACTGCCACATAGAGCAAAAATACACCAACCACACTACTGAGAACTGTCCTTTTAACCGGCAAGCACGTCCTTTCCAACCACCGCAGTATCGACCATATGGATACCCACCTAGAGAGCCAGGCAGAGAGATACCAAGATACCATCCCTATCCAACAATAGCAGGAGCACCAAAGCCTTATGAACCGGCACCATATCCACCACCACAACCAGTGCTAGGACCCCAACTGTCGCAACCTCAACAAGTAGTACCGGTGAAGTATGCTCAACCGGAAGAAAACTTGGAGAGAGCCATAGTACCAGCATCTACAATGACCAATGTAGAATCAACAAACCCTGGATATGAACCGTCACCAGGAGATTACCACCCATACGAAGCCAACATGTTAGAATATGAATCGGCATATGATGCGGCTTATTATGGATATGAAGGCTATGATCAGACTTATGGAGCAGAGATGGCCACCTTAATGTATACGGCTCCTAAAGCACAACCAACCATGAGACCACCCATTAGACCACCTGTGCAGAGAGGACCATGCTATAGATGCAGAGGAGACCATTTCATTAGAGAGTGCCCTCGACCTTATAACCCACCACCACCAAGGATTTGGGAAGGATATTGTAGTGATTGCGGAAAGGAACATCTTTTTAGAGACTGCCCCAAGAATCCGACAAAAACCCAAGATAGTGCACCAATCAACGTGATTGAGGTCATAGAAGGATCTGGAAGTGATAAGGAGTACACTGTGCCGCTAAAGGCCATTACTAGAGCCCAAACGAAGCAACAAAAAGGAAAACAACCAGAAGAGGAACAAGAGAGCAATAAAACGGTAAGCCCTAAAATTCAGGTAGTCGAGGATTCTGAGGACCCACGTGAAAATTCCCAGAACATAAAAGTACAAAAATGGAAGGAAAGACGAGAAAAACTCAAAGATAAATGGGCAAGAAATAAGAGTCAAGACAGTAAGAAGCAAACCAAAAACTTGAATGAGCATAAAGAACAAAGGACTCGGAAGGAGATTCCTGAGCCACCACGTACTCCCAGAGAAATGTGTCTTCATGGTGAGGCAAGGAAAGATCTTAGGACACATAGTTTCAAGAAATGGAATATCTACGAATGAAGACAAAATCAAGGTCATCTTAGAACTACCGAGACCTAAAAATGCGAAGGAAGTGCAAGCCTTTATGGGACATTGTGGATATTACCGTAGGTTTATTCACATGTATGCCATAATAGCAAAACCCTTGTATGGTCTCTTGACTCAATTTACTTGGACAGAAGAGTGCGAGAAGGCATTCATCGAGTTGAAAAAGAGGCTTAGCACAGCCCCAATTCTGAAATCACCCAACTGGAACAAGCCTTTTCATATTCATGTTGATGCTTCTAACTATGCCATTGGATGTATCCTAGCCCAACCAGCTGATGAAGGGAAGCTTGATCATCCAATTGCCTATGCTAGTAGACAACTGAATCAAGCGAAAAGGAATTATACCACTACTGAATGAGAAGGGTTAGGAATGGTCTACGTGGTGAAGAAATTCAGACACTACCTCTTAGCCAACAAGTTCAAGTTCTTCATAGACCATCAGGCTTTACTGTACTTAGTCAATAAGCCTTGTAACACGGGAAGGTTAGTACGATGGTTCTTACTACTAATGGAGTTCGACTTTGAAGTGGTTGTAAAAAAAGGAAACACGCATGTAAGAGCAGACCACCTTTCTAGGCTAACACATGGAGAACCACCAAGTGGAGTACCCGATGATCTACCAGATACATATTTGTTTAATCTAGAAGTTTGTCCAAAGTGGGCAGAGAAATTGATCCCTATACTCACCCATGGCCCTCAACACTCAATCAATAAGGATAGCAAAAAGGAAATTCTTCAATCAAGGATTTTACACATTATTGCTGGAAGCGTGTACTATAAGGAACCCAATGGAGTATTACTCAGATGTGTCGAGGAGGATGAACAAAAGCAACTAATCGAGCAAGCACATGTGAACAAATGGAGAACACACCAAGGGACTCATGGAACAATTCAAGAATTAAAAAGATTAGGAGTGTACTGGCCTGACATGCCCAAGGATGTCCATGACTATGTGAGTAATTGTGCAGAATGCCAGGAGACAAACCCGGAAGATCATATGTCTCTACCTTTCTCAACCATAGCGCCCAATTGGAGTAAGACATTGGTTAAATTCTTAAAAACAAAAGAGCATGAGGCAAGAGCTAGTTTGGCAAGAAAACGATCCCTAGAAGAAATGAGCAAGGATTATATACTCATGGGAAAGCAATTGTTTAGGCGAGGAAAAGACAACCAACTCCGATTATGTGTGCATGAAGGAGAATATCTACCCATATTAGAGATGGCACATGCGGGTGTTGCAGGAGGTCATTTTTCAGCGGAGAGAACTGTCAAAATGATTCTCTTTGCGGGCTTGTGGTGGCCAACTCTCCATATGGATGCTGAAACGTATGTACGAAGCTGCGAGACATGCCAGAGAGCTAAATACCCAATTCGGAGAGATGACATGCCTTTAAGACCTATGGTCTGTGCTAGAGCATTCTCAAAATGGGGTATTGACTTCGTAGGACCTATCAATCCCCCGGCCAAAGGATCACATGCGGAGTACATCATAGTCGCCACTGATTACTTGACCAAATGGGTAGAAGCAAAAGCCACTAGAAAAAATGATGCTCAAACTACTGCCAAGTTTCTCTTTGAGCATATTTTCACCCATTTTGGATTACCAATCGAGATTGTGAGTGATCGGGGAACGCACTTCCTCAATGAAGTAATCGAGTCGCTAATGAATGAGTTTTTAGTGATTCATAAAAAATCAGCCCCATACCATCCCCAAGCCAATGGACAAACTGAAAGTTCCAACAAGGTATTGTGTAGAGTATTGACAAAGATTGTCAACAATGGAAGGTCTGATTGGGACAAACAATTGCATCACGCAATTTGGGCCTTCCGGGTTGCATATAAAACGGCTATTGGAACTACCCCATTCAACTTAGTGTATGGGCAAAATGCAATTTTGCCAGTTGACTTTTTAGTACCAACATTGAAAGTGGCCCAACAGTATGAGTGGAACAGACATGAATTATCCCAACAACTGGACCAAATCGAAAAGCTACATGAAACTAGGTTACAAGCAGTAGCAGGAATCTATGCAGCTAAAAGGAGACAAAAGGCATATTATGATGCACATATAAAAGACAAAGGAAGAGGGAGACTTAGTCTTGGTGTACACCTTAAAACAACATGCCAAGAAGTTACAAAAACGGGGATATGGACCTTTAATCATTAATCGAATCTCGATAGGTGGTGCAGTCAATCTAGCCACCCTAGATGGAGACATTCTTCCTAACTACATAAGCGGATGTAGAGTGAAACGATTCATGGAGCCATTAACATACCAAATGCTAACTCGTCTAGTAAGAGCTCAAAATAGGAAGAGAGAGGAGGAGCAAATTAGAGAGGAAGCTCGACAAGAAGCACTAGAACGCATTAGGAAACGAAAAGAATGGATTAGGCAGAGAGATGAACGCTATCTCCACGGAGAGGAGCCTATCCCTATGGCTAATTACCAAGTCCATAATTCTGATACAACGGGTGCATGCAAGACACAACCTTACCTAAACCTAGGGATTGGCAGGACAGAGTACAAGTTGATAGACGCCTTGATAGACTCAGGAGCAGGACTTAGTTGCATACGAAATAGGGTCGTAAAAGATCTGCAATTGAGTATGAATTCCACAAAAGCCCGATTGATAGGAATTGGAGGTCAAACCCTAGAATGCATTGGAACAACAAATGTATCCCTCCACTTAGGTAATTCCTCCATGGAACAAAGAGTTTTAGTGTGTAAGGACGAGGATTTAATAGAGGATTTAATCCTAGGATAGGACTTGATCATTGAGAATGAGGTGTGCATCCATCTAGCTCAAGGCTATATTTCGGCAAAGATAGAGCATAAGGAGATTTTCAGTTTATTAGGAGAGAAGCCTTTACTTCAACCAAAGGTAGTCGGGAGTTCTGAGAGTGGCCAAGATACGACACTGGAGAGTGGTCCCAATACTCACATCTCAGAAACCAATCTAGGAGACGCAGGAAGTTCAAATTCTACAATGTCGTCAGAAGAGTCGAAATCACCACAATCAGGAGAGGAACAACAAGCCACTAAGGAAACCGACTCTCGGGAAGCTACTCAACTCGCCAAAAGACCACTAAGGAGAATGACTAGCATATCTTGGTATCAAGGAACTAAAAAATACGAGTGGGTACGCAAGGATCTGATGCAGAACGAGGAGACGACAACACCCACTCATAAGAAGAAAACTGAAATAAAAAAGTCAGCTTCACCGAATTCCCAACAAACAGGCTTCTTGCAAATATGGCTCCCCAAGCCTTTGATCGAAGCTCAGAAAGCACGACATCAGATATGGATTCCCAAGAAGGTCACACAGGCAGCCAAGCAAGAGGTGGATTAGCTTTTTCTCACATATTTCAGTCTACCCACTTCATGTTCCATCATGTGTGCACATGTGTTCATACACTTGGTTAGGTCGTTCGATCGGATTGACATTTAAATGTGTGTTAATTTCCCACTATACGCACTTGTGTTGCACATGAGGTATAGTCTCTTTGGCACAAGTCCTTGAGTCTTCTTGACTTAGGTACACAGGTACCTTGTCATTTGCTTCTACTTGTGTATTCATTCTCCTTCAAGGGGAACTAACCCACATATGATGTACTTTGGAGAGCCACCTCCAACTATATATAAGGAGCCTCTCCCCCTATCTCGACTAAGCTAGAAGCTTGAGGAGCCTACTCCATGCTTTTGGCAAGCTCACTCTATTCCATGTGAGTTTTCCCATTTCTTGGTCTACTCACTTTTGATTCTCACACTCTTTCATTTTTTGAGTACACTCTTCTTTTCATTTTTGCTTCCACATGTGTACTCTCTACATATGTGTATGTGCATCTTGTGTGCTTCTCACCTTCACAACTATGCACATTAGTCACTCATGATCTTCATTTCATCCTTATGTATCCAGGGATTGGCAATTATGAGGTGGATCTCCATAAACATTGATACTCATCATACTCATCATTGTCTTATGAGTGACACCAAAGTTTGGCACCATTGCCAATGAGCACTACTCAAGGGCAAGCGTGTGATCATAAAAGTAAACAAACCCATCTTTGGTAGGGCTAAAAGATGTTTTCCTTACATGAACCTTTGATAGCCCACAAACAGACACATGCATATATGTCTAGCTAGCACTTTAGGTGTCTAGGAAGGGAAATCAAGGGAAGCCCCAAAGGTAGGTTTTGTACATAATCCAAGAAGGGTAGATCAAAACAAGGAATGAGTAAATCTAAATGAGAGCAACCAAGAGGACATTGATTACGTAGAGCACATAAAGAAGATGATGAATTTCCCATATCAATGCAAATGGAATACTCTAGAATGTTGATATCCTCTCACGTAGTGAAAACCATGAAGAATTACTTTGATGGCATAGGAGATCCGTATGATCACATGGACAAATTCAAGCAAGTATTGAGGGCGAAACAAGTGGAAGAATTGTTCACTCAATACAAGGCATTTGGATTAAACTTGAAAGGTACAACCCTTGCATGGCTCTAGCCATTAAATTGAGGCAACTATTGAGAGATCTAATATGTCATGGATGTGTTCATCACTGAGTTCTTCAAGAGTGGAATTAGATATAACACTTTGTCCTTGATCCATACCTTCTAGAAGAATCCCCAAGAGATGATGAGGCTAATAGGATGAAGGTTAAAGGACTTAGCATCCCTATCAGCAACCTTATCAGTCTCAACATAGACCACAACTTGTTTTAGGTTAGCAATCACCACCCCTTGCAAATGTGGTCTCAATTAAGTATGTTGTAGTGAAAGAGAATCAAGATAGGGTCCTAGTATCGATTTCTCCTTTGATTATTGAAACGATCCTAATGCTAATAGCTTTGAAACTTCACGTGGTGACAACATACCTGCATACTACACAAAGTCACTAGAGCATCTAGAGACCTATCAAAATAGGAATACAGTTGGGAACCTGATTATGCCAATGTAATGTGCATGAATCCCAACCTTAGACCTCATCTGAGGCAAGTGAGGATACAAAACTCCTAGAGGACTATGTTTTAGATGTCAAGGAGATTGTTTTATACCAGAATGTCCATGCCCTCCACATGCAAGAAAACTTCAATCTATCATGATTCTAAGTTTTTGTCT
Source organism: Ceratopteris richardii (assembly GCA_020310875.1). Lineage (NCBI taxonomy): Eukaryota > Viridiplantae > Streptophyta > Polypodiopsida > Polypodiales > Pteridaceae > Ceratopteris > Ceratopteris richardii. The sequence continues at coordinate 172,569,643 of CM035412.1, forward strand.
AGTATGTGGCAAGGAACATCTCATTCATGACTACCAATTTATTCAACACATCAAAAGTAATTATGATCAATGTAGTAGGCATACTGCAAAGTTCTAGTGGAAGCACAATTGGAATATTTCTGATCCAGCCAGTTTCTCGAGTGCAAGTTACACAATGAACCAAGCAAGTAGAACCAAAAAAGGAATCCAATTCAAGTGACTCATGAGAACCCAACAAGAAGATGGCTAGATCGTGGAAAGAAACTAGAGAAAGAGTGAAACAAAAGTGGACAAAGAGATTAATAGAGCTAAAAGGTAGTTTAAAGGAAATAAAAGTGAAAATCTTCAAACTCACATCTCAAAATCATTCACATATCAACCCATCCCCTGAAATCTGAGATCCGTACTACCCATATCTAAGCCAGGTTTGGTCTTGGCACACTCCATTCCAAAAGAATTAGATATGATGTTCAGAGCATATCAAACTTGTGTTAAAGAAGGATCAAACATAGCTGAACTAGAAAAGTGTTATCCCATAGTAGTTTTGGAGATTTTAAAAACTAAGTTATGCATCAAAATGATAGAACTAACTCAAGTTATGTTTGAGGCTAGTTAACTCTTCAATTAGACGAATTCAATTAAACCAAAGTTACATTTTCAAGGATAACTAGAACAATTAGAGCAAATGGAGACCAAGCTAGAGGCTTTGGCACCTCAAAAGGCTCATTCCACTAGGAATGAGAAACGAATACTTTCTTTTATCCTTGGAAACCCTTGGTTTAATTTAGTGGGTTAGACCCTTGAAGTAGGAACTTAGGTTCTTGGTTTGAACCCTTGGTAATTCATGTCTCATTTTGTCTACCTACATACAAGTTTATTGACATTCATAATGCACATGTATGGCAAGATTCAGATGCTCATATGGATGCACATATAGAGCATGTTTTGGATGCTCATGATTCTTATGTAGAGGACTTTGATAATACTCAGTTAGATTTTGATCATCAGACTAACCTTGATATTGAGGTTGTATGGTTAGCTCATATGGAGCATGATGATACACTTGGTGTGGTAGGGAGAGATAGCTCTTATGATATAATGTGGGTAGAGCAAGATAGCTCTTTATGATACACGGTGTGTGGTAAAGCATATTAGCTCTCAAGATGCACAACTAGATACATACATGGTTGAGAAGATGGTTGATTTGGATACTAAGGAGTCAACGATTATGCAGTCATTCTTGGATTCACTCATGTCAGATGTTGACATAGATATGGTAAGACATGCTGGTCTTGATGATGGTGCTTTGGATGCTAACATGGTTAGGTTAGCTAGGATAGCACATGTTTTTTCAACATTTGAGAGTCTAATGTACGAGTTGTTATGCTCGAGTCCAGACACTGCAATTGCTACTGGAGCATTTGCACATGGAGTTGTCAATCATTTGATGATTGACATAGGCATAAAGTGAGTGGGAGCTTTGTAAGAACTTCATAAGTTCTTGGATTAGTCGAATGTGAGCTTGACTCTTGTCAATATGAGTCTATAGCAATTTGAGGTGCATGAATACACCTTGATTGAGGTATTTGGTGTAGATTGATTAGTATGGGTTGAGATTCATGCTTTTTTGGTACATTATTGTATAGTCCTACATCATTGTTTGTATGTGTTGGTATCTATGATCACATTGAACCTTAAGTGGGAGTTTATTGGGGATGTAAGGATCATGTAAGCTTACCCCTATGTACATATACATATATCTTTCATAGACATTGCCTTAGAAGATAATTATGTGGGTTTTGAGGATCCCACACAAGTGTGCACATCTCTCCTCTCCTCTCTCTCTCTCTCTGTCCCTCCACCCATCTCCTCCTGGCACTTACTATTGATTCCACCAAAGGGCTTCACAAAATAGTTGAAAATTAGGTTCTAATGCTAATTTGAAGAATAAAAAAAACTCCAAAAATTATGAAATTCAGAACATAGCTTCCATTTTAAGCTCCTCAAGCTCAAGGAATTACTGGCTTACATAAAATGGTTCCTATATTTACAAATCTAGGGTTTTTATAAATGGAGTAGTGAAAGAAATCACTATTTTATAGAAAGTTACATGCTTATGTCAAAATTGAATTATGGGACTTCCTTCACATGCTTTCTCATCTTCTATGATTGCTCTACCTTCCACTTGTTGCTCTTCTAGCTTGGCCTTGACCGCCAACATTCACCCTCCTCTCTCATCTTTCATCCTTGACAGGCCTTCGTTGTTGGGAGTGGTCAATGGAGTTTTATAAAATGTTTGTGGCCAAAGAATTCTCCACAACCGACAGACTTCTTGCTAGATCACCTTCTAATCTTGGAAATTCATTTGCTCTTGGAGTGTCTAGTTCTAGATTTTTATAATGCTTTGAGTAATGCAGTGTCTCACAAATAAATAAATGCACATGTGAATGATATTTCCAAAAGCTAGTGGCAAAGATATCTTGAAATGTTTGTTTGTAGATCATCAATCTCTTGAATCAAAGGGGGATTCCCTTGTTCATTGGCCAACTTCTCTTTTTGAATTTCCTATAAGAACTTTTGGGAGTACTTCCACAATCTGTTGAGTTAGGAACCTAAGTGTTGTGAAACTTCCTTCCTAAAGTATAATATCAACCAAGAGAGTGAGTGAGTATGTATCCATCCATATTTATACCAAAGGTCCAAGGGGTGCATGTCTTGAGATTCCTCCATGTGTTCTTCCCAGTGTCCTTCATGTGGACACTTTCCAAAGTAAATCACATGGCTTCTATTTCAATTGAAGCCTTCCCTTCATGTATGCGTCAAGGTGTCCCTTGGGAGAAGCTTCTCCCAAGACTAAGATTCTTTTACCTTAGGATAATTTCCAAGGATAAATAATAATAGCCAAGGGCCTAACCCAAGGGCTACACACCATTCTTCCCTCCTTTAACATTTTCTTCATCGAAAATGTGCGTTGGTATAATATGTGGAATATTCCCCCATGCACCATGATCTAGCTCATTGATCATGGACTCACTCTCAAAAGATTTTGCCTCATTCCTAACTTGAAGTTGGAAAAGAGGGAAATCTTTTGTTTATAGAACTTACTCATTCCCAAGTGATGCTTTCTTCTATCCCATCCCTCCATTTAACTAGGCACTCTTTATATAAACGGTTGCTAGTCTTTCTATCTCGAATGCATAGTATCTTTTCTAGTTCATGAGGTATGTTATGAAGAGAAATTGGTTGAACTATTGTGTTTGAAGATACAAGCTTGTCTTGTTCAACCAATTTTAATTTTAATCTACTTACATGAAACACTGGATGAAGTAAACAATCATCTAGTATCCCATAAGCCAGAGTCCTTATCCTTTTGAGAATCTTGAAAGGGCCCACAAAATCTTGGACCCGCAAGTTTTTACAAAATTACTGCTCATCGACTATTCCTTCTAAGTACATGTTTCGGGCTAATCTAAATGTACGGGCGATCTTTTTCTTAAGGGTTTCTAATAATTGTTTTAATGTATCGGGTTCTAGTACCTGGGCATCTACTCTAACAGAACTTATGGCTATGGCTTCAATTAACAAAATTTCTGCTTGCGTTTGCAGAAAGGCCTCTTGCAGATAAAAGTCATTGGCCAATGCAGCATCTCTTGACGTCTTCATTTCTTCGAGTTGTTGTTCCATCTTCTGTACTCTTTCTTTAATGTTTGCCAGTTGATTTTCGTGCCTCTCTATCCCCTGAACTTGAAAATCTACAGTCCTGATGTATGAGTCCTTCTCGCGTTTGAGATTTGCAATGAGCTTCTGTGTCTACCCTTCCTTTGTTAGGTAGTGCTTGAGCATATTATTTACGTCTTTCAAATTATCGTTAGTTCTATGCAGTTCTTCTTCTGTTCTTTTCTACTGCAATTGCTGTTCTTGATTCTGCTGTACCAGTTCTTGTAGTTGCTTTCTGGTTTCGTCTAGTAGATTGCCCAATGCAATTTGGGTGTCTTCTTTGTCTTGTATGTCCTGCTTCATTTGGTTGAGTTCTTCATTGGCAATTTGCAGTAGTTCTTCTTTTTCTGTAAGTGCTGCCATTGCCGCGTCTCTCTGATTGATCAGCATCTCCTGTTCGGTGAGTTTTGCCTGTAATTCATTCAATTGCTCTTGCAGGGATTGGTTTTCGGCTTTGGTAATTAGTACTTCTTCCTATAGGGGGCTGATGTCAGCTTCTAGCATGTCAACTTTATGTTGTAGCGCGTTGCGGATACTGTCTGTGGCTGCTTTCATGTGGATGGGTAGTTGCTGAAATAAATTGATCAGAACTTGACCCAAAGATGGGCTACAGAGGGAAAATATGACGTTGTAGGGGCTGTCCAGATCTTTGACAAGTATCACATTGTTTGACAAACTGTGATACATCTCGGTACATAGTTGGCCACCAGAGACCACTTTGTAGAATTTTTCGGTGTGTTAAGTCTGCAGCAAAATGGCCATCGGAAGGAATTGAGTGAACCAAAGTAATAACTGAGTTAACTTCATGTGGTGGAATACATCGAAGTAAAATTCTGGTATGATCCACATAGTATAATTCCCCAACAATCCACCGAAATCGGCAGCTAAAAACTGCAATTTTCCTACGTACTGCCGTAGAAGTCTGAGATGGAAGGCATCCATCAGTGAGAAAGGTCAATATCTGATCATAGTATGTAGATGGCAAAGGTGGATCTGTAATTTCATCATGGGTTGGTTCAGAAACATAAATCGCCGGAGTTGTGTCATCTATACCTACCGGAGCTTCACCGGAATCCAAGCAGGAGAGGAAATCTGCTAAGGCATGTGAACTGCCTGGCCGATGAATGACTTCATAGTCGAATTCCTGTAAAAGTAGAACCCATCGTGCTAATTGTCCACCTAGATGCTATTGCCGAACTAGATAGACAAGTGTAGCATGATCTATATGAAAAGTAAATTTACGGCCCAGCAAATAATGTCTAAATTTCTTGACAGAATATACTAGCCCTAGACATTCTCTTTCTGTTACAGAGTAATTCTTTTCAGCAGGGGCTAATCTGCGACTTGCATAGTACACTGGTCTGAACCACTTATCAATTTGTTGCATCAAAACGCTTCCTATTGCTATATCTGAAGCATCAACAAATACATGAAATGGGTGATCCCAGTCCGGAGGCTGTAAGATGGGAACTTGTGTTAATAAACTCTTTAAACGATCAAATGCTATCTGACATTCGTGAGTCCACTCAAACTGTCGAGGAGTCTTGGTGATTAATCTGTTTAGAGGTATTGCCAAGTGAGCAAGCCATCGTAGGTGTCGTCCATGCCATCTTACTTGGCCCATGAAGCGCATAACTTCCTTCGGTGTAGTGGGCACCGGAGCTTCTAACACAGCTGAAATTTTATCTGGATCCACCTGTATGCCTTGTGCAGATACAATGTGACCAAGTAGCTTGCCACATGAAACCGCAAACACAGATTTGTTTGGGTTCAAACAGAGTCTGTATTCTCTGCATTTCTGAAAGCAGCACCGTAAATGGAACAGGTGTGCTATCATCTTACCGAAAATTGAAAAATCATCAAGATATACTTGTATAAAAGAGGTAAGATAAGGAGAAAATATTTCCTGCATGCACCTTTGGAATGTACTTGGGGCATTTCTTAATCCAAACCACATAACAATACAAGCAAATACACCCCAGTTGGTAATGAAGGCAGTCTTTGGTATATCCTGTTCAGCCATTCTAACTTGATTATATCCACTGTACCCATCTAAAAATGAATACATTTCATGTCCTGCTACTCTGTCAAGCATTGTGTCAAGAAAAGGGATCGGAAAAGGATCAGGCACTGTAGCTGCGTTCAGTTTCCGGTAATCTACACATATTCGCAACTGCTTATTCTTTTTCGGGACGATAACAATTGGTGAGATCCATTCAGCATGTTCTATTGGTACAATAAATCCGACTTTAAGTAGCCTATCAAGTTCTGCCTTTACCTGTGATGCATAGTTTGGATTCATCCGGTAGCTGGGTTGTTTGTTCGGTTTGGCTTCTGGCTTCAGCATGACTCTGTGCTGATAGATGCGCGGGTCCAATCCTTTCATATCTTTGTAATCCCATGCAAAGACATCGGAGAATTCTCGGAGTAGCTAGATTAAGCCTGCTTGAAATGTTTCCGGTAAGTTTTGCTTTATCTTCACAGGACACGGATGATCTTCATCGCCTAAATTATAAGTGATCAACTGATCTTCTGGGACATAAAATTGTCGCGACTTCTCTGTATTGTCAGCTGGCTTAAAAAGTTGTTGTAGTTGAGCGTCATCTATAGCAGCGGTATCTTCCTTCTTATCTCCTTCTATTACAGTCATTACCGTACAAACTGCAGGGTTCCACTTATCTACAACAGATTGTAGATCAACAGTTCCTAGGGAAATCAAGTCAATATTTTTTTTCAGAAACTCTTCTTCTTCATCATTTGACAATCCATCTAGCATATGGACTGGTTCTGCCAAATACGGTCTAGCATGCAACTCACAAGGTTGTATAGCATCTAATTTTACAACGTATTTACGATTTTTATCCTTGAAAGTGAGCTCTTGTGCAGACCAATCCTGTATCACCTTAGCGTGCTTCAACCAAGGTCGACCGAAAAGGAGGTTGTAATCAAGAGTGGATTCCGATAAATCTAGTATGACAAAGGTCATTTTACATGTTGTACCTTGTAAAGTGATTGGTACATTTTGTACAAGTCCTATGGGATGGACTCTTGATTGGTCGGCCATTCCAACAAAAAACTGAACTGGTTCGATTTCGGTCCACCCTAACCTTTTACATAGTGCAGCAGTAGCAATGTTGACTCCAGATCCTCCATCAATTAGTACCTGTGTGATTTTATGATTCTTATACCATACCGTAATCAAAGGAACTAAATGATCGACTGTAGAATCAGGTTCCGATTGCACCGTTGCTGTCGCAGGAATGCAAGGAGGCGCAGGACTGAACTGTTGTTGAAATTGCTGTCGAACTCCCAGTACTAGTGCAAGTAATTGGCCCAAAGGAAGAGTGATGGATGCTTTAGATAAAATTTCCCAGGCCTTTTGTGATTGGATTGTTTCCACATATTCTGAAGATGATGCACCTGCTGAAGATGATGTGTCTGCTGCTGGTGATGTGCTTGCTGCTGATGATGTACCTGCTGCTGATGATGTGCCTGCTGCTGAATTGGAATCCTGTTGTTGTGTTCCTTCTTTGGTTAACGGGGTCTGGGTTACCGGAATAGGATCTGGGAAGACTGGAGGTTCTGTGGTGGTCCATTGACTAGCCTTGTTGTACATCCTTTGTTGTTCGCGTATACCTGGTTTAAATAATTCTGCTACAGGCTGTAGTTGTTTATCGGAGCGGGTCTGAATTATTGCAACGTGTGTTTCCACTGGTGTGATTTGTACCATATTAGCCATTGGATTTTGACGTTCCTTCTTCCTCTGATCACATTCAGTTGCATCCTTACATAATCTTCTAATGTGACCAAATTCACCACAGAAATGACAGCGGGGTGGTGGTAAATTGGGATTTTCTGGTGGCGGTCTGGTCTGCCAGTGGTTTGCATTATAGTTGTTGTTTCTCTGTCCTCTGTAATTTTGATATCCTTGTTGCTGCTTGTTCCTCATTTGCGGAGATACATAATGATTGGCTGGTTGTCCTGGTTCCTGTATAATAGCATTGACAGTTGCGGTTCCCTGAACTTTGGCGTTGTATGCGCATTTTTGGGTGGTGTGTCCGACAGTGTTGCAGATAGCACAGAATAACTGATTAAGTGCACAAGTGGCACTAGTATGGCCTGAATTCTTGCATGTGATGCAGTATACTTGTCTGGTCATATCTTCAGCGACATTTCTGTTTGTTTTTAACCACTCCAGATCCTCTGTAAATCCTCCAACCTTGTTTTCCAGCTGTAGAGCCATTGCGATTACTGCATCTAGCGTCATAGCTCCTACACAGCGTATGATCATAATCTGTTTAAGTTGTGGAGTCAAGCCATTGATAAACCACTAAGTAATAACATCGTCCGGTAGGTTGGCGTGTGCTGGTGGTAACTGCCTTAGATGCGTCCTGAATAGAGTAGCGTACTCCTATACAATTTGATTTATCTTCTGTCTATTGTTTTGCAGGTAATCAAAAATTTTGGCTGGATTCTTCTTTAGCCTAAATCTTTGCAGAAATGCATTCCTCACTGCTTCATAGGTGCCGAAATGATTAATATCATATTCGGTAAGCCATCTAGCTGCTTCGTTGACCAATGTCGATTGGAAAACAATAGCCTTATATGCCGGATCAAGTGGATGGTTGAGAACTGCGTAGCTTATCTCGTATGTGCGTACGTGAGCATCCGCATCATCTCCTGGGAATCCACCAAATTTAGTGTACGTCACTCCTATCGGAGTCGGCCTTGGTGGGCATACTTGTTGTTGTTGCTGCTGTTGTTGTTGTTGCCCATTCATGGCGAGTGTATTGTGACTATCTTCTGTGTCTGGGGGCTGAATATCTGAACTATCGAAATCTGTATCATCGGACGGTGCACTTTCTGGTTCGATAATCTTGTTCAGTATGCTTCGAATCTCGGTTTCGAACAGGCTACCTTCCTTTTTGATGTCAAATGTAGGGAAACTTACTCCAGAAAGCGGTGGCTGGGCTGAAGATTCACCAAAAAAGGGTAAACCGTCGCCGAAAAACTATGATTTTGTTACCGAAATATCATGAGAAGGTGCCGAATTTTTGCCAAAATGAGGTGTTTTTTCGCCTTCGCCAATTTCTTTGGCTAAAGTGTTTCTACTCGTAAACAAATTTGAATCTTTATCCAAGATTGTTAGACTAACTTCAGACTGCGGCCTGGTAGATCCGGGAGTTACTATATCTTCGACAGACTGTGTCGAAATAGTACCGGAATGTACCAGAGGCATAACACGTTCCACCGGAATATGACCGGAATCACTTATAACGTTCTTGACTTTCTTGACAACTGGGTCAGACCTAGTTGTACTTCTACCTCCCGGGGTTGTCTTTAGTACATTAAGTACTCCAGACTGATGGTTCTTGGGATACGTTTCATCGGATCGAGTAACCGGCATGTATCATCTTTTGTACTATTCGCGTAGTATCACTACCGATTAAAATTTTATAATCACGTTTCCACAACAAGTTTGCAACAATCTGCTTCTGTTGCTACTTTCAACAAACGAATGGTAATCTTGATGTTCGATTTCGACAGACAAATGACGATCTTGATGCCACCTTCCCACAATTAAATGGCAATCTTCATAACACTTTCGACAAACAAACGGCAATCTTGATGCCACCTTCCCACAGACGGCGCCAAGTGTTAAACTACGGACAAAACGGCCAATGTTAAGGCCAGTATTGAATTAATGCGTTGTTCTAACTGTCAGCACGTGTCAACGAATCGTGGGTTCTTGGGAGTGGTAGGGATCTATTAGACAGAGGCCCTGTACTTAGTTCCCAACATAACCGATTCAGTTGTAGCAATAAACTGCTATTGACAGCTCTATCTGAATCTACTATCCTTAGATAGTGCCATCACAGTCTTAGCTCAGCTACTAGTAACAACTAGACTGTACCAGACGTATCTGTACCTTGGTACCGAATTACTTCAGACTAATAGGCTATTGTAACAGTACAATAGTCCAACCTTCACCACGACAGTGCTCACAGTCAAGCAACCGGATCACAGAAGGTACATACCGTTTCCACCTACAGATCTAAAGACTAATACACACGGTAATTACCCTTAACTATAGGTAATTCTCACCGTACAAGTGCAGATCGAGAACAACACTACTTCTGCACAACGTTCTTAGGGAAAGATTACTACATTCACACAGGCTTAGGGAAAGATTACTACATTCACACATGCTTATCAGTACTTAGTAGTTCAACAAGGAGAGGAGCACTTCGTCGTACATTCTGAACAGAACAATTCGTCACAACGATCCACAGTACTCTTTCAGACAACGATCCAATGACTTACTGAATGGAACTAGATTCACAGTGTAACCGAGATTGACAGATGACAACACAGAGTACAACAGAATACGCAGAGCTTAGACAAGACACACTACAGCAACACTCAGACATTCAACCAAACGAACAGTCTGGCGCTACTCAGAATTGATTCGAAAACCGCCCCTCTCGCCAACGATCCGATGAGTTACAGGATATAATTAAGGTTCACTATGCAAACTCAATCAAGAAAGAACAACACAGATACACACAACGTACCAGAGTCCTCAGAAACTAATCAACTCACACTGCCGCAACATTCAGACGGACAACCAGACGAACAGTCTGGTGCTAACACAAAAATAGGCCCAAATCCCCACACTCTCGAGCACTTCTTTTCATTGCTTTATATAAGATTTACAAATATGCGCGTAACTACCTTTCGCGCGTGTCTTACAAAGATTTCCGTTACACCTGTCCCAATCCGTCGGCCGACTAACACTTTGAATGAAGTAATAATAAAACACAAATATCTGATGCCTCACATCAATGATATTTTGGATGCACTAGACTAGGGTGGAGTTGGAATTCTTTACCTCAATGAAGCGAATGTTCCACATCAACTGTAGGATGCAAGTGACTACTAAGTGTCTAGGTTTTCATAATGAAGAATTAATAGAACCTCTAGTCTTGGGCCAAGATTGGCTATATGATCATGTTATTGACATGAATCTTTGAAAAGTTCTTTTTATATTATGTGTTCACCATAGAGTTTTACAATCAAATTGGATAATCACCTTGTGAAGGAGAAGATTCTTCTCGAATCATCTCATAATGCATGTGTCTATGAATCATGCATGCATGAATTTTTTATTTTGCTTAAAATATGTCATAAAGACCTTCATCAAGTAGAAGGCCAACATGATAGACAAAAGGTGGAGACAACAAAAATCAATCAATGATAATCAACCATCAAAGAAAAAAATAGATTTGGGTAACGAAGGCAACATTCCACCCATGGGTGTCTTTAATCAATGATTGATCAACCTTAAGCATAGCAAACTAGATTGCAACATGTCATGCCCAATCATGTCCCATCTATATGCTAGGTTTGGGTGCCCAAGCAATTGTTGGATGCTTACCCTAATTCCAGACACATATCAATGCTTAAAGCATGCGTGCTTAATTGTCCTCATAGCCAATCTTTTCTAAATTCTCCATATTCTCCTTGTCCCATGCCAACACACCTCACTTGTCACATATAAGATGTATAAATCCTCTCATGTCAAATCCAATAATCCTAAACCACAAATAGCTTGAAAACGGGTGCCTACGAAGCCCCATGTTCATGTTACAAACATGCATACTCATGCTCTAAACCATGTAAAATCATTAATGACTCCATTTGTACATAAGTCACTCAGTAAGCCTTGTAAACATAACATTTTGTATTCTTCTCACTCAGCTTCTTCTTGGAAACCTAACACACTAGATCCAAATCTTAAATCTTGTAATACTTAGTTCAAGCTCCCTTAGACAATTCGCACCATGTTCAGTCTATGTATATCCCTAGTATGCATATAGGATTGTCTATCAGGCATGCATCTCGCACAACTCAAGCCCAATCACACCATGCATGCCAAAGTATAAGACCTTGGGGGCTATCATCAATGATGGATAGGGACTATAATCTCTCCATGATGGGATCTAGTGTCTCATCCCTTTGTGTCCTTCACATCTTATAAAAGATAGCCCTAAAATTAGTCATGAACATGCTTGGCTACAACTAGACACTGGTGGATATCTCTACCTTATCGATAGATAAAGGCCCATTATTGCCACCCTTAGAATTTGGTACTAATAATGACAAGATACCTATTGAAATTTCTCTAGAAAACCTCACTGATTATTTAGCTCAAATCACACAACGTACCAGAGTCCTCAGAAACTAATCAACTCACACTGCCGCAACATTCAGACGGACAACCAGACGAACAGTCTGGTGCTAACATGAAAATAGGCCCAAATCCCCACACTCTCGAGCACTTCTTTTCATTGCTTTATATAAGATTTACAAATATGCGCGTAACTACCTTTCGCGCGTGTCTTACAAAGATTTCCGTTACACCTGTCCCAATCCGTCGGCCGACTAACACTTTGAATGAAGTAATAATAAAACACAAATATCTGATGCCTCACATCAATGATATTTTGGATGCACTAGACTAGGGTGGAGTTGGAATTCTTTACCTCAATGAAGCGAATGTTCCACATCAACTGTAGGATGCAAGTGACTACTAAGTGTCTAGGTTTTCATAATGAAGAATTAATAGAACCTCTAGTCTTGGGCCAAGATTGGCTATATGATCATGTTATTGACATGAATATTTGAAAAGTTCTTTTTATATTATGTGTTCACCATAGAGTTTTACAATCAAATTGGATAATCACCTTGTGAAGGAGAAGATTCTTCTCGAATCATCTCATAATGCATGTGTCTATGAATCATGCATGCATGAATTTTTCATTTTGCTTAAAATATGTCATAAAGACCTTCATCAAGTAGAAGGCCAACATGATAGACAAAAGGTGGAGACAACAAAAATCAATCAATGATAATCAACCATCAAAGAAAAAAATAGATTTGGGTAACGAAGGCAACATTCCACCCATGGGTGTCTTTAATCAATGATTGATCAACCTTAAGCATAGCAAACTAGATTGCAACATGTCATGCCCAATCATGTCCCATCTATATGCTAGGTTTGGGTGCCCAAGCAATTGTTGGATGCTTACCCTAATTCCAGACACATATCAATGCTTAAAGCATGCGTGCTTAATTGTCCTCATAGCCAATCTTTTCTAAATTCTCCATATTCTCCTTGTCCCATGCCAACACACCTCACTTGTCACATATAAGATGTATAAATCCTCTCATGTCAAATCCAATAATCCTAAACCACAAATAGCTTGAAAACGGGTGCCTACGAAGCCCCATGTTCATGTTACAAACATGCATACTCATGCTCTAAACCATGTAAAATCATTAATGACTCCATTTGTACATAAGTCACTCAGTAAGCCTTGTAAACATAACATTTTGTATTCTTCTCACTCAGCTTCTTCTTGGAAACCTAACACACTAGATCCAAATCTTAAATCTTGTAATACTTAGTTCAAGCTCCCTTAGACAATTCGCACCATGTTCAGTCTATGTATATCCCTAGTATGCATATAGGATTGTCTATCAGGCATGCATCTCGCACAACTCAAGCCCAATCACACCATGCATGCCAAAGTATAAGACCTTGGGGGCTATCATCAATGATGGATAGGGACTATAATCTCTCCATGATGGGATCTAGTGTCTCATCCCTTTGTGTCCTTCACATCTTATAAAAGATAGTCCTAAAATTAGTCATGAACATGCTTGGCTACAACTAGACACTGGTGGATATCTCTACCTTATCGATAGATAAAGGCCCATTATTGCCACCCTTAGAATTTGGTACTAATAATGACAAGATACCTATTGAAATTTCTCTAGAAAACCTCACTGATTATTTAGCTCAAATCACACTAGTTCCAAGGATTGATTAGATCCCTTGTCCAAGGAACATACATTGGGAAGTATGCTTTGAATTTGTTTAGGGTTGGGGTAGATTTCAATTTATGAAATGTGATTTTGAAGGTCTCCATGTCTCCAAAGATCTACAACCCCTACAACAAAAAGAAAGATTAGATGGTTACTTCAACATCCCCACTCGCAAGGCCAATTTTTATTGGTGCTATCAATTAGTACGTACTTTTCAATTAGGGCCTCAAAATGACTCCCCGTGAACATTTTCTTCTCCATCCCTTGGTAAGAATCAAGCTCCACAAAAATTATGTTTAACATTATTGATGATTAAAGAGGCTCTATACATGCCCTAGAATCATATTCCCTCAAATAAAAAGTCTTTAGTATCAAAAACCATGAGAAAAAGTGATGTAATAAAAGTGACCCACATGGTAGCCATTACTCCTAATTTTTCTACCCCCTTACATATGTGCATGCAACATTTTTCATTTCCAAAGTAGGACACCATCACCCAACCTCATAAAAGAATATGGTTTGGCTTGTATATGGCTTAAGAACATAATATAAAATTATACTTGTCTTTTTGGATCATGAGGCAATTATAGTTAGCTTCCACAAGGTGGATACACAAGTAGGTACTTAATGGGTGCCCAATCATCAATCAAATTATCTATATGTCTTTGGCTTATGAATTAGCAATAGAACGAGCTCCAAGCATTGAGGATCCATAAACTATGAAGGAAGCCAAGGCTACAGAAAGGCCATAGAGAAAAATAGTACAAGGCACTAAGCCATGTTTTGAGGCCTTCCATGCAATGCCCACTCCAATGTAGTCCCCTCACATTAAACCTTGATGGGTTGTGCCACCCTTTTGAATTCAATTCCCATGGGCTACAACTCAAGTAGAAGGAACGACCCATGAAGAAAAATTGATGTTATCCAAAGTTGACACCACCACAATAAGAGATGTGGATGAGATAGAAAGTGCACAAGGTGCCCAGTCTAGATATGGGATTCAGCTACAAGAGAGACATCAACCAAGAATACAATGGATATGATGTTTGGACCTTTCAGTTTTCTTGTAAGTGACCAATAGGATGAGTCATAGTTTACAAATTTTCAGTTCAATAGTTCCCAGTAGAGACATTATATCAAGGGGTGCATAATAACCAAAGACAATAGTAAGAGGAAGAAGAACATCTAGACCATCCGACTAATACTAGGTTAACTTCCTAGTTGGATTTGGTACTTGCATGTGTCTAATGACAACATGCCTCAATGAGTGATGTATTTGATGGGATCATACAAGAAACCTCCCTAGAGAATCCATTTGTGTGTATGAAGCATCTAGAATCCTACAATAATGCCAATAGTCACCACCACCATGCCATGGCCCTCAACTCTGGCCATCTTGCATGATGCTTGGGTGTAATATCAATCTCCCGGCCACCCCATGTGACTCTATATTCATGATATTTTAAGGATAGTTTCCTCCACCATCAACACCCTTGAATGTATCCAACCTTGACATTCCCTTGAATCACCCTCAATCCACTAAAGACATTGCCAAGGATGTCTGTCAAATTTCTAAAGAACAAACCATCCCACGTATGTGCTCTACAAACTCATTCAATACCTACTTCACCAACACACTCCCCTTGTCCCCACCAATCACCTTCCCCTATGCCATGGGTGCAATCACACCCACATCACCACAAGCCACTATTTGTAGTGTATTCGTAGAAACCACAACTAAATCCCTCATTGCAATATCTATGGACACATCATCACCTATCACATCCACTCATCTTCCATGTTTTTCACCACCTCCACATCCATTTCCACCAATCCGTGTTGAATAACCTCAAGTATCACTATTAATCCCTTTTGATATCCTCACCCCCCCCATCATCGTTTGTTCACATTATTCCAATCTTTGCACTATCCATTAGCAGTATGGATAATGTAGTAAATCAAACAATGACCTTGTGCACCACCTCAATACTCCACCAGACAAGCAAAAACTATATGCATGGCACTAGAGGATCATATATCTCCCAACATGCTACAAGCAAACGATTCAAGCTATCTTCAATATCGGCTTCATGAAACATCATTCAAAGATCTTCATCTACTAGCTCACAAATTTGTTGCAACTATTCACATGTGAGTAGATACAATATTCAAAGCATCTTTGCTTCCACAAAGCAACCACTGCTATAGATATTTGTTGCAAATAAATGGAATTTGGCTTGGTGCACAAAATTCGTGTTGATGAACATATGACAACCCTCTAGAACTATATTGATGATGCTTGTATACAACAATCTATTAGGGAAAACAAAAATGAGAGGGGGGTCGTAGTAAGAAAGAGCAAGATAGGCCAAGCACAAGCTCCCTCCATGGGGAGGAAACATCTAAAGGCCCCACAAATTTCAATCAACTAATGCATGTCCAAAATAGTGATTTCTATCACCAACCTTTGCATAGGACACCCTAACTTGGTAATTTCAAGCTCGATTCTTTTGTGAATTGAGGATCCTCAATTCTAAAGAGCACTAAAAGAGCCAACTTATTTTATTTTTCATAAATTTTGGAGCTCATTTGGTCCCTCAAACTAATTGAGGGGCCTGATTTTAACTATCTTGATCAATAGGTATGAACCTATCAAAATCTAGTTAAAGACCTATACATAGATCTTGTAGGCTCATTTTGTTTAGAAAGGTAGAGGAAGAACGATTTTTTGATCTAGTATAATCTTTTTGTGGGATGGTTCAAGCTTCCATTGTTCCACTCATCGTTTCTCTTCCTTTTCAGTTGTTTCTTACAATTTTTATTAATTTCTTGACTTATTCCAAAGGCTTTTCTCTAGCTAAGAATGGCCATCTTGGTAAAGGAGAATAGATTGTAAGAAGACATGGTCAAGAGATAAGAAGTATAAAATGTGAAGTATTAAGATTCGTTATGTGGAACTCCAAGAGAACTATGTAATTTCCTCTAAGAACTCCAAGAGAACTATGTGATCATGGGAGATAGAGACAAAGATGAACCTAAAACATTAGAGATAGAGGATTGAAACCCATAGGAATGAAGAGAGATATATTAATATAATAAAATTATTCCTAATCATTCCCTTTAAATAAAAGACTCCCTGAAATTAAGGAAAATACACATATATTTTTGTGAAAATTGAATATTGATTACAAAATCACTTTTAAGCTTAAATTCCATGAAGAGCTTTCTAGATTTTAGAGAATGGTCTCCTAGTCTTATAAAATAGAGTGGTAACTTAGTGCTCAGTTAATTGCATATTCTCTAGACATATACATATATATATATTTTAATTTCCACAAGTTATGAAGATAATTAGCTAATATTTAAAAAACTAGAAAAGAAAAGAAATGTGAATTTGTGCTCTTTCTATTTCCCATCTTTTTCCTTTTTCAACTATAGAGCTCTAAAATTTAAGTCCTCATGTGCTCATTTAAGTCTCAAGAAATCCATGATGTGAAGTAAATAACTCCCTGCATATATGGCAAGTGCTCTACATGAAATAGTTTTATTAATTAAAATAAGACATGTTATCCCTTATTATATCTATAGCTCTAATTATTAAGCCATGTACTACACGACATCCTTTCCTTGTATTTACCATATGTTAAAAAATATTGTATAAGACATGCACAAAGTTAGCTTGTATTAGATTCTCTCTCAAAAGTTGGAAAGGGTGTATGGTTATTCTTGTAAAAGTCTCTCTTGAACTCCATGGTTATCTCTATGAGGGGCAACTGCCTCCATGGAAGTCTGGCCCTAATGATGTTTATACTTCTTTCTTGGATCGTGATTAGGAATTCATGTTGGTATACAATTAGAAGCTTGAATGCTTGATTCCCATTGGCATTTATAAATCCTCCAAATAATATATGGGACAAGTAAAATCTCACCTCTTTCTTTCTCTCAGAACTATAGTTTCATTTTCATGAATTAATTTGTTCAATACAAGGTATAAGAGGACTATGTGTTTCAGATTTCGTGATATTGGTTTATAATTTTTCTATTTATGTGCTCCAACTATACATGCTCCACTGAAAAACTAATAGTGGGGCCCTACTTAGCTACACCATACAAAGAGAAATGAATCTAGCAAATCAGGGGGGTCATCCTTACTTTTCAGGGTTAGAAGATATGCAGACACAATCACCTTCCTTAATTCATATCTCAAGATTTACTAAACCAAAATTAATGCAAATTGACATGAGAACACTAGACACTCTACTCTAACTATCCCAAGTTAAAGTATAGCAAATGAATAAGTATACACAGAGAAATTGATCCCACAATTTCACTATAATAATGAAGATGCAACAATAAACAGTAGACAAAAATATACTTGAGGAAGTGTATCAATATGTAAATGCTATTGAACATATGATACAAGAGAAGTGTAATGGAATAGACATAGGTAGTGTAAGCTCAGTGTATACTCAATTTTGTAGCTCAATGACTCTCAGAATGACTCTCCTATCCCACCACTAGAACCATGTGTATTTATACACAGCTTTTGATTTTGAATTTTGAATCTTTCTTACTTAAAAGTGATCTTACACTTTAATTGATAAGATTCCTCCACCAAATAAGTTGTGAATTCACTCTCCTAAATTTTCAAGATTCCTTCTTCTTTTGACCTTCACATTTATCCAAATTAAATACACTCAAATTGACAAGCATGAGTTCACATGTGAAGAGATAAGCGGGTGTGTAGTCCTAAATCTTTAGTAATGCACTTAAGCTTGCTAGTTGTACCAACACAAACTGGAATAAACTTTTAGAAACTCAAATCAAAGTGTATATGGACAAAGCAGATAGATTATGCAATTGTAATGAAGATTTGATGACCTTCGTACTCTTGAATCAACCAATAGAGGTGTCAACAATGGTGAATGATGACATTGAAGAACTCAAAAAACAATTAGACATGTATGTCAAGTGGCTCAAGTAGGAGCAAACATAACTGGCATAATGGGAAATAAAGTATGTGCAAGAAACAATGGAATTAAGAAACAAATGGAAAGAAGTAATCAATAAGTATGCAGAGCAATGCAAACAAGATGCAGACCAGCTTCAAGCAGTATGTGAGGATAAAATGAAGATAGAAAAAGAGCTGACTGAAGTAAGAGAGTAGAACAACAAGAGAGATCAACTCATAGAGGAGTTGAGAACTCAACTAATGCAGCTCTAGAATACTGAGACAAGTCAAGCAGAAAACATGGGAACACCAATAGTGTAAAGAATTCATTTGACTATTGAGGAGACTAAGCTGCACCCTCTTTTGCCCCCCATCATTCATTCGTAAACTGGTCTTGAAGGATGCAAACAAAGAATTACAACACGACCTTTGAAGAACCACCCTCACTATGGCACATTCCATGATCACTGACGGATGCATGTGTGGCAACCAGAATTAATGCAAAAACCCTAGTGTATGAATGAAAGGAATATCAATGGCAAGACAAAAGCATTGGGCTAAGGCTTGGATAAGGTAATACATTGTCTCTGAGTCTTGAAGGCTTCCTTGACTATTGATAGCATGCAATTAAAAGAAATACACAAAGGGAAATTACAAAATCATGTGGGAGATAAACAAGTGGGAACATGCTAAGACAATTGGTCCATCTCCAGCCACTTGTTGCACATCAGGGAAACCTATAGAAGCGTGTCAAGGGACAATAGAGATAAAAGACAAAGGACTAAAGACAAAGACACAAGGAAGAAGGAAAGAGAAAGAAGTGAAGAACATATCACTAAATTGCATGCATTGTTTGTCCATTCACTTCATTAGCCATCATGGGAGCACACATCTTCATACACGATGTGATCTAAGTCCTTGGATTGATAATTTAGCGAGTGTATCAAACCCACCACTATATGCACTTGTTGATGATTGAGGTATAGTCTCCTTCATCATAAGTCCCTAAGACATTATGAGCTTAGGTGTGTACAAGTCCCCAAAAACATGTGTACCTAAGCTCACAATGTCTTAGGGACTTGATGAAGGAGACTATACATCAATCATCAACAAGTCCATATAGTGGTGGATTTGATACACTCGCTAAATTATCAATCCAAGGACTTAGACCACATCTGGTGTATGAAGACATGTGCTCTCATGATAGCTAATAAGTGAATGGACAAACAATTCATGCAACTCAAGGATAACTACCTCTCAAGTCACCTCTCTTATTGAAAATATGTATTAGAATACTTGTTATAGTAGCAAGCACAAATCAAGACATATCTCTCAGCTCCAATACCCAAATGTAAGTAATAGCGAGTTCCTTTCAAAGCTCTCAACAAGACGCATCCAGTGGTAGTATTTACAACTTAATCTGACAAGTGTTCTTCAAGTTATGAGCAAAATACATAGTGGCAAGAAACACCGACTCCTTCTCCACAAATTGCCAAGCTTCACACACACAATAAAATGGCAAAAAGAGTAGGGCAAAGGGTAGACAACACCTCTAAGCACACATTTCATGCATTACACACACATGCAAGCTCATGGAGAAGAAGGTACACAGTCAAGAAGAAGAAAATTCAAAATTCTCTTTGTTAGTTCTTCACAATGGCAAGAAGTCTTCACAAAGAGTCACAAAGTGACTTATGTACATGTGCCCTAAAATGGTCCTTTCACATAAGAGATCGGAACTTTTTCTATAAATCACTAAAATCCTAATATTGTATAGGGATAACTTTACATTCTTTAGGGATCATGCATCTAGAGGACTCCTCTAGAGCATTTACATGGCTTCTTGAAGATTTTACCATGGAGATTTAAAAAAAAAAAAGAAAAATGGCCAAAAAAATGAAAATTTTGGGCCTCCTTGTCTTCACTTCTTTCTGTTTCCTTATTCCTTATCTCTTTGTCTTCAGTTGTCTACAACACTCTCCCCCCCTTAGTCTCTGTCGTCCCTTGATAGGCTTCTGTGGGTTTCCCTTATGCGCAACAAGCAGTTGGAGATGGACCAATTGTCTTAACATGTTCCCACTTATTTATCTCCCACCTGATGTTGTATTCTCCCTATGTGTATTTCTTTTAGTTGCAGGTTTTCTTTTAGTTGCAGGTTATCAACATTTGAGGAAGCCTTCAAGACTCAGAGACAACGCGTTACCTTATCCAAGCCGCACCCGTTAATAATCATGGCATCTCCCATAGTGAGGTTGGTTCTTCAGAGTTCCTATTGTAATTCTTTGTTTGCATCCTTGAAACCTGTTGTAGTCTTTCAACCCATATCTTTCTTTTTCCTTATGTCTTGTTCTAGCCTAATGCATGCCTTTGCGGGGATTTGGGCAAAGAATAATCATTTTTATTGAATTGTTTTCTTTTTTTTATTTTCTTTTTCTTCTATGTCTACTCGTCTCTCCTTCCACATTCTTCTAGACAAGTTGCGACTACTTGTGTGATGATGAAACAACAAAAGAATGTGGAGCCATACCTTTTTCTTGTGGACAGATTGCTATCATGTGAACTGGAACAGGTTTTTGGGCACAGTCCCTCATATAATGGTTGTGTACCTGAGTATCGACTTAGGGACTTGTGGAGAAGGAGACTATACCTCAATCCCCTTCAAGTGCATATACTGGGGACTCACACTTTAATTATCAAATCCAACGAGAATCAAAACCTAGCCAAGTGTATGAAGACATGCATTCAACAGATGACCAATGCAATTGAGATCTAACAAGGTGCAAGCAAGTATAAATCCATCACATTCAGGCTTTCAAGGTCAGCTATGATGTCGCGACACTTGGAATAGTAGTCAATAGTAAATTGAGTTTTTCTCTCATCCCCAAACTCTGAATATAGTGAATAGGAGGTTCTTTTTGAAGCTCTCAAGAAGACGCATCCAGTAATGGTATTTTCACTCAATTTTGACACTCCTCCCTCAAGTTATGAGCAAAATATTGAGCCGCAGGAATTATCTTCCTACACTTCAGCGCTTCCTACACTTAACACACACCTTACCAACAACAAAGAAGCACTTCCAAGGATAGAAAACACTTCTATGCACTCTTTTCAAGCATCACACATGCATGCAAGCTCACAAGGAAGAAGATACAAAGAGGAGAAGACACAAATTCGAAATTTTGTGCTCTTGATTCTCATAATGGCAAAAAGTCCTTACAAAGAGTCACAAAATGACTTATATACATGTGCCCTAAAAAAATGGTCCTTTCACACAATGGAATGGCACTTTATTGACTAAAAGATTAATTTCCTGCTAATTTACAAAGGTAAAGATACAAATCTCTATGGTTATGCATCTAGAGGACTCCTCTAGTGGATTTACATCGGAAAAAAATATATCACAAAATGACTATGGTACAAAAATAAAGTGTCCGAATCGGAAAAATTTTGGGGCCCTCCTTTTTCTCTGCATCTTTGCTCTTCTTTGCTCTGCAACACTCTCCCCCTCTTTGTCTCTGTCGTCCCTTGACAGGCTTTGCTTCTTATCTGTAGCTTGTTTATGGCTCCTGGATACACTCACCCAGTGGTCAAAGAAGTGATAAGGATTGTCATACAATTTGTTACTTTATATGATTTACATCCTTTGCTTTTGCTTGCCCCTTGGTATTCCTTATATTCATAAATCTGGGTTGTTGTATTAAGTCGGGCTGCCACGCACGCCATCAGTGGCTAAGAATGTGATGTTCTTAGTCACTCTCTTCAACTTCTCAGCCTCAATCCATTTCTAACTTTTGGTCTTCTGATATGTCTTTGTTGTTGTATTTTCTGGAGTTTGTTTATTTTTTCCACTTCACACCTTATTTTGTTGACCTTTGCTCTGTTCTACGTCAGCATTATGTTTCGAAGGCCCTGTTCTTAAATATTTTTTGTCATCCTCTGGGACCTGATTCATTTCTTTCCATTGCACACATCCAGTGGAGGGAGAAGCGTCTAGAATTCTCAGACAATTGGTTATCTTATCCGATTGAAGAATTCTTTGTATACTGTCTCCCTTCCCTGCTTGTTTCGCTTCAACGCCTGCACCTGGTGGATGAGGAAGTTGTGTGCAACCTCCCATGAAATGTCCTGGTTGCTTTCTTTCTTTATTTCCAACTCAAGACCTGGTTCTTTGGTGTTGTCGCCTGATGCATGGCCCTGCGGGGCTTCCTACAGAGATGGGTGTTGTGTGCCCCTGCGAGGCTTCTTGCAGAGATATGTCTTCAGATATATTGTCTTTAGTGAAGCTTCTTTCTTGGTTTTCTTCTTCTTTTCTTTTTGTTGGACTCTCCTTCAACATTACCTCCCTCCTGAACTCTTTCGTCCCCAATAGGCTTTGGAATGTGGCAAGAGTACGTCCTGTAGACCTTTTACTCTGTTTCATTAAGCAGATTGGCTTCACGTATCATCAGTTGCTTCCATTGTTTAGCTTTTACACCATCATGTGGTGGCTATCTATGGTCTGCAAAGAAACTAATTCATATGCCACAAGTTTGGCATTCAGATTCGTTGACATCTTCAAGAAGATTTCAGAGTCAATCTCAAAAAATCTGGTAAAAAAGGCTTCCTCAAAAGTTTGCACGTATTAACTCGGCAAAAACATCAATCTAGAATAATAAGCCATGATTGTAGGATGACTAGACATAACTGATAAATAAAAAATAAGGATATCTATGCCTTGGTTAATGCTAATGAAATTCCAAAATGTATATTCTGCGTGTTTAAAAACTTTGAGCTCTGTAAGTATCATACTGAGGATTTTATTAGTCATCTTGATAGTGAGGTCAGGTACTGTTGCATACCAATGTAGCCAAAATTCAATGGATTTCACCATGTAGTCTTCAGTCGGAAAATAATTGTGGGGTGGACTTGGAAGTAATGGGTAATTCAACCATTGTTTATTGAGTGCACCATTCTTTTGCATGTCCAAAAATTCTTGCGCTTCACGGCGACGAGGTGTTGGGCAAAAAGAAGGATTTACCTTTAGTAAATATTTTCTTGCTTGTCAGTGCACCTGCAAAGTAGGATTCTTTTCCAAATATTTTCTCCTCCACAAAGGTTGTGCTGCCTGAAATTCTTCTTGTGTGTAATTGAAGATGTTTTCTTTGAAGTTCAATTGCTCATTGGGATCTTTTTGTGTGGTCTGCTTTATATACCGCTCTGTTTGCTCTTTCAATAACCCATAAGGTATGTTGAATGGCTTTATTATCTTATCCAAGTCTATTCCTTTATTTTTGGCTTCCTTCATTACTTTGACCACTTCATTTTCAAAATTCTCTGTCAACTGAGACACCAATAGTGCCCGCTCCTTTTGACCTATTTTTGCAGTATATGGCATGGGATGATCACCACAAGGTTCTGCCATCTACTCTTTTACTGGTGAATGATAGATCGGGGGAGATAGAGGATGTATCTCTACCTCTTCAATAGGATTTCCTGGTTGTGGCTCTACTGGTGTCCTGATGTTTGCTTGTTGTTTTAAATGAGCTTCCAATTGCACAATATGTTCATCCTTTTCTTTGACTTCATGAAGGGCCATGGTTAGTGCATCTTTGGCTGCTAAAAGCTCATTGTCAAGGGCTGCTATTTGGTCAGCATCTTCATTATAAACTACCAAGAGTTTGTCTTCGACAACTTTCCATTGTTTCCAGAGCTCATTAGTATCATGCATATACCTTCGTTCCCATTCGTCTTTCATGGTTTGCTCTTGTTTCGGCATATTTTCATATTTTGCAATCTGATATTTCAAATCCTTCTTGTCGATTGTGGTTGTCTCTCGTTTTTCTACAGGTTGGTCGTATAGCAAGGCATTCATCAGTTCTTTATTCTTGTTGCATAAATTATCGGTTTCTTCCATATATACTTTCATCTGCGTCTCTAACAGATTGCTTCTAGCCTTCATTCTTTCCTTGTTCACTTCACTTATTTCATACTATCTCTGTAGCTCTATAAGTTGCTCTTGGAGTTTTTGATTCTTCTCTGTTAGTGTAGTGCATTGTCCTCTGGCTTCTTTGACTTCTATTTATTTGGTTGAGAGAGCCTATTGGACCTGGATTAATTGAGCAGACAAAGTTTCACTCATTATTTGGAATTGATTTTTGTCTCTCATGGCCTTGTCATAGTCTGCATCTATTTCCATCATTTTTTGCTACGTATCCATTGTTGTCTATATCATTTGTTTCACTATTGGTTTTAATTGAGTAACATCTACGTTTAACCACGTTGTAGGTATGCTAGGTTCTTCCCCCGTTGTAACATCCTTCCCTTGTGCCACGTGTAATGTTGTGTCATGGGGTTGCCAAATATGGAGTTGTATCTTTGGCTCAACCGCTTGGGTTATTGTCTTACCTTGTGGCATATCATCAGGGATTTAAATCACCATTCGTTCCATATTTTGTTGTGGTAGCCTTTCCTTTTTCGGGTTAGTTTGTACTTCTTCCTTTATTGGTGGTACCACATCTTTTGGTGTTATAGATGCTTCTTTTATGCTTATCCGGGATTGTTCATTTAATTGAATGAGGTGTGTCCCTTTAGATGATGCTTCCTGGTTCTGTACTTGTGAGTTTTGTGTTGATATATTTAGGTAGTGATGTGTGTGAACATACTAGGACCGCCGGGGCACTTTTTCCCTCTTTAGGAGGTTTTTTTCCCTCGGCTTGTATATACGCCTATTGCCCTAATGGGCTACGTATCTTTGTACATTCTCTAGTAATACATTTAGTATTGTGTGTTTGTGCTCCAAGCTTCTTCTTCTTCCTTGTGCTGTTCGCGTGCTTCCGTAGACATCTAACTCCAACAATTGGTATCAGAGAAGGTCGTTGCTTCATCTAGGGCGCCCTCGACACTCCTCTGTTTGTAGTATCAGAATTGTACGTATTTTGGTGAGCATACTCAGGGTGTTTTTGAGATCAAAGCAGCTTTGCTATGTAGTGCCGAAATCATGATCTGAGCTCGTTTTGGACTCCGAACGCACTATCACAGTGCTTGTGCAGGCTATTTCATCTTTTTGTGCCAAAGGTATATACCTGTTTCTGTTTGCTAGTATAACCGTCTCGAAGTCTGCTACAGGTTTAGCAGAACTCGTCTGGGGCAGTTCCGTTCAACTTTTTGAGATACAATCAATTTTCTGCATCAAGGTATTTTAGTCACCGGCCATGGCTGAAAGCAGTGATGTATTCCGTATGTTGGCTGTTGAGGATAAGTTGGATGGTACCAACTACCCATTATGGGCTTATATGATGCGACGTGTATTGGTTACAAAAGGATTGTGGAACATTGTGCAGGGTGTTGAAAGACGTCCTGTTATACCTGTAAAATAGGTACTACGAATACAGGTGTTGGAGCTGATGAAGATGGTGTCGAAGATGATATTGTGCAGATTCCTGTTTGTGCTGCTGTTTCTGTTGCACCTACTGTAGAGCAGATTCGTTGGGATGGCAGAGATGCCCAGGCACATGCATTGATAGCTTTGTCTGTCAAACATGCCATTATTCCTCATATTCGCTCTTGCAGAATAGCTAGGGATCCTTGGGATACACTTACCACATTGTACCAAGCTAGGAATGAGGCTCGTGTTGCTTACCCCCGAAAACAGTTGGAGAGTGAGCACATGAATGAAGGTGATTCTATGGACAATTTCCTAATGAAGATCAAAGATTTGAAGGAACAATTGATTTCTGCTGATGAGGTTATACCAAATAGCTCACTTGTACAGATCGTTCTGAATGGTCTTCCTGATTCATATCAGAGTTTTGCTTCTACTCTTCAGTTGATGATGAAAGGAAATCCGAATGCCTTATCATTTGAGGAGTTAGTTTTTGTTCTGTTGCAGGAAGATCAGTCCAGGCAGAATAGGTCCATTATGTGTGTTGCAGATCAAGCTTTCCTGGCTAGTCAGAAGGGCAAAGGAAAATGGAGCTCTTCTACTAGTAAGCAGAAATCTGCAAATGCTGCACATTCGAAGAACCAGGATAAAGATGAGAAGAAATAAAAAAAGCAGAAATTGTTTTGCAAGTACTATAAAGGGAATGATCATATCATAAAGAACTGTCCAAAACTGGCTGCAAAAGAGGCAAAGAAAAAGGAGGCTGGAATGGTTGTTGCAGAAGCCTCTACACCAAAAACAGAGTCTGCTAATCTTGCGCAGGAAGAAGAATGGGCGTTTACTACTGTTTGCAGTTTTGACCCATCTTCTCATGAGCAGTGCATGTCTGCAGTGGACTCAGATGTTTGGTACTTTGATAGTGGGGCGACCAAACATATTACCTCGCAGTGCAGTTTCTTCTCTTCACTCGAGCCTGCCCCTATAGGGAATACTGTCACATGCGCCAACAACTCCTCTTATCCTGTTATGGGAGTTGGTAAGATCATTCTGACTACTACTGATGGTAGTCCTTTCATCTTGTCAGATGCTTTATTTGTGCAAGGGATCAAGAAGAATCTGTTATCAGTTTCTGCATTCGCCAAGATTGGCTTGGTTGTGAAATTTGTTAATGACAGATGTACAGTTCATGATCTGTCAAATGGCGATGTTATTATTGCTTCTGGCATTTTATGTCGTGGGCTATATAAGCTCATAGACTATGAAAGATCTGTGAATCATTCGGCATGTGCAGTTCATGATTCTTAGGCTATGTCAAATGCAAAGCTTTGGCATGCACGCTTTGGTCATCTGAATTTTGCGAGTTTGCTACATCTGCAGAAATCTGATATGGTGTCTTCTTTGCCCAAGCTTGAGGCACCTGGAAAACATGTATATGAAGGCTGTATTTTGGGCAAAATGAAGTGTTCCTCCTTTCCAAAAGATGGTTCAGTTCGGGCTACGCAGAAATTGCAGCTTGTACATAGTGATGTCTTTGGTCCTATGCAGACACGTTCTTCTGGAAAATATCTTTACTTTGTGACTTTCATTGATGATTTTCCAGGCATGCATGGGTATATCCATTGAAGGCAAAGTCCGAAGACTTTTTGTGCTTTAAACAGTTTTTGGTTTTGGCTGAAAATCTATCAGCATGTAAAATGGGCACCCTCCGTTCTGATCGAGGGGGGGAATATATGTCTTCTGATTTTAATGCATTTCTAGCTGAACGTGGGATAAAACACCAGTGCACAGTGCCGTATACACCTCAACAAAATGGAGTTGCTGAACGAAAGAACAGGTCACTCATGGAGATGGCGAGGTGTATGGTCAAGAGTCAGGCTTTACCTCATAGTTTCTGGTTTGAGGCTGTCATGTGTGCAACATATGTACTTAACAGGTGTCCCACTAAAGCGCTGCAGTCTATCACTCCATATGAGGCTTGGCATGATCGCAAGCCATCTGTTGCTCATCTCTGTGTTTTTAGTTGTTTGGCATATGCATTAGTGCCTGAACAACATCGCAAAAAATTGGATGATAAGGTAGTAAAATGTATTTTTGTTGGGTACAATTCTGAAAGTAAAGGCTATCGTCTGTATCATCCAGAGACTAAACGCATTCTGGTTAGCCGTGATGTTGTTTTTGTGGAAGATGCTATTCAGCCATTGCTTTCATGTACCAAGGAGACATCTGTTAGCTCCAAAGACATGTATGATACTTTGATGCCTCTTTTTACAGGTGGATAGTCTAGTGCTGGTCCTAATGACGCAACTTCTCAGCCTTTGCAGGTTTCATATGATGATGTAGATCATTCCATTTCTGATGCAGATTTACATGATGCACTTGTTGATTAGAGAGTTGATATTGAGCAAGCAAAAACTATGCCAAAATGGCTAGTGCAGACTTTGCGTGACAGCAAATTAGATGCACCTTTGTCATATTGTACTTGTTCAGGCTCTCATAGTGCCTCCTTTCCATCAGATTGCTATGCTATGGCTGCGTCTAGTCTCTATGATGAGAATGAGCCTATATCTTTTGATGAAGCACAAAATTCAGAAAATTGGATGGCTACTATGCAATCTGAATATGATGCTATAATGAAGAATGGTACATGGTCTTTATGTGACTTGCCTCCTAGCAAGAAGGCCATTGGCACTAAATGGGTATACAAGCTGAAGCGTAAACCTGATGGTACAGTTGATAGGTATAAGGCTAGGCTTGTTGCAAACGGTTATGCGCAGGAAAGAGGCATTGATTTTGATGAGACCTTTGCACCTACATGCCGTATGACTACTGTTCGGAGCATTTGTGCACTTGCAGCCCATCATGGTTGGAATGTACATCAATTGGACATTAAAACAACATTTCTGAATAGTGATTTGCATGAAGAAGTGTATGTTTTTCAGCCCCGTGGCTTTGTGCACAAAGGGCATGAAAACCAGGTGTGCAGGTTAAAAAGGCATTCTATGGTTTAAAGCAAGCACCACGTGCTTGGTATGAGAAGATACATGCCTATCTAGTTGCACATAGTTTTGAGAACAGTCCAACTGAAAGCACCTTATATGTTAAGCGTGCTAATGATGTCCTTCTGATCATTGTTGTCTATGTTGACGACATGCTACTCACTGGTCCTATTGAGAAGCATATTGCTGATTTCAAGGCTGATTTGCATGCCTCGTTTGAGATGTCTGATTTGGGGCATTTGCATCACTATTTGGGCATTCAGTTTGTGCAAGTTGATGGTGGAATGGCTTTGTGTCAAACGAAATATATTGACACATTATTGCAGCGTTTTGGCCTTGAAGACTGTAAGCCTATTGCCACTCCTATGGAGACAGGTTTACGATTGAGTCTTCATGATGTTGGAGATGCATTTGATGTTGTTCTCTATCAGCAGGCTGTTGGATGCTTGATTTACTTATGCATTACTCGGCTGGCTATTCAGTTTGTTGTCTCATAGATGAGCAGGTTTATGCATTGCCCAGAAGTGAAGCATTGGCAGGCGGTTAAGTGCATCTTTCGCTACTTGAGTGATACTCAGCTACTTGAGTTGTTTTATCCCAAGGGGGGATCACTACCGCCAGATTTGCATGCTTTTTCTGACTTTGATTGGGCTGGTTGCTATGACACTCATGTGTCCACTAGTGGCTTTTGCTTCATGCTTGGTAGCTCATGTATATCTTGGTTGAGCAAGAAGCAGACTACTGTGGCCACTTCTAGTTGTGAGGCTGAGTATAGGGCAGCTTTCACAGCAACTGTTGAGTGTGTGTGGCTCAGATGCCTTATGGCTGATTTGGGTGTTGGTCAGTCTTCTGCCACCACCATCTTCACTGACAGTTAGAGCGCATAGGCAGTTGCGAGGAACCTTGTGTTCCATGCTTGCACTAAGCACATTGAGGTGCATTATCACTATGTCAGGGAGAGGTTCTCTGTTGGGGAGATCAGCTTGGCATATGTGCCCACGCAGGAGAACATTGCAGACCTTTTGACGAAGGCTCTGCCTAGGGAGAAGTTTGAAGCTTTTCGCAAAGCTTTGGGCTTACTTCCTTTTGTGGAGTGATTTCCACATAGCTTGGCACTTCCTTATACATGAGTGCCAGCTCCTTGTTCACCGCATCACTCCCAGGGGGGATTTGTTGATATATTTAGGTAGTGATGTGTGTGAAGACACTAGGACCGTCAGGGCACTTTTTTCCCTCTTTAGGAGGTTTTTTTCCCCCGCCTTGTATATACGCCTATTGCCCTAATGGGCTACTTATCTTTGTACATTCTCTAGTAATACATTCAGTATTGTGTGTTTGTGCTCCAAGCTTCTTCTTCTTCCTTGTGCTGCTCGCGTGCTTCCGCAGACGTCTAACTCCAACATTTTGATTGTTGGGGGTGATTTTGACTTAGTGAATCTCTATCCATTACTCATTGATTGTTTCTATCCTTATATCTGTGTCTAGGGTGTCATGCTCATGACTAGATTCCTCATTAGAACTTGACTCATCAAGTCCCAATTCCTTGTATCTCGCGGCTAGTGATGGACTGTGTTCCTTGTCATCCTTTTTCTACAATTGTCTTGCCTGCTTTTAACAGTGAGGTTTACTTGCCCCCGCATATAAGTATGTGTTTCTTCTAGTGCCGCTGAGAGATCTCTTTTTGTGAGAGGAGGTTAGGTTAATGAAATCCTTGGCAACACATGTGCCCGCTTTGATTGTGGAGTTCCATGTGTCTCTTCTTCTCTGACCCACTTAGCTCCCTGCATCGGTTTCTTAGAGCTAGTCCCCACTTCCTCTTTGGATATGGATGTTTTCTTTTTCTTTGGAATGGTGTTCGACTTCACATATTTTGCCATTTCAGTGGAGGTTGGCATCAATTGTAGACATTCTTTCATTTCAAGTGCTTCATAAATCAGCAAGGTCAATGCAGAACTTCCATTTAGAAACTTCTTCTAACTCCATTTCTTCTTTGCTTCAAATAGGTGTTCCTGTATATATGGAGTGAAGTTTACTTGATTCCCGATTTTCCCATAACATGGGATAGCAATTGAACCACAATCTTTTGAGACGCTATATATCTGTTCATGGTGCGGATGCACCAATCAGATTGATTCTTCAATATCTGTTCTGTTGATTTCCAGAAGGGTTTTCTTTTTAGCATCATGACATTCATCTTTGAGATTTGTGAGTCCTACCTGACTCCATCCAAAAGCTTTGTTGATGATTTTGTGTGTGAATCGAATAGTTTTCCATGCACCTGTTTTGTTAAGCACTTTAGCTTCCGGAATTGAGGGTTTATCTGCTGCTGCCTGGAGTGTGTTCATAACTTGAGTGCATCTTTGAAAATCTGGTAAATACATTGGGAGTCACAGAAACACGTCGATTCCAGCCCTTGTCCAAACTTCCATGATACTTGGTAGTCCTTGGATTATGGTTTGGAAGTCTTACAACATTAATGGAAAATAGTGATCCCTATCCATAATTTTGATGGTGGCCAAAAAGATGAGATCTGACATAGGTTGGTCTTCGAGGAACCAATGAACTCTCATCTTAGTAATTGATTCCAAAGGGAGAAGCAAAACCTCTTCCTCTTGCATAGCCTCAGAATCTGGAGATGCCATCTGCACTTAATACATACCACAATCAGTGTAAAAGTGGTTGCATGAGTTATCCTCCACTTAGCCTTCTGGACAACTCTCTGAGTGACTTGTGTGGTCCCTTCCCCGTGGGTGTGAGAAAGGTAGTACCTAGGATCTTTTCACATATATATTTTTTTCTATATATTTTTTTCTGAAAGAAAACAAAAATGCTAGTACATAACCGAAGCTTTATGTTATCTTTAATTATTTTCCTTGAGATTATTGTACAAGTGCACTCCTATTCCCTGGGAGGGAAAAGTGCATCCCTAATGAATGGAAGAAGAACTGTGTGTCAAATGCATGGCCTTGTAATGTGGCCCTATTATGCATGCTTAAGGTTCATGGAACTCAAGATGTGTGCAAGTTGAAGTTTTTGATTGATGATTGGAGATTGATCGGCATTTGGGCATCCAAATCTGCTTTATTTTTTCACATGTGACCGTTTCTTTGGAGCGTCTGATGTTTGGTGCAACTATCACATTTCCATTCTACTTTGCGAGCCATTCAAATCTTTTAGTTTCTCTCATTGAGTATTTCTATTTCTTCGATTTCAAGTTGTCGCGTCTTCCTCGCTCCTTCGTCTTTGATTCGTATTGGTTCTTATTTCGTACTGACTCAGTGGCCTTCATTGGTACATTTGATTTGGGGACCCAAAGTTGTGTTCTAGAGGGTTAAGTAGCAATCAATTTCTTTGGTATCCACAATTGGGCAATCTTTTGTGGACCTCGGGATCCCGCTTGTCTTATCTCCTTGTATTGTTGTTGCTTCCTGCATAGATGATGATTCTGTTGTTGGTGATAAGCTGTTACCTGATCTTTCCTAGTCCAGGTCTGTCTGGTACCTTGAATTGGATATATTTTGATGCAAGAAAGTTCGGGATGATTATGTTGACTAGTCACTCGTGTGCTCAATTCCACACTAGGGCTTTCCATGGAAACAATATTAGTAGAGGGGTCCATTGGACTAGGAGGGTGCGTAAGATTAAGAATTATTGTACTATCACATGAAGTGCTTGGGGCTGGGGGTTCCATAGTGGAGGTAAATGTACCAGCATCATCATGCATGAGTAGTTGATCCCTCCGGGCTATACACTTGGCTTTGACAGGTCGTTCTTCTAACACACTAAATACTTCACGGTGCCCTATCTTGGCTGATATGTAGCCCAAGGCTAATTGGATAGTTACCTCATATTCATATATCCAATCCTGGCCTAACACAAGTTCTTCCAATAAATCTTGATCATGTCACGTGAAGAGTTTTTGTTGCATCGTCTTATTTCCTAGGTGCAATGCCAATGTAATCTCGCCCATGCATTTAGTAACCTTGCCCCCTATTCCAATAAGATGTGCTTTGGTTGGACGTAATTGTTCTTTGAGCTTATGAGTCAAAGAAGATTTGATGCAGCTGACAACTGCTCTTGTGTCAATGAGAGCATCCACCAAGTGGTACTCTTCTGTTCCTGCTCCCAAGTTCAAATATGGTTGCCTCGCTTGATGTCCTAGGTTTTCAGAGGATCTAAAATTAGCCATTGGGATGAGTTCCTCTCCTAGCCAATATCTTTCATCCCTCTCTCTCATCCATTCCTTTTGTTTTCTTACTCATTCTAGGGCTTCCTGTCTTGCTTCCTCGTGTATTTTTTTGTCCTCTTCTCATCTATTTTTTGCTGTTAGAAGTCGTGACAATATTTCCTCTGTCAATGGCTCCAAATACTTTTTTACTCGACAACCACTTATATAGTTTGGCAGTATCTCTCCATCTAGGGTTGCTAAACTAATGGCTCCGCTAGTTGATATGCGATTGATCACCAATGGGCCGTATCCTCTTTTTTGCAACTTCTTTGCATGCTGCTTTAAAGTATATACTAGTACTAGATCCCCTTCCTTCAATTTTTTATCCTTGATATGAGCATCATAATAGGCCTTTTGCCGTCTTTTTGCAGCATACATGCCTGCCACTGCTTGTAACCTAGTTTCTTGTAATTTCTTGATTTGGTCCAATTGATTAGATAACTCATGTCTAGTCTAGTCGTAGTTCGAGGCTACTTTTAGAGTAGGTACTAGAAAATCAATTGGTAAGATGGCGTTCTGCCATTACACTAGGTTAAACAGAGTAGTTCCTATGGCTGTTTTGTATGCTACTCGGACTGCCCATAAAGCATGATGTAATTGCTTGTCCCAATCTGATCTTCCGTTGTTAACAATCTTTGTGAGAACTGTACACAAGATCTTGTTTGAACTTTCAACCTGTCCATTGGCTTGCGGATGATAGGGACTTGATTTCTTGTGAATCACTAGGAATTCATTCATTAAGGCTTCTATCACTTCATTGACAAAGTGTGTGCCTCTATCACTTATGATTTCTATTGGCAATCCGAATCTAGTGAATATGTTCTCGAACAAAAACTTGGTCATGGTCCTCGCATCGTTCTGTTTAGTTGCCTTGGCTTCTACCCATTTAGTCAAGTAATCCGTAGCTACAATTATATACTCAGCATGGGACCCTTTTGTCGGAGGGCTAATAGGTCCAACAAAATATATTCCCTATTTGGTAAAGGCTCTGGAACTTATCATAGGCCTTAATGGCATTTCATCTCTCCTAATTGGATACTTTGTTCGTTGACACGTATCGCATCTTTGGACATAAGTGGCTGCATCTTGATATAGAGTCGGCCACCACATTCCAGCAAAGAGAATCATTTTTGCAATTTTATCTGCAGAAAAGTGTCCTCCCGTGAGTCTCGTATGAGCCATCTCTAAGACCGAAATGTACTCGTCTTCATGAATGCACATTCTTAGATGATTGTCCCTTCCTCTCTTGAAAAGTTGTTTTCCTATGAGGACATAATCCTTGCTTTGCTCCTCGAGGGCATGTTTTCTTGCCAAATTAGCTCCTTCTGGGTACTCCTAAGTTTTCAAGAATTTTACCAGAGTCATACTCCACCTTGGTGCTACTCTAGAGTAACATATAGTAGAGTTCTCTTCCGACGTTCTTTCTTGACAAGTGGGGCAGGTAGATACGTAGTTATGTGTATCCCTCTGCATGGTTGGCCAGTATATGCCTAATCTCTTCACTGTTGCCATGTTCCATTCACACTTCGATGAGTTTTCCATTGATTTATGTTACTCCCTGATGAGCCCCCTTGTTTTGTCATCATCCCTGCACACCATTCGAGGACGTCCGCTCAGGCCTAAACGCGCACGGAGACCGAGATTCTTCTTTTTCTGCTCAGCTGCATACCACTCCATTTAGTCTCTCTCTCAATTATTGAATGAGTCTTATGAGCTACACATGGGTGCCACATGGCACTGATGTGTAAATCCATCTAAATGGATTTAAGAGGTGGTTCACACCTCCTCCATTCATTGACTCCATATAACATTTCCTTCCCCTTAACTCCATTTTTGTCCTCAAATGGTAGTAGAAGATCTAATAGAAAGAGATAATCAATGGAATAGTACTCCCACTAAATCCCCATGCACAATAAATACATGGTCCTGTCTCCGTGTTGTTTCCCCATATCCTTCCCCTTAAGAAGACTCTTGGGAAGGTAATCTAAAGTTGGGAAACCGTGTCTGAAGGGTGCTAACCTGCTCCCATGTGGCACTATCTTCTAAACTATCTTTTCACTTTACTAGACACTCTTTATACAAGTGACTTCTCGTCTGTTTCTCTCGAGTGTGTAGTATGCTCTCAGGCTCATGTGGAATAGATTGAACATAAATAGGCTCTACTACCTCACTATCTGGAATGAGGTTGTCAGATTCACCCAACCTTTTCTTAATCCAGCTAACATGAAAAACTGGATGGATTTGACCATTCTTTGGAAGTTGGAGCTGGTAAGCCATCTTTCCTATTCTCTTAAGTATTTGGAAAGGTCCAAAAAACCTAGGAGATAGTTTTTGATAGGGTCCCATCTTCATGGTTTCAGACCTAGATGGAACTCTAAGATAGACCTTCTCTCCTACCTCAAAGTTGATATCTCTCCTTTGAGGGTCAGCATAGGCTCTAGCCCTATCCTGAGCTTTCCTAATGCTGTCCTTAGCAAGTCTAAGCATATCGTTCATCTCTTCCAAGAAGTCCTTTGCAACTTGAACTTTCTCATTCTGCAAGCCTACTGCATAAGGAGCTCTTGGTTGAAACCCATACATAAGCATAAATGAACTATGCCCGGTGGAAGAGTGCTTGGCACTATTATATGCAAACTCTACTATAGGTAAGTACTCTTATCAATTAGTTTGCCTTTCATTCACATATGCTCGAATCATATCCTCTAGGATTTGGTTAACCCTCTCTGTTTGCCCATCCGACTGTGGATGCTCGACCGTACTCATGCTAAGTTTCGTGTCCGGCCTTTTGAAGACCGCTCTCCAAAAGTGGCTAGTAAACTTCCTATCCCGATCGGAAACTATGTCTAAGGGAAGACCATATAACCGGTATAGGTTCTCCACAAAAAGTCTAGCCAACTCTGGTGTCATCACTATAGTATGTGTCGAAATAAACCTAGCCATTTTGGTTAACCTATCCACAATTACCCAAACTGAGTCGTGCCCTCTCTGTGTCTTAGGTAATCCGACTATAAAGTCCATGGAGATACTCTCCCACTTCCCATTAGGAATATCCAATGGGTGGAGTAGTCCTCCAATCCTCAACCTCTCAACTTTGTTGACCTAGCATTTATTGCACTTAAGCACATACTCTAGGACGTCCTTATGAAGTCCAAGCCAATAAAACTGCCTTTTAACAAGATCATAAGTCTTGTTAACTCCTGGGTATCCTGCACTAGGTGTGCCATGACACTCATACAAAATATGCCGTCTCATCTCAAGATCTCTAGGGACACACACCTTTCCTTTATATAACAGATATCCATTATGGACACTGTAATTCTTCCACTTGAATCCTTCTTGGGTACCCATCGATACTCCATCCTCACTGGAAACCTGCATATCACAATCCCCATTCTCTATGGTTTCCCAAATCTCGAAATATGCAGGATCAAGCCTACATTTTCGTCTAATGGACTCAAGTAGCTCACTAGTGATCTGAGTAAAACTAAGTCCATTGAGCATAGGCATGCGGCTAAGGGAATCAACCACTACATTAAACTTTCCCTTCCTATACCTAAGCTCATAATCAAACTCCTGAAGGGTCTCTGCCCATCGGGCCTTACGACCTTTAAGGTCTGTTTGATTAGAGAGCCACTTATTGCTCTCTTAATCAAACACTATCGTGACTTTGGCACCATATAAATAATGACGCCACTTCTTCAAAGCATGGAGCATACAACTCCTTCTCATAGACGGAGTAATTCTTCTGATCCGGTTCTAGTTTCTTGCTCTTAAAAGCTACTGGTCGACCATCCTGTACTAAAACCACTCCTATAGCAAAATCACTCGTGTCAGTCTCAACCACAAATTGTTTGTTGGGATCTGCTATATGTAAAAGTGGAGCTGTAGCAATTGCTACTTTCAACTTCTCCATACTTTGCTTCTGTT
Source organism: Ceratopteris richardii (assembly GCA_020310875.1). Classification (NCBI taxonomy): domain Eukaryota; kingdom Viridiplantae; phylum Streptophyta; class Polypodiopsida; order Polypodiales; family Pteridaceae; genus Ceratopteris; species Ceratopteris richardii. Next base: position 172,606,692 of record CM035412.1, read on the forward strand.
TGTCTCCCCAATGAAAGGCTTTCCCTTTCCCTTTAAGTTGTTCCATCATCGGGACAGCAATCTTGGCATAGTTCTTAATGAATCTTTGATAGAAACTTGATAAACCTAGGAAGATCTGGAGCTCTTCCAAGTTCCTTGGATGTGGCCATTCCATAATAGCCCTTACTTTTTTAGGATCCATCTGGATTCCATCCTGGGAGACTATATGCACAAGATATTTAACCTCTATCTTGAAAAATTCACACTTTGACTCCTTAGCAAAGAGTGAATTTTCCCTTAGCACTTGAAATACTTTCCTCAAGTGTTCCAAGTGCTCCTCTTCTGATGCACTATAGATCAGAATGTCATCCAAGAAGTCTACCACAAAGTGTCCTAGATAAGGCCGTAAAACACTATTCATGAGTTTCATGAAAGTGGCAGGAGCATTGGTGAGACCAAAAGGCATCACCAAAAACTCATAGTGCCCATATCTAGTCCTAAATGCGGTCTTAGGGACATCCTCTGCCCTAATCCTGATCTGATGATATCATAAGATCAAGCTTGGTTAATACCTAGCTTTATGTAACTGATCAAATAGATCTTCCAATCTAGGCATTGGAAATCTATTTTTGATAGTTACCTTATTAAGTGCTCTATAATCTATACATAATCGCATAGAGCCATCTTTCTTTTTAACTAGGAGCATTGGTGATGCCCATGGTGAGTTACTAGGTTCAATGAAGCCTTTATCTAAATAATCCTGCAACTGCTTCTGAACCTCCTCATGCTGAGAAACACTAAGCCTATAAGGTGGACTGCAAATAGGGTTAGTGTTAGTAACAACCTCAATGGCATGGTCAATGTCCCCTCTCTCAGGTGGTAGCCCTCTAGGTAAGTCAGTGGGAAAATCATCTCTATACTCAAACATAAGATCCGTAAAACTTTTTACACACTCTTGCAAAAAAGAATAGTAGAAAGTCCTGTTCATATTTACATTCCTAGCATGAAAATATACATCAGATGAGATTTATGTGCACTAGGCTGCTGGGGAATCTTTAATTTCTTGACCAAAGCATAGTTTATAATATTATGAGTAGCCGAGTCATCTATCATAACTCGCACCCTAGTCCCGTATACATTGCCATGCAATTTAACTAGGTCATGTGGTCCAAACTGCGATGACCACAATGACTGAGTCAAACAATAGGTGTGCTCTATATCCTCGTGCATCACCTCCACTCCCTTGCAGCTAGAGCTTCCATGAATAGGAAGGGTCTGCACTAGGTGGACCGCCTTTTTGCCCTTCTCAGGGGCTGTACTAGACTCTGGTCCCTTCTTCTTTTCTTCCCCCTTCTTGAGTGGACAGTTCCACTGTGAATGGCTAGGAGATAGGCACCTAAAACACAGGTTCTCTCTTTTGGCCCTCTCAAACTGATATGTGGATAATCTAGGCCCTTGTGATCTTTGTTTTTTAATAAAAACTTTGTTTTTCCCTTTCAATCTAGTCGTACTAAGAGGTTTAAGGGGCTGATCTCTCTCCATAGGAGTATACTGAGGATGGTTATGGTCCTCATATATTTGTGCATACTTGATCGCCTCCTCAAATGTCCTAGGAGCATTCCTTCTGAATTCCCTCTTTATGGCTTTATCCAAGCCCCTAACAAACCCTCTAGTCTTCTGAAAATCATATAGGCCCTTAAGTTTCAAAATGATCTCTCTATAGTGGGATGGGTAGAACGAAAGAGGCCTACCTCTTTGTGTAATCCTATCCCACTCATCCCAATTCCTCTCCTCTTCGTTCTCAGGAAGAACCTCTTTTAGAAAAAGAGTCTCAAACTGAGTCCAGTCAGTAGGGATAGAGTTCGCCTCCTTAAGACTCATCCACCACTTATAAGCACGTGGGCCGAGGGAAAGACTCGCCTCTAGCACACGATACTCAGGTGGGGTGCCCTTCAATTGATGCAAATCATGCCACTTTTGTAAAAAAGTGTAGATAGCATCCTTGTTCCTGTCTCGGTCATCCCCTGTAAAGGTAGGTGGCTTCAAGTCTTTCAGGAGGGGAGCTTCCCTAGAGCTCTCTCCTTTGTGCTTACTAGGAAGAGAAGTATCTTTCCTAGTGAGCTCCAAAGGAATAGGATGAGTCTCTCTTTCCTTCCTGCCTAGGAAAGAGGTGACACTAGTCTCAAGTGAGATCATTTGAGACTTAAGTTGTTGTATAAGCGATGTGATGCTACCCAGATCTCTCTCTAATTTGAGGGTTTTCTCTTTCAAATCATATGTATATTCTTCCTGTGAAGGCTCTTTCTCTTCTAAGTTCTCTTCTATTTCTTGCCCTAATTCTACTTCTTCCATTCTAGAATCAGGATCCTCTAGTTGCTCTTTAGATGGAGAAGTGTTTTCAACTACTTGTTTACCTTTACATTCCATGTTTTACTACCCTTCCCCCGTTTGCTAACTAGAGTATATGAAAATTAATGGAAGTGAAGCTCAAATATGCAAGAAGAAGAGAAATATATCACAAGAGCACTTCCCTGTTACAAAGTAGAGCTGTGGAAGCGAAATCCAAGTGGTCCTTGAAGCTTTAGGTCGCTGATTTTGAATCCTTGCCAGGCTCAAACAAAAATTGGAAATGTCCAGTTTGTCCGGGGAGGTTCTAAACACCATAAACCATCCAAAACAACTCCAAAAGCACGTGGGAATAGCCCCGACCGGGAAAACTAAGTAAAACTGAGAAACTTTAGAGATTCAACAATCCTTGCGAGTCCAAAAAGTGTAGCTCAGCACTTGTACTTCAAAAACTTGAGACTATCCCAAGTGAAAAAAGTGAATTTGGACTTTGGATGATGGAAAACTAGGCGCGGGAGTGGCCGCCTAGTTCTTGCTGAAGCGCTGCAGAGAGATTTTGGTGGGGAAAATCTCGTCCAAATCCAAAACATCAATTGTTTCTAAGGGAAGCTTAAGAGTGTAGCTTCAAAACGTGACCAAGATTTTTGAAATCCGATATTGTATGAGGAAGCTATGGTGCGGAGAAGTCGGGTAGGTCAAAGGTAGGAAGTGAAAATACTAATCTTCTTGAAATAGTGACTTTGAGAAGCTCAAAACCGAGTGACTGAAACCTTTTTGAATCAACCCAAAGCCCATAGACCATCTCCACAACCCATAATACATAGATGCATCACTATTCTTCAAAAATCTATATCCAATTCAGGGATTTATTCCCCAAAAATCACACAAAACTCGATTTTCTCCAAGTGCAAGCTTGATCTTGTTGATGATTTCAAAAATAGCTCAAAAAGGTTGCCGATGGAGCTTACTTATCCCACATGGAAGCTCAGAAGCACCGAATTTCTCTATATAAGGTAGAGTAGTCTCTTCATTAGCTCATCCAAGAGAAGGGGAGGAGGGGAGAATGGCTGCACCTGCTCCCTTTGCGGGATTCGCCTGTTGCTCTCTGTCGGCCGTCTATTGGGCTTCCCGTCCATCGGACGTCTCACATGCCACACCACTGATCCTATGCCCAGTATCTATTGGCTCGGATACCAATGTTACTCCCTGATGAGCCCCCTTGTTTTGTCATCATCCCTGCACACCATTCGAGGACGTCCGCTTAGGCCTAAACGCGCACAGAGACCGAGATTCTTCTTTTTCTGCCCAGCCACGTACCACTCCATTTAGTCTCTCTCTCAATTATTGAATGAGTCTTATGAGCTACACATGGGTGCCACATGGCACTCATGTGTAAATCCATCTAAATGGATTTAAGAGGTGGTTCACAGCTCCTCCATTCATTGACTCCATATAACAATTTACATGTGCTTTTTGAAGCCACATCTCTTGCTCCTCTTCTTCCACACATCTCATAAGTAGACCACTTGCATCTTGGTGGTATAAGCTTCCAGCTATGATGTGGAGATTTTTAGTCTTCCATAGCTCCTGGCTTTTGTTTTCAGTGATCCTATGTTGAGGTCCATATGTGAGGATGGGGATCAACTTTTCTGCCCATTGTGGACATACTTCGAGATTGAAAAGATAAGCATGTGGCAGATCATCTAGCACTCCTGTGGGAGGTTCTCCATGGGTCATTCTCGATAGGTGATCTGCACGAATGTGCGTATTCCCTTTCTTGACTACTACTTCAAAGTCAAATTCCATTAACAATAGAAACCATCGCACTAGTCATCCGATATTACAAGGTTTAGTAACTAGGTACAGTAGAGCTTGATGATCGATGAAGAATTTGAATTTTTTTGCGAATAAGTAGTGTCGAAATTTCTTTATCGCATACACCATTCCTAAGCCTTCTCGCTCCATAGTGGTATAATTATGCTCTGCTTGGTTTAATTGTCTATTGGCATAAGCTATAGTGTGATCTAGCTTTCCTATATCTGTTGGCTGCGCTAAGATGCATCCAATGGAAAACTTGGAAGCATCTACATGAATATGAAATGGCCTATTCCAATCAGGTACTCTCAGGATCGGCGCTGAACTCAAGTGACTCTTCAATTCATTGAAAGTCTTTTCACATTCTTCCATCCAAATGAACTGAGTCAGTAATCCATAAAGGGGCCTCGCAATCATGGCATACATGTGAATGAATCTACGGTAGTATCCACAATCCCCTATAAATGCTTGCACTTCCCTAGCAGTCTTTGGCCTTGGCAAATCCAGAATTACTTTGATTTTGTCTTCATCCGTGGAGATTCCATTTTTAGAGACAACGTGTCCTAATATCTTCCCTTGTCAAACCATGAAGACACATTTTTCCGGATTAAGGCAGACTCTATACTATCGACATTTGGCAAATATCTTTCTTAGTTCTAGGATATGTTCTGATCGTATAGCTGAATAGGTGCATAAATCATCCACGTATACCTCCATACTTTTTCTCAAGAACTCCTTAAACACATGGCACATCAATCTTTGGAAAGTGGCAGGGGCATTAGTTAGACCAAAAGGCATAACCCTAAATGCATAAACTCCCCATTCAGTTGCAAAGGCTATCTTATGTTGGTCTTCAGGAGCAATGGCTACCTGTTTATATCCTGAGAAGCCATCAAGGAAGCTGTAGACTTCCTTGCCTGCAACCCTTTCCAACAGATGATCTTTGATAGGTAATGGGTAACTATCTCGTATGGTGGCGGCATTCACTTTTTTCAGGTTAATGTTGGCTACTCGATCCTACACTATGAATCGATAGATCATCGTCCTCCTTATGTATCAGATTCCATTGCAAAGGGGGGACATCTTGATATGTATAAGTATGGATATTTATTCTAGTTGTGGTTCCCTCATGCTGCAAGTATACTGCGTCTTTTCCCCAGCCTTGCACTACCTTGAGTTGTCTCATGAAAGGCCTTCTGAGTATCATCTCATAATTGCTAGCCTTTTCGAATTGACATATTATTAAGGTGTGCTCGAACTCAACTCTACACATGGTAAATGCTGGCTTTTCTAATAATCCTAAAGGTCATTCTGTGTGCCCATCTGCCATTTGAATCTTCATTCTTGTAGGTCATAAAGCTGGTTTTCCCCATTTCTCCCAAATTTCCTTGGTAGCAATTCCTACTCCCGCTCTCGAATCTAATATGGCTTTAGTGGTATAACCTTTGTAAGTGATAGGGAGGCATGTGTTTCCTTCATCTCCCTTGCTGAAATCTCCAACTTTATCGACTGGGATTTTAACTGTGGCAACTTCATCTTGCATCTCGCTTTTGTTTGACTTTGTCTCTAACTAGTTAGTGAGATTCTCGTTCAATTGCAGCTTTACTTTCAAGAGTTCTTCCAACATCAGAGTACAAGGTATTTTTACTTTTTAAAGATGTTGTATGATGTCTTAGGTTTTAACTCATGGGTCCTGCTCTTTTCTCCTCACTGAGGGAACATGATATAATTCAAAGTTATGTTCATATTCTCCCATGTAGTTTGGCAAAGCCTTCACACTGTCTTCGTTATCTTTGTTATTGTTAAGTTGCAATAATCCTTCTGAGTTTAACCCATGCATTGACACTTCAAGCTCGCCTTTCGCTTCTAACTCCTCAAAGGGAGGTTCAATTCCTTTTGTTTTCTTCCATCTATCTTCTTGGAATCTTGCCCACAAGTCTCTAGGCCATTCTCCGTCTACTTCAGGGATAATGGATCCTTCTCTTTCATTTTCACAGAAATTTTCACCATGGGTCTCGTCTTTCTTCCCTTCCCTGTAATCACTAGGTGTGACATATTCTTGAAATTCTTTTTCGGGAATCCTGGTGTTTGGTAGTTGCTGAATAGGTTTTTCGAGGGTTTGCTGAGCCACTTTGATTAATTTCTTACATATCTCCAACCTTTCTTTCTCTAAGTCACCTCTTAAGTATTCCTTTTCATGTTGTTCAATGGTTGGACCTGCTTTTATTCGCACTTGATATGCCTCCATCCACATGGCTAACTCTTCTACCATTGGATCGACCAGAACTGATCCTGCCTCTTGTTTTCTATGCTTTTCTGTCTTAGTGTTTCCTTCAGGTTCTTGTTCTTCTTCTTGGCCTTGTTTATTATTCTCGTTCTCCAACTTTTGTTGTAGTTTCTTTTCTTTCATCCTTTCTCTACGATTCTTCCATCTTTGGGTCCGTTTACTTTTAGTAATTTTCTCGGACTCTTCAGAATCTGCAATTACTTGAGGTGTGGGTATGTTCAATTCTTTGTCGGAGTAATCATTTTCTTTGGGTTTATCTGGAGTCTCTCTAGCTCTTGCCCTTGTTATCGCTTTCAATGGCACAGTGTACTTCTATCACTTCTATCACATTGATGATTCTATCACTTCTATCACATTGATCTGCACATTGGAATTGACTTTATTGGAATTCTTAGGGCAATCTCTAAAAAGATGTTCTTTACCACAATCACTGTAGTAACCTTCCCAAACTCTCTGAGGTGGTTGTGGGTTAGGTAATGTACATTCTTTGATAAAGTGATCACCTCCACATCTATGCCATGGTCCTCTAGGTGCAGGTGGTCTACCCATTGGTCGGGGGGGTATGGGTGCTCTAGGAGCTGTGTACATCAATGACACATAGTCCTGATCATATCCATAAGAGCTATCAGGTTCTTCAAAACCATAAATATATGGTTCATAAGGTTGTCCGTACTCAGCTATAGTGCTCTCATAAGTGGACTAATTTCCTTGACTAGGGTCATAAGATGGGTCATAAGCCTCAGTACTAGCCAATGGGGTGGCTGGGACTATTGCTCTTTTTAGATTCTCTTCAAGTTGGGCAATTTTCACCGGGACAACATTTTGAGGGTGTGGTGGTTGTTGTCCTAGTACAGGTTGGGTTGATTGTATCCCTGATATGCATACGGCCGTGGTGCAGGTGCTTGCTGCTGGTGTGAGGGGTATCTATAGGCTTCTCCTCCTTGATCTCTTGGGGGTATCCATAAGGCAGTTGGTTGTACCAGTCTTGATTGTCAGTTGTAAGGACAGTTCTCCATACTTTGATTTGTGTACCTATGTTCTATGCTACAATAATGCGTAGGACCCTGGGCGGGTGGTCTATTGTAAGCATAAGTAGGTGGTGGGACTACTCCCCTATTGCACATGTGAGAAGGATGTCACCTCCATAGTGAACGCATCTTTTGAGCATGGGCACTCTCATAGGATTGCTTGGGTAATTCCTCTGTCCTTGAACATTCAGCTTCTTAGCCACTAATTCGGCTATCTCTTCTACATTGTTCCTAGGATTTGACATACTGTTGACACTATCCTCACTCTTCACACTGCCTTGAGATATCTTCAAGTCTTCAACCAAATTGTCCTCTAGGTCGATACACTCTTTCATACATTCTTGCAAATTTTGGACTCTCTTCACGTACACTAATGATCTCAATGATCCATTCACTAATTCTTCCAAGAATAATGAAACCATTTTGTTTTGAGTGGGTCTCTCCTCAACATGGCATCTATCCATGTATTGCTTGAATCGTCTCGCTGCTAATCTTACTGATTCCGTAGGAGCCTATTTAAAACTATGGATTAATGATGACGAGTTGTTTTTTATTCCAGTCTTGGTGAGTTCTTCAATCAATTCCTGATAGACTTGTTCCATGTTTTGGAAATTATTAGGATCTAAGGGTTGGAACCAAGCTAAGGTTGTGTCTGTAAGGGCTAGGCCGAATGATTCATATTGGATCAAGAAGTCTTCCACTTGTTCAACTCTTATCACTTGTTTGAATTCAACTATATGGTTGTATGGCTCACTAGAGCCATCATAGTGACTTCTCATGCATTTGGCATTTGAATGGGTCTCAGTCTTCTTCCAGGTTCAGGTGGCCTTGGCATTATAGGGAAAATTGGTCGTCCTATTGGTATGCCTGCTTCTCCTCCCATAGGTGGTCTCTCATGAGTAGGGATCCTATTTCTTGGTTCTGCATTTGCAGGAGGTCGATAGTTAGGATTATTACTAGGTGTAGCAAACTGAACATGAGATCTAATAGGAATGCTCTGTTGTTGTGTCTGTCCTGAATGCTGATAAGAGGTATCCTGATGAGTTCCTTGGGGATTTTGCGAAGTTGTGGCTTGATCCCTAGGTGGGAACACAGAAATGTTCTGATATCTCAGCCTGGCCCTCTCTAATTCTATCACGGCCCAATACCTTCTCTAATTCTTGTCTAAGTAAGTAATGTGAGAAGGGTTTTCCGGATCTTGTAACTCATAAATGGTGGCTGGATTCATCACTTCTTCCCACAAGGAAGAGTTGGTTTTCAGTAAATGCTCCATTCCATTTACCATGTAGACATCCATTAAGGAGTCATCCTGGGGAATTAGGTCTCATCTCCAAACTTTCCTTACAATGGATCTCCCTCTAGCAGTTGATACCTGCTCCTCTTGTCCCTCTTCATTGAGGCTTTGGGCATTACCTTCTTCTCTTTGCTCATTGATGTTTTCAGGATGTTCTGTGACTGCATACAGAATCCCTCTTTTATCCATATAGAATCCTCCCACATACTTAACAGCTTGCCTAGGCACTATGTGAGCATCTGTGAGTTTCTTCAGTCGAGCCATTGATCTGTTTAGTCCATCTAGGTAGATGGGTAAGTCATGTTGATTGGTGCTCACATATTCTAAAGATGTTTGATACTATCCCTCAATGATAGACATTATGCCAACTATTGGTACAAAACTCTGCATATCTTCAAAGGCCATAATGATTTCCTCTTCAGACTCACTCGAGGTTTCAGAGTATTGTGAATGAGCACTCGGCTCGGCTATACTTCCCATAGATGAGATTACACTTCTTCAGCTTCCTACAGTTCTTCCCGATCTTAAGTTCATTCACTTAAGAGCTCTAATTGAGTTTAGACAAGCCCTAGCTCCCAATGCTCTCTGTAAAATCTGAGAGTTGTATGAATTTTTTTCTTAATTTGGAATTTCCTACTGAGGTATCACTAAAGGTCTCTCTACACAACACCTGACATTTACTCAATACAAGATACTTGACACTGGATAAGTATCGCGACTCGGGTCTCTACGACACTCGACACACGATATCTCAGGAAGTGTCGCGATACCTGAAGTAAACGACACACGACACTTGATCAATCTCGACACTCGACACCTGCTCGATGTCATGATAGTTGGGTCTGAGACACTTGACACACGACACTAGTCTCAAACACGATACTCGACACTCTAGAGATGTCATGATACTTGAAGTCCACGATACCTTGTTGACTTATGACATACAATACTTATGAGATGTCGCGATACTTCAGTAGACGACACATGACACTTGGGAAGTGTCATGATACTCGACACCTCAGAGGTATTGTGATACTTGGTAAATGACACTTGATACATGTCAAATGTTGCGATACCTCGGTCTCAACGACACTCGACACTTGACACTTTTAGATGTCGCAACATTCAGGTCAACAACACTCTATATTCATCAAGTATCGCGACACTGGCAGTCACAATACCCCACACTTGCGAGATGTCGTGACCCTCGAGGAGTGTAAGTATCGCGACACTCAACCTGGGGAGGTCACAACACCTAAATGTCGCGACACTCGGGAGATCACGATACTTGAATTTTCTTCAAATACAAGTAGGTATATTTGATAATCAATTTGATGTGGGTGTTCCTAGTGCTTATCTCCCTCTTCTCAAGTGTCTGAATCAACTAAACTCTCACTCAATCCTTGGATAATCCCCTCACGACATCTACCGCAGGTCGTTTTGCTATTTCCTTTGACTCAAATTGAAGTTGAGAGCAGGGACTTGATAGGCTATCCTTCCAAGCTGCCCTCAAGTTCTTATCCACCCTCACTTGCTCTGTACTACCCCACGCTCCTCGATCTTGAACTCGCAATATCCGCTATCTAGCTCTCACGACACTTGCGATAAAACAAATGAAATGAAATGGTCTATTTTTTGGTTTTTTATACTTCTACAAAGTACTTGAACTAAAAAGGCTGAAATGAAGGTAGTTTGAAGAGTAGACCTATCTTCCTAGCCTACTCCCTCACTCTCTCTTACCTACTCTAATGTCTCTCTCTACTCACTTCCCTAAATTATCAACTCACTACACATACTCCCAAAAGTGAGAAGTAGTAAGTGCGAATGACAGTGACTTACCAAAGAAGAGAAATTCACAACTCCTCTACTTACTTCAACGCTAAGAGCCTCTCACCATCACACGAATGCCTCGGTTTGATTCGACACTCCCCGACAATGGCACCAAAAAACATGTGTACCTGAGTATCGACTTAGGGACTTGTGGAGAAGGAGACTATACCTCAATCCCCCTCAAGTGCATATAGTGGGGACTCACACTTTAATTATCAATCCAAGGAGTATCAAAACCTAGCTGAGTGTATGAAGACATGCATTCAACAGATGATCAATGCAATTGAGATCTAACAAGGTGCAATCAAGTATAAATCCATCACATTCAGGCTTTCAAGGTCAGCTATGATGTCGCGACACTTGGAATAATACTCAATAGTAAATTGAGTTTTTTTCTCAACCCCAAACTCTGATTATAGCGGATAGCGGGTTCATTTAGAAGATCTCAAGAAGAGACATCCAGTACTTTCACTCAATTTTGACACTCCTACCTCAAGTTATGAGCAAAATACTGAGCCACAGAAATGATCTTCCTACACTTCAGCACCTTCTACACTTAACACACACCTTACCAACAGCAAACAAGAACTTCCAAGGATAGACAACACTTCTATGCACTCCTTTCAAGCATCACACATGCATGCAAGCTCACAAGGAAGCAGATACAGAGAGGAGAAGACACAAATTCGAAATTTTGTGCTCTTCATTCTCACAATGGCAAAAAATCCTTACAAAGAGTCACAAAATGACTTATATACATGTGCCCTAAAAAAATGGCCCTTTCACACAATGGACCGACACTTTATTGACTAAAAGACTAATTTCCTATTAATTTACAAAGGTAAAGATACAAATCTCTATGGGTATGCAACTAGAGGACTCCTCTAGTGCATTTACATCGGAAAAAAATATATTACAAAATGACTATGGTACAAAAACAAAGTGTCCAAATCGGAAAAATTTTGGGGCCCTCCTTTTTCTCTGCATCTTTACTCTTCTTTGCTCTACAACAATGGTCTTTGGCATCAAGGTAGTGGTGATAGAGAGCTGTGTCCTCAAGTAGAGAGCACTTACTTTGAATAGGCCCATATTCTCTGGATCGATAGCACATGAGTGGTCTGGTATACCTTGGCTAATTTAAGTGGTTCTCCTCCCTATTGTGTGACTTCCATGTGCTAGCATAAAAAGTGTCAAGGGACCTTCAAATTACCTCTTTTTTGAGTGACCTTGACATAGGATCAATCATGATCCTCATGACCATTTTTGCCACAAAATTGGCAAGTCACTCGATTTGCACAATTCAAATTGGAGTGGCCATTGTTGTTGCATATCGTACACCATACTTGCCTATGGATCTCCTGAGTAGTCTACAACTCCTCCACCTCCCATTGAAGTTGCACTAGTAAGTCATCATTGTACCATGGAGATGGCGAGGTGACTTTCTCTTCATGTTGGCTATGTTACATTTTAAATGCTTCCAATTCCCTCCTAAGCTTCTCGATTGGGTCCAAGGAGGTGGTGTAATTAGGTTGACTTTTGCCTTCAAAGTGTACTCTTGCCTCTTCTATGTGTGATGCAGCTACCACAAAGTTCCCTAAGGTAGCATCTAAACTTAGAGATTGTTGAATCCTCCATGTGAAGTTCCCCAAGTTTGGTACCTCACGGGCATAATTCTTGAGGTTGAAGCTAATTGGTTGCCAACTATGAAAATGGATCTCGACTATACAACACACATTTGAATCTTTATCCCCCCATCCATGTACTATTCCCATAAGATACTCTCTTTCTCTAGCCATACTAGGAGCCCCCAAATGGCTTTGCACATGGGTGCCATGTGGCACTCATGTGTGTGCCCAACTAAATATGTCTTAGAGATGGTTCACACCATTCTCCTCCTAGGTGACTCCCATGTAAAATTTCCTTCCCTTAAATTCGATTTTTGTCCTCAAAAATCGTATTGGAAGTTCCTATAGAAAGAGAGAATTAATGGAATAGTACTCCCACTACATCCTCATGTATCCAGTGTACATGGTCGAATCTCCCTGTTGTTTCCCCATATCCTTCCCCTAAAGAAGACTCTTAGGAAGGCGATATAAATTTTTTTGTATAGGTGACTCCTCATCCATTTCTCTTGAGTGCATAGTATGCTCTCATGCTCCTATAGAACATATTGAATAGAAATAGGCTCTATTACCTCACTATCTGGAATGAGACCTTCTCTTAAGCAAGCTACCATGAAATACTGAGTGGATCGAAATATTTTATAGAAGTTGGAGCTGGTAAGCCATCTTTCCTATTCTCTTAAGTATTGGTAATGATCCACAATACCTATGAGATAGTTCTGGACAAAGTCCCATCTTCATGGTTTCAGACCTAGATGGAACTCTAAAATAGATTAGTTTGCCTTTCATTCACAGATGCTCTAAGCATATCTTCTAGGATGTGGTTAACCCTCATTGTTTTACCCATCCGACTGTGGATGGTCGACCATCCTTATGCTAGTGGCTACTAAACTTTCTATCCCGATCAGAAACTATGTATAAAGGAAAACCATATAGCTGGGATAGGTTCTTTACAAACAATTTAGCAAACTCAAGTGTCTTTGTTGTACTAGATGTTAGAATAGACCTAGCCATTTTGGTTAGTCTATCCATAATTACCCAGATCAAGTCGTGCCCTCTCTGAGTCTTAGGTAATACTACTATGAAATCCATGGAGATACTCCCCCACTTCCAATTGGGAACAACCAATGGGTGGAGTAGTCCTCCAATCCTCAATCTTTCAGCTTTATTGACCTAGCATTTAGTGCACACACTCTAAGACATCCTTATGAAGTCCAGGCCACTAAAATTGCCTCTTGACAAGATCACAAGCCTTGTTAACTCTTGGGTGTCTCACGCTAGGTGTTTCATGGCACTCATACAGAATGTGCCATCTCATTTAAGATCTCTAGGGGCACACACATTACCTTTATATAACAAATATCCATCATGGATAGTGTAATTCTTCCACTTGAATCCTTCTTGAGCACCTGTGGATACTCCATCCTAATTGGAAACTCATATATCACAATACCCTTTCTCAATAGCTTCCCAAATATTAGAATATGTAGGATCAAGCCTACATTTCCCTCTAATGGACTCAAGTAGCTCACTAGTGATCTAAGTAAATCTCAGTCTGTTGAGCATAGGCATGCACTTAAGCAAATTAGCCACTATGTTAAACTTTCCCTTCCTATACCTAAGCTCATAAACAAACTCTTGAAGGTTCTCTACCCATTGGGCCTCATGACATTTAAGGTCTATTTAATTAGAGAGCCACTTAATGCTCTCTTGATCAAACACTGTCATGACTTTGGCACCATATAGATAATGATGCCACAATTGCATACAACTCCTTCTCATAGACAGAGTAATTCTTCTGAGAATGTTCTAGTTTCTTGCTCTCAAAAGCCACTAGTCAACCATCCTAAACTAAAATCGCTCCTATAGCAAAATCGCTCCTATAGCAAAATCACTCCTATAGTAAAATCGCTCGCGTCTATCTCAACCACAAAGGGTTTATTGGTATTAGCCATGTGTAAAAGTGGAGTTGTAGCAATTGCTACCATCAACTTCTCCATACTTTGCTTCTACTCATCTCCCCATCAAGGTTTTTCCCTTTCCATTTAAGTTGTTCCATCATTAGGACATCAATTTTGGCATAGTTCTTAATGAATCATCAATAGAATCCTGATACATAGGAAGATTTGTAGCTCTTCTAGGTTCCTAGGAGGTGGCCATTCCATAATAGCCCATACTTTTTTGGATCCATCTAGATTCCATCTTGGAAGACTATGTGCCCAAGGTATCTAACCTCTATTTCAAAAAATTCACACGTTTGACTCCTTGGAAATGAGTGAATTTTCCCTCAACACTTGGAATACTTTTCTCAAGTGTTCCAAGTTCATGAGCTTCATGACAGTGGCAAGAGCATTGATGAGACTAAAAGGTATCACCAAGAACTTGTAGTGTCCATATCTAGTCCTAAAGGCAATTTTAGGGACATCCTCTACCCTAATCCTAATCTAATGATATCGTAATCTAAGGTCAAGCTTTGTAAAAAACATAGCCTGATGTAACTGATCAAATAGGTCTTCCAACCTAGGCATTGGAAACCTATTTTTTATAGTTATCTTGTTTAGTGCCCTATAATCTATGCATAGTATCATAGAGCCGTCCTTCTTCCTATAATCTATGCATAGTATCATAGAGCCATCCTAACCTCCATAGCCACTCTTTTCCTCAAACAAGGTCTTTCCTATCTATATTCATGATTTTGAAGTCTAAGTAGTTAGTGTAATCATGTATCTTGACTTCCGAATTGGATACCATAGTATCCCATATCCTCTTGTCTTCCCCTTGCATCATAGATAATATGTATTTATGTGCATTAGGCTATTGGGGAATCTTTAGCTTCTTGACCAGAGCATAGTTTATGAAGTTATGAGTGGTAGAGTCATCTATCATGACTCATACCCTAGTCTTGTGCACACTGTTAGACGGCCGCCGAATAAGGACAAATGTACTAAGACAGGCATCTTAAATGTAAAAGAACCTTTTGGGAAACGCGTAGGTAACTAAAGATTCGCGCACCCTTGTAAAAAAATCTTATATATAAGGCAATGCAAAAAGAGTGGCGGAGAGCCAGTTTTTGGGGAGTTGTAGGCGTACTGTTGAAGTATGTATGTCATTTAGAAGAGTGAACTCTACTCTGCTCTGTTCTGTTCTGTTCTGTTCTGTTCTGTTCTGTTCTATGCTCTGCCTAGTCATTTACTCGCACCGTAGTGTAGAGTTACAAATTGGGAATCTTGTGTTACGAACCTGTTAGTTAATAATTGAGCGTGTCTCTGAGTGGTATTGAGTTGTAGTTTTTTTTGTTTGTCACTTGTATGTTGAACGAGGAATTGTGGAAGTAGCCCAGAATTGTTCGCGTGTTAACATTTTTGTAAGTGACCAAATTCGATGCAGTAGTCTACGTTCACTGTTGACTCCGATCACAGGAAGACTAGCATCTGTAATGGTTGGAGTGCGAGTAGGATATTGTTAAGTCTGTAACGAATCAAGCGTTGTCAGGAAGTTTGTTGCTCGAGGTTGGCATACGATGAGTTGCATAACTTCAGGGTATATATATGTGTTTGGTATACCGGTATGTTCTGAAGAAGTACGTATTAGATGATCTTCGAAGTAGAGCACTTTATTGGACACAAGTCATCGAATTACTGCTCAGATCACTATAGTAGGATTAGTTCGGGAATTCTAAGTCCAGTACATCGAACAGTCATCAGTTGCTCAGAGTCGCGCACTGAGCTAAGACGCGAAGAACAATTTTGATTGTGTAATAAGTTGGGAAAATAGCACAGGGCCTCTGTCTAACAGACCCCTACCACTCCCAAGGACCCACGTGGTTAAGAGGTAACTTAATATTAGGAAAGATTTGGAACATCTGAACTTGAAAGTGTTTTGAGTCTGAAGTCAGAAGTTTAACGACTAACATTTGGTGCCGTCTGTCGGAAAGTGGCACCAGATTGCCAGTTACCTGTGAGAAAGTAGCATTAGAGTGCCAGGTGTTTGTTAGAATCAAACATCACGTTTACCGTTCGATTGACTGACAGTAGCAACAGAGCCAAATTGTTGCAAACTGCTCGGATAGTGTTACTATGCAATGATACATGCCGGTTACTCGGTCTGGCGAAACGTATCCTAAGAACCATAAGGCTGGAGCACGTAAAGTGCTAAAGACAAACCTAGTAGAAGAAGGTATAACGCGGTCTGACCCAGCGGTCAAGCAAGTTGAGGACGTTAGAATTAATTCCGGTCATATTCCGGTGGAACGATCAACGCCTTTGGTACATTCTGGTGTCACTTCGACCCAGCCTATCGAAAATATAGTAATTCCAGAATTTACCAAGACGCCGCTGGAAACCAGTTTAACAATTTTGGATAAAGATTCAGGGTTATCCACGATTAGAAATACTCTAGGAAAAGACATCGGTAAAAGCGGAAAAACACTGCATTCTGGCACAATTTTAGTTCATTCCGGTGATATTCCGGTGATAGAAACACCAACTGTCGGCCAAGGCTTAGCATTTTTTGTGGAATCCTCAGCCCAACCAGCATGCTTGGAAGAAAGATTTCGGATATTGGATATCCAGAAGGAAGGAAAGCTGTTCGAAGCAGTGATCCGAAGCATCCTAAGCAAAAACAGCACACCGGAAGGCACGCCATCCGGCGATACAAGTTCCGATAGTTCAACCAATCAACCTCAAGATACAGAAGACAGGCCTAATATACTCACAATGAACGGACAACAACAGCAACAACAGTTATGTCAGCCAAGGCCGCCTCCAACAGGAGTGACATACACGAAATTCGGTGGATTCCCAAGAGATGATCCAGACGCTCACGTACGCACTTTCGAAATAAGTTATGCAGTTCTTAACCATCCACCGGATCAAGCATATAAGGCCATTGTTTTTCAATCTACACTGGTCAACAAAGCAGCTAGATGGCTAACGGAATACGCTATTAATCATTTCGGTACCTATGACGCAGTACGAGACGCCTTTCTACAACGATTTAGGCTAAAGAAGAATCCCGCCAAAATCTTTGAATATTTACAAAACAACCGACAGAAGGGAAATCAGACTGTCCAGGAATATGCTACACTGTTTAGAACACACTTGCGGCAGATACCACAAGCCCACGCTAACTTACCGGATGATGTCATCACTCAGTGGTTCATCAATGGCTTAACCCCACAATTGAAACAGGTCATGATCATAAGATGTGTCGGAGCTATGACGCTGGATGCAGTCATTGCCATGGCTTTGCAATTGGAATCCAAAATCGATGGATTTACAGAAGATCTAGAGTGGTTAAAAACGAACAAAACTATGACTGAAGATATGACCAGACAAGTGTACTGCGTCACATGCAAAAATTCAGGTCATACTAGTGCCAATTGTGCACTAAATCAAACGTTCTGCACTATCTGCAACACTGCCGGACACACCACCGAAAACTGTGTCTACAATGCCAGAATACAGGGAACATCAACGGTCAATGCTGTATTCAAGAACATGGACAGCCAGCAAATCACTATGTACCTCCGCAACTGAGAAACAATCAACCACAAGGTTATCGGAACTACCGAGGACAGAGGAACAACAATTATAATGCGAACCGCTGGCAGAACGGACCACCACCGGAAAATCCCAATCTACCACCACCCCGCTGTCATTTTTGTGGTGAATTCGGACACATTAGAAGATTTTGCAAAGATGCCACTGAGTATGATCAAAGGAAGAAGGAGCGACAAAACCCAATGGCCAACATGGTACAAATCACACCAGTAGAAACACAGACTGCTACAGTCCAGACCCGATCCGGTAAACAACTGCAGTCGGTAGCAGAAATATTCAAACCTGGGATACAAGAACAGCATAGGATGTATAATAAGGCTAGTCACTGGACCGCAACAGAACCACCAGTGTTTCCAGAACCCATTCCGGTGACCCAGGCTTCGTCGACAAAGGAAGGAACACAACAAAAGGAAGCAGCAGCGGAGCCATCATCAGCAGTAGACATAACAACAGATACTTCTGCATCAGCGGAGACTTCAAGTTCAAAGGAGCAGGACAACCAATCTCAACAGGCCTGGGAAATTTTATCCAAGGCATCTATCACCCTACCTCTAGGCCAACTACTGGCATTGGTACCGGGGATTCGACAACAGTTCCAGCAACAGTTCAGTCCGGTACCTTCTTGTATTCCGGCAACAGCAGCAGTGCAACCGGAACCTGATTCTACGGTTGATCATTCAGTTCCATTGATTACAATATGGTATAAGAATCATAAAATTACGCAGGTATTGATTGATGGAGGCTCTGGTGTTAACATTGCGACTACAACCTTATGCAATAGGTTAGGATGGACCGAAATCGAACCAGTTCAATTTTTCGTCAGAATGGCAGATCAATCTAGAGTCCATCCCGTAGGACTTGTGCGAAATGTACCCATTACTTTACAAGGTACAACCTTCAAGATGAACTTTGTTATACTAGATCTGCCGGAATCCACTTTGGATTACAACCTTCTTTTCGGCCGACCTTGGCTGAAGCATGCGAAGGTAATACAGGACTGGTCTGCACAAGAGCTTACGTTCAAGGATGCCAACCGTAGATATGTGGTAAAATTAGATGTTATACAACCTTGCAAACTTCATGCCAGACCATATTTTGCTGAACCAGTCCACATGTTAGATGGACTATCAGATGATGAAGAAGAGGAATTTCTGAAGAATAACGCTGATTTAATGACCTTAGGGACTGTTGATCTACAGTCCGTGATAGATAACTGGAGCACTTCAGCTTGTACAATTGTACCGATCACCGAAAAAACTAAGCAGGAAGATACTGTCTCAACACATGATGATGAATTACAAGTGCTGTTCGAATCAACAGATGATACAGAGAAACCACAACAGTTTTATGTCCCCAAAGACCAGTTGACCACGTACAATCTAGGAGACGAAGATCATCCACGACCTGTAAAGATAAGGCAAAACTTACCGAAAACATTTAAAGCTGATTTGATTCGACTACTTTGCGAATTCTCAGACGTCTTTGCATGGGATTACAAAGACATGAAAGGATTAGATCCGCGCATCTATCAGCATAGAGTCATGTTGAAGCCTGAAGCTAAACCGAATAAGCAGCCTAGCTATCGGATGAATCCCAATTATGCATCACAGGTAAAAGCCGAACTTGATAGATTATTAAAGGTCGGATTCATCGTACCAGTAGAACATGCTGAATGGATTTCACCAATTGTGATCGTGCCAAAGAAAAATAAGCAACTGCGAATCTGTGTAGACTACCGGAAATTAAACGCAACAACAGTACCGGATCCTTTCCTGATCCCCTTTCTGGTTATCATGCTTGATAAGGTAGCAGGTCACGAAATGTATTCATTCTTAGACGGATACAGTGGTTACAATCAGGTTAGAATGGCTGAAGAGGATATACCAAAAACTGCCTTCATTACCAATTGGGGTGTCTTTGCTTGTACGGTAATGTGGTTTGGATTAAGAAATGCACCAAGCACCTTTCAGCGATGTATGCAGGAGATTTTCTCTCCTTATCTCACTTCGTTTATGCAAGTATATCTCGATGACTTCTCGATTTTTGGGAAGATGATGGCACATTTGCTTCATCTACGATGCTGTTTTCAAAAGTGCCGAGAGTAGAGACTCTGCCTTAACCCAAGCAAATCCGTGTTTGCCGTTTCGTGTGGCAAACTACTTGGTCATATTGTATCTGCCCAAGGTATTCAAGTAGACCCAGATACGATTTCGGCAATTTTAGAAGCCCCAGTACCCGCTACTCCAAAAGAAGTAATGCGTTTCATGGGTCAAGTACGGTGGCATGGCAGACACCTACGGTGGCTTGCTCATCTGGCTGTACCACTGAATAGACTAATCACCAAAACTCCCTGACAGTTCGAATGGACTCAAGAATGCCAAACCACATTTGATCGACTCAAGTATTTATTGACGCAGGCACCAATCTTACAACCACCGGATTGGGACAATCCGTTCCATGTTTTCGTCGACGCTTCAGATATCTCGAGGTTGGCATATGATGAGTTGCATAACTTTAGGGTATATATATGTGTTTGGTATACCGATATGTTCTGAAGAAGTACGTATTAGATGATCTTCAAAGTAGAGCACTTTATTGGACACAAGTCACCGAATTACTGCTTAGATCACTATAGTAGGATTAGTTCGGGAATTCTAAGTCTAGTACATCGAACAGTCATCAGTTGCTCAGAGTCGCGCACTGAGCTAAGACGCGAAGAGCAATTTTGATTGTGTAATAAGTTGGGAAAATAGCACAGGGCCTCTGTCTAACAGACCCCTACCACTCCCAAGGACCCACGTGGTTAAGAGGTAACTTAATATTAGGAAAGATTCGGAACATCTGAACTTGAAAGTGTTTTGAGTCTGAAGTCGGAAGTTTAACGACTAACAACACTAACCATGAAGTTTTACTAGGTCATGTGGTCCAAACTGAAATGACCACAATGAATGTGTCAAACAACATGTGTGCTCAATGTCCTCGTGCATCACTTCCACTCCCTTGCAGCTAGAGCTTCCATGAATAGGAAGTGTCTACACTAGGTGGACCGTCTTTTTGCTCTTATCAAGGACCATACTACTCCTTGGTCCTCCCTTCTTTTCTTCCCCCTTCTCAAGTGGATAGTTCCACTTTGTAGGGCTAGGAGGCAAACACCTAAAACACAATTTTTCCCTCTTGGCCCTCTCATACTACTCAATAGGTAACTTAGGCCCTTGTGATCTTTGTTTCTTAATAAAGATTTTGTTTTCCCCATTGGTAATTTCTTCTTGAACTTGGTTGTACTAAGAGGTTTGAGGGGCTGATCCATCTCCATAGGAGTATATTGAGGACAATTATGGTCCTCATATATCTGAGCATACTTGATTGCCTCCTCAAAAGTCTTAGGTGTATTTCTTCTTCCCTCTCTCTTAATGGCTTTGTCCAAGCCCTAACAAACCCTCTAGTCTTCTGAAATTCATCTAATCCCCTAAGCTTCAATATGATCTCTCTATAGTGGGATATGTAGACCAACAAAGGCCTATCTCTCTGAGTGATCCTATCCACTCATCCCAATTCCACTCTTCCTCATTCTCAAGAAGAAACTCTTTCAAGAAAAGAGTTTCAAATTGAGTCCTATCCATAGGGGTGGAAATTTGCCTCCTTGAGACTCATCCACCACTTATAACACACGGTCAAGCAAGAGACTTGCTTCTAACACACAATACTCAAGTGTGGTGCCCTTTACTTGATGCAAGACATTTCACTTTTGCAAGAAAGTGTAGCGCACATCCTTATTCCTTTCACGATCGTCCCCCACAAAGGTTGGTGTCTTGAGGTCTTTCAAGAGGGGAGCTTCCTTAGAACTCTCTCCTTTATGCTTGCCAGGAAAAGGAACATCCTTCCTAGCCATCTCAACTATAGGAAGACTAGGTCTCTCTCTTTCCTTCCTATCTAGGAAAGAGGTAATGTGTGTCTCTAGTGAGATCATCTAAGGCATAAGTTGTTCTATGAGAGAGGTCATGCTACCAATGTCTCTCTCTAACCTAAGTGTTTGTTCCTTAAGCTCTTTGAATTGCTTGTGTGTAGTAAACACATCATAAAGCTCTACATAAGAGTATTCCTCTTCTTGTTGTTCTTTTTGCTCTACTTTTTGCTCTACTTCTTGGTTTTGTTCTACCTCTTCCATTCTTTGGTATGGTTCCTCTAGTTGTTTCTCTATAAGTGGAGAAGTGTGCTCTAAAGGTTGCTTACCCTTAGGATCCATGTTTATTCCCCCCATTTACTAAGTAGAGTGTTTATAACCAATGGAAGTAAATTTTATAAGCAAGAAAGAGAGAAAAATAGCACTAGAGCACTTCCTTGATATAATTGAAGCCTTCCAAAGAGAAATTGAAGTGATCTTGGAAGCATTGAGGCTATGATTTTCAATCCTCTCCAATCCCAAATCAAAGTTCAAAATGTTCGGTTAGACCAAGAGACGCCTCAACACCAAAAGCCAACATAAATGATGCCAAAAGTGAGTAATAATAGCTCAAAAAAAAATTGAACAAAATTAATGCACTTTTGCTCCTCTCTAATCCTTACCAATCAAGTATAAGTGGTCCAAAGCCTATGAATGAAAGCTACGATGCCACATCAAGTGATAGAAGTTGATTTCAATGTCAAATGGTAAAAAAAATAGGTCTAGGAGTGATTGCTTAGTATCTGTTGTAGTGCTAAAGAGGGATTTTCGTCCAAAAAAACTTCTCCAAATAAAGGACAATTTGATGTTCAACAAAGACTAAGAATATAGCTTCGTAACGTGATAAAAATTGCTTCAATCAGAGGTTGGAGTGTCAAGCTATGGGTCAGAGAAGATGGGTATGCCAAGCTAAGAAGGTTAAAATTAATTCCTCATGAGAAGGTTACTTTGGAAGCTTGAAAAAGAACTCTCCAATGGTGTTTCATCTCCTACGCTTTGCATCATCCCATGTCGACAACCCATAATACATGTATATGCCTTTGATTTTTTGCAAATCTTGTTGATAGTGAAGCTTTTGCTCCCCCAAAATCAAGAAAAAGTTCAACATTAGAATAACTTCTTTACCTCTTCAAGAAATGCTAATCCCAAAGAAGAGATCATGAGCAACTGCCAATGAGCCTCAATATCCCATATATGTGTTTGCAACGAAGAAAATGGGGTATAAAAGGGATGCTCACTCTTTGGTTTGTTCACTAAGGAGGGGAATAGAGGGAAGAGACTTGGTTCTCTCTCTCTCTCTCTCTATCTCCCTCCCTCCCTCCCTCCCTCTCTCTCTCTCTCTCTCTCTCGAGCGGTGCTCTATGTCGTTTCTCTTCATGGGCCTTCGTGGGTGTTGTTGCTCATGCTAGCAACCTTGGCACTAGTTTATAGGTGGTTAGTACCTGCTTCGATACCACATGTTGAATCCTCCTTAGGAAGCTTCCCAATTTTGGTACGTCATAGGCACAATTCTTGAGGTCGAAGCTAATTGGTTGCCAACTATGAAAATGGAGCTCGACTACATGGAGACATTTGAATATTGATCCCCCTAGCCATGTACTATTCCCATAAGATACTCTCTTTCTCCTGCCATACTAGGGAGCCCCCAAATGGCATCACACATGGATGCCACATGGCAGTCATGTGTGTGCCCATCTAAGTACATCTTAGAGATGGTTCACACCATTATTTTCCTAGGGGACTCCCATGTAGCCGAGACTCTCATAGCTTTTGTTGAGAAGACATTGGGAGATCCTTCTCAATCCATTTCTTCATCAAGAAGTTACTTGGAGCATGTGGAAAGTCAGCAACAAGAGCTTTTGCATGCATATAGATTTCATGAAATGATTCAATCACTACAATATATGAGGGGCATACTGAGCCGTATACCGATGCAAATACATGGGTGCATTTTTGCCCCAACATCGGTATAAGTGCCAGTATGCATGCCGGTACAATTGTAGCGATATAAGCGTCAATATAGGCATTGATATAATTGTGTGTAATGACCCAATACCATAGGTGTCAAGCTCGGTATATGTGCTGGTAGATTTTTTTTGGTATAGACGTCGATATGTATTTGCAAACTAATGGTATAATCGACGGTATGTATGTCGGTATAAAAAATTGTCGATAGAAGCATCGATATGTCCTTGGGAAAAAGCATCAGTATAGGCATCGATATGTGCTTGGACATACCGGTGCTCATATCATCACCCATACCGACAACCATATCTGCAAATTTTTTTTGGGCAGAGTGTGTTTTCTCTTGCCGCAACAAAATTATTTGTGTAGCAAAAGACAATACACTATACCCAAAAAAAAACCGAGTACATGTGACATGTACTCTAGTGGTTGTCGATTTATGGTTTACATGACCGACAACCAAAACATGATTTGATAAAGCAAAACACATGAACATAAAAGAGATGAGCAGAAACCATGAACCATGTATAGAAGAGATATTCTATAAATGAACCATGTACAAAAGAGATATATATTCCATAACTGTACAAAAGTGTGGCAAACCATAGGAACCAAATACAAATTTTTGGTGCACCATTGCCATATATGAGCCAAATAAAAAATTGTGGCATGCCAATGCCATACACATGCCCAGAAGGATCAAACCATCTATATTTGCAATCCTACAAAAAAGAACATCCATGAAATGAGATAAATTGACATGGTATTTATAAACAACAACTAAAGAGCACCAAACCAAGTTTATAAGCTCATCTCATCATAGATGCTCCCATGAAATGATCACGTTGCATACCTCCAAGTCCTCCAATAGTGCAACTAATCCATGACCATATCCATAAGCCTCCTCTGCTCCTGTCGAAGATGAACCACTGCCAACTCTTGCAACAAATATACAAAATGTTAGATGAACATACATGACATGCTTAACACAAGAAAATTCAATCATCAAAATAATACTTACAAACTCATGACGCATAGTGTCGTACCCATTGCTACCCAAATGTGACGCTCGGCCTGTATCTAGATGTCTGGTCATCGCATCTCACTACTAATGATATCCATCAGGAGTTTGTTGCTACTCATCATGGATCATATCCCACTCCTCAGAGTCTAATCGTATAGGCTTCGGTAAGCCTTCTTTGAAAGCTTCACGAGCCTCTAATCATCAATGTGATATCACCTCATGCATTGTGTGCTAAATCCACTTTGAGCTGACAACAAGGTGCCGAGGTGCTTGCCGGTACTCGTGATAGATCGACTCTATGATATAATTTTTTTTATCTTTGTCCTGTTCACTCCATTTCACCATGACAGAGTATCCAAACTATATGAAGCATAGATACCATATGCATTGATGCATGGCCTTTCTAGCTGCATCCATCACTAGAGCTCCATCATGTATACGGTACACCTTGGAGCATCATGGTCATGAGCACCCCAAGGTGTATGTGGTGTACTATGCAGTGTACCTGCATCTGAGGTACTCACTCTAGGAGTAGAAGTGGGAGACACAATGTTTATTGCATTGTCTCCACAACATCCACCTCCTTCAGAGCCACCTATAGATCCACCTCTAGAACTTGCTCCTCTAGAGTGTGATTTTGATCGAGCAAACAGGTGAGACAGGCCAACACCTATATCATGCTATGGTGTCAAACATATATGTCGACTACTAGAGCGTGATCTCGATCGATCGGATGGGTGAGACAGGCCAACACCTATATAACTTTGTGGTGTGAAACATATATGTTGATTGCTCGAGTCACTAGGGGATGGTTGAGAGGGTGGTCCTGGTGGAGTCGTAAAGTCAGGAGTACCTTCGACGAGATTAGTCCCGCGAAAGGAAGTACCTCCG
This sequence comes from Ceratopteris richardii, assembly GCA_020310875.1. Lineage (NCBI taxonomy): Eukaryota > Viridiplantae > Streptophyta > Polypodiopsida > Polypodiales > Pteridaceae > Ceratopteris > Ceratopteris richardii. The sequence continues at coordinate 172,632,274 of CM035412.1, forward strand.
ATAGAAGTAGTCCCACCAAAGGGAATACCACCAATGGGAGTATTCCTACCAAAGGGAGTGGTGTCGGCAAGAGTGTCAAAGAAATTCAAACAAAAAATCTGTAAATATTCTTTTAACGAGTGGTGGGCTGGCAAAGCTGACAAGCCCACCAAAGAGATGTGTAGCACTCTTAAAAGAAAACAAATCAGAGAAGAGACCCCCCTTTTACTAGACTCAAATGGCGATGTTTGCAATACAGAAGAAGAAAATTTTGGAATCATTGAAGAACATTTTACAAGACTTCTGAGAACCTCGACTCCCATCTCCCCTCATAGACGGGACTGCATGGCAGCCATCTCCAAGATATCCTCTCATAGGATCCCACACAACCTTCGATCCCTGCTTGATGCCCCTCTCTCGGAAGGAGAGATCATTGAAGTTATTGATGCCCTTCCCAGAGGGAAAATCTTGGGGCCAAACAAGCTCACTAATGAATTCTTTAAGGCTTCCAAGTTGGTGATCGCCACCCCCCTTTGTTTGGTTTGGCAAGAGGCTCTCAAGTTTGGCACGTTCCCTTCCTATCTCAACAATGGCATCATCAAGTTAATCCACAAAAAAGGGGAAAAGAACAAAATTGAGAACTTGCATCCGATTACGATGCTTCAAACGGGATATAAGGTCATTGTCAAAGTCATAGCCAATAGAATTTCCTTCCATCTAAGAGCACGGTTAAGCGAGGACCAAAAAGGTTTTGTCAAAGGCAGGTCAATATTGGAGGTCATTATAGATATTTGGGAAGGTCTCAACTTTGCGGATGAATCAAGACAAGATGTGGTCTTCCTCAAGATCGACTTTGACAAAGCTTACGATAGGCTGGAATGGGACTATATTATGCAGTTTCTTAAAGACCTCGAATGCATTTAGAAATTCACCAAGATGATCTTGACCCTTATGGGAAACACATCGAATCAAATTAATGTTAACAGCCGACTTTCGAAGGTGATCAAACTAAAAAGATCGATTAGACAAGGGTGCCCATTGGCTCTTATTCTCTTTGCCATTGCCACGGAAGGGCTTAACTGGCTTGTGGAACAACAGGTGGAAGCGGTAATATCAAAGACCTCCGATTGCCCCGTGACCATGGCCAGATCACCATGAGACTTTTTGCCAATGATATGAATGCATTTATCCACAATGATAGTACCATCTTGGAGACATTTTGAAGATGCCTGGCACTTTCTACAAAGCCTCTGGTTCCAAAATCAATCACTCACATACAGATTTTAGAGCTATTATCGGGATGCAACCCAAATTTCTCTTTGTTCATGGCTTTCATAATATTCCTCCAGGCCAATTTTTCTGGCTTCTTGGGATTCCCTTAGGCTTTGGTATCTCGTTGGAGTAGCATTGGAATTGGGTCCTAGCCAGAATTGAATCTTCTCAAAAGTCTCGGAGCTCGTGTGTTCCCTATGGAAGAGTTGGAATAAAGTCAAAAGCTTCACAAGAATTAGTGAAGATTGGAAGTGGGTGGCTGGTATTAGACAGAACAACTCTTTGGTTTCTAATCCATGGCATCAGGAACGTGGAATCTTGGAACATTCAAAACGCCAAGAGGCTATGGAACAAAGACTTAAAAAAATGGAAACATCTATGGAAACAAGACACCAACCACTGGATCAACTTTGAGGATATTGACCCTAGCATCAACATTACCTATGAAGAATGGAATACTTTGCAAAGCAGATGTCTTGTCTAGGACCACTCTAAAGTTCGCATTCTCATGGGGCACGACATGTCGAGCCTTCTTGGTCTCAGATGGCACAATGGTAATTGCCCAACAAAAATCCCGAACATCAAAGAAACCATTGATTATTAGGTTAACCTTAACAAGAAGTGGTGCCTATCGTGTATGCGGCTTCGGTGGGACATGAAATTCATGGCTATCTGGCACCCTCTCATAGAAATAAAAAAAGCTGTCCTCTTATGGAAAATTCTTCATCGTGGTATCTGGACCAACCTAAAGGATAGCAAAATATGTGGGGTGCCTCTCTTGTGGAAGTGCTGCTATCAGTCCATTGAAGATGTTTCTCATATCTTCTTTAATTGTCCCAACTCCAATAGGCTCTGGCAATTTGTTGGACAGAAAATTAGACTTCAAAAACATATCAGTTGGAACCAAGCTCTCCTGGGAGAAGCGAACGGATGCTCCACGACTCTTTGGAATGCCATTCGAGGGGAGGTCCTATGGAAGATCTAGTGGGAAAGATGTGCTTATAACTTTGGGGACTCCCCCAAAGAGTGGTCGATTGAGAAATCATTCTCTCCTCGGTAAAAGAATCGCTAACTACAAAAAATCCCCCACCTTCAGGCATCATCAAGTGTTCCTTTTGATCAACAACAAGCTTAAACCCAAGTGGGCCCCACATGAGGGTGACAAGAGGGTGATTAAACTTCTTTGTAATGCCATCTAAACTTTGTAAGTCCTTCCCGAGCTCTGTGGGACTTGGGGGGTCCCGTGGGCACTAGTCCCCTTCACTTGTACTTTTCCTTTTCTTTATTTAATACAAGTCCGAGAGAGTAGGCTATGGCCGAACTTCCTTTTATTTAAAAAAAAACTATTGGTAGATACAGATGAGGCTAAGTCATAAAGCAAAGACTTGAAGTCCTAATGGGGTCCACCACATCTTTTGATCTGGGCCATGAACTGCATGATATATCTCTGGAAAAGTGCCAACCAATAGAGAATTTTTAGTGAAAGGCGTATGGAGTACAAGGGGCATGTTATTGTAATTTATGCCTACTTTATACCTTTTTATGTAATTTTCACCTATCGTAGAGGTTATAATGCATGCATACTCCATTTTTGTAAAGACCAAGGCCTTGAGCCTAAGGAGTTCATATCCATCACCATGTATATTATCTAGGATTTTTAGCGTTCATTTTGACGTTCAAATATTATCTAGAACTTAATTTTTAAGTTTTTTGGCCAAAATCAATGTGAAAACTTAATGTCCATAAGTATGAAGGACAAAAACCCTAATTTTAAGTTAGTTTTTGAATGAAAGAGAGTGGAATTTCGTGCATCTTACTGCATAGGATCATATATTTCATCTTTGTCTTCATTTGGATCTTTCATGGTGTTATTGGAGTGTCCCAAACCCATGTCTACCTATGGTAAGTTTTTTTCTTCAAGTGGTAATCATGTGTTTCTTGTCATTTGGGTGTGTGTATGGGATTTTCTTTCTCCAAGTGATTTTCCTTGAGGTTCCATAACTTCTAGCCATAACATACACTTGAGTAGGGTAATGTTACTAGTTGTGTTATGTGCTAGCGAGCCTACAACAAATTTTTTGACACCATTTCCAAGGACCATGCTACTATTCAAGGTGTCCATTGAATCATGAAGCTTGGGATAGGTGGTAAGAAGCCTTACTGAAGGTGTTGTTGAGCATTTTCATGAGTTCACTTAGTGTTTTTGTACATTTTTAATTTCTCTCTTATCCTCTTCTTCATTCTTAACGGTAGGTACAATCATGGAAGAGTAGTTTAATAGGTTTTGCATTTCATCTTGTTCATGGAAGTTGAGGTTTATCCGAAGTTAAAATACAAAATGGTGTATCTATGTAGTTTTTCCACTTGAAAACTCAAAAAAATAAGTCCTTATAGGTCAAAATTCAAAAATAGAAGTGTGAGGATAAGGATTTCCTTAAGTTATTGCACGCATATTGAGGTATTCTACATTCTTTAGCCATCATTGGAGAGGTGAGATTTTGGGGAATCGTTGGAAGAGCTTGAGCCAAAGCTTGACTTTGGGCTAGAGGTGATAGGAGCAAAGGATGGGGTCTTTGGAGCCCGCGCTAGAGATGGTGTGCAAAGAAATCATCCATGGGAACCTTATGGAGGTAAGTTCCACTTGGATGGCTTTTTGCCCCAGTGAAATAGGGGATGAGAAAGATTGGTGATGGATACATTAGCTTTAAAAGATAGTGAATAACATTTTCTATGAGTTGAGAGTTGGAGCAATTATAGGAGACGTGTGAGATGATTTCTTTAGTTAGATATCCACTTCAACTAGATGTATGCAAAAGTTCTCTAGTCAATTCACACCAGGTTGTGAGCTTTGAGCATAATTTTGAGACCTTCTATTCCAAAAATAGAAGGTTCTTCACATTTCTTGAGCATATAAGTTATCTGTTTTGATGCAAACATTTGAGAGTGACACTCCAAAGGACTTGGTGGTTCTAAATGCATCATTGTGAAGCTAAAGAAGTCTATTAATCATCCTTGAAGTTACATTGGCAAGTGTAGAGCAGGATTTGTGTAGTACCAGCTCATCTCTAGACATAACTTCAACATCTCCTCACAGTCGTATGAGGGCAACTAATCAACATGGGAGACAAATTGGATTGAGGTAAATACTCATCTTGGTCACTTAGAATGGAAGCTTATCTTCAAGGGAGAAAGCTCTATCGTTACATATCTCGAGATGAGATGATGCCAATCCTCAGAAGCAAGGGCCAACCAAATCAAGAAGAACAAGAGAGGTTAAACGCATGGTGCTCAAAGGATGCTCTAGCAAGGTCATATATTCTAAACTCAATTTTTGATTTTTTACTTCCACACATCAGGAGTTGCAAGACTTCACAAGAGACTTGGAATGCAATTGAAGCATTTTCTCATTAAGTACCAAGGCAAGGAAAAATCAACTATGGACGGGATTCACCACACTCAAGAAGATGCCCAAGCAAAGTGTGACTGATTTTGTCACCAAAACAAAGGACATAGCAGACCAAGTTGGAAGCATCGGAGAATTCATTGATGAAGAGCAAATAGTAAGGCAAGTGATCAAAGGGATAAAGGCATATGACAAATGGGAAGCTTTCACCATAGCCATGGACATCTACATGGACATGCAAGTTCTTGATTTCAACACCCTCACGGGACAATTGTTCACACATGAGGCAAAGCTTATGAAGAATGGAGACAAATCAAAAGGTAACAAATCCTTTGCTCTTTATATAGATAAAAACAAGAACAAATATAACAAAGGCAAAGGTAAAAAGTTTGATGATGAAGGTAGCATCTCTCAAGCAAACTTTGCAGCTAGAGGTAGAGGCTCAAGAGGAAGAGGCAAAGGATGAAGAAAAGGTAGGGGGAGAGCTCAAAGCTCATCTCCATGTGCCATATGTGGCCTAACTAATCACATCATTGAGAATTTTTTCAGGAATCCCAAGAATCAAAGAGGTAGAGGTTACAACAAAGGAGGATATGGAAGCTCAAGAGATATATTCAACAACAATAATGGATACAACAATAACAACTATCAAGGAGGATATAGAGGGAGAGACTACAACAATTATGCAGATGATCAAACTCAAGAGGATTCACATGCCTTCACAAATCGAAGGCAAATTGGATCCAAAGGCAGAGAAATGCATCTTCAAAGATATAGAGGAAGGAGAGACTACAACAATTATGTAGATGATCAAAACTCAAGAGGATTCACATGCCTTCACAAATCGAAGGCAAATTGGATCCAAAGGCAGAGAAATGGATCTTCATTGGCTATGAACTTAATCAGAAAGGTTATAGGCTATACAATCCAAGCAACAAAGGATTCATTGTAAGTAGAGTGTTGTGTTTGATGAAAACAAATCTTGGTTTGAAGATGATTGCAGAAAAATCAAACTTCCCTATGATCTAGAGGAAGACTTTCCAAAAAGGAATGAGCTTAAACTTGAAGCATCAAGTGATTTTGATGATGACCAAAAGACTCCAACAAGGGAAATCAATTCTTGGAACTCCAAAGGCAAAGCTAAAGTGTAGGAGATGAGAGATGTGGCACAATCATCTCAACAAACTATAGGAAGGTCTACTAGAGAAAATAAGAAGCCAAAAAGGTATGGTTATGATACTTCCTTGGTTACCAAACACTCAATATACATAGCATGGGACTCAAACTGTGAAGAAGCTTCTACCTATCAAAACGAAAAGAAGAAGCTAGAATGGAGAAGTGCCATGGAAGAACAAATAGAAGCTTTACAAGAGAATCAGACTTGGGATTTGGTACCCAAGAAACCATCTATGAAGGTCATTCGTTCAAGATGGGTTTACAAGGTAAAGAAGAATTATGATGGCTCATTAATAGGTACAAAGCAAGGCTTGTAGCCAAAGGGTTTGCACAAACCCAAGGCATTGATTATGAAGAAACATTTTCACTTGTTACCAAAATGTCTACTATTAGGGTACTAACGAGTGTTGCATCTTCTAAGAATTTGAAGATATATCAAATGTATGTTAAAAATGCTTTCTTAACTAGCTGGATATCAGAGGAGGTATATATGGCTCAACCTTCTGGTTTTGAAGATTAATCATTCCCTGAATATGTGTGCAGGTTGAGGAAAGCCTTGTTGTTGGAGTTAGACATCTGCGGAAGCACGCAAATAACACAAGGAAGAAGAAGAAGCTTGGAGCACAACACACAATATTGAATGTATTAGCACTAGAATGTACAAAGATAAGTGACCCGTTAGGGCAATAGGCGTATATACAAGCTGGGGGAAAAAACCTCCTAAAGAAGGAAAAAAGTGCCTCGATGGTCCTAATGTGTTCACACACATCACTACCTAAATATATCAACAAATCCCCCCTAGGAGTGATGCAGTGAACAAGGAGCTGGCACTCATGTATAGGGAAGTGCCAAGCTATGTGGAATCACTCCACAAAAGGAATTAAGCCCAAAGCTTTGTGGAAAGCTTCAAACTTCTCCCTAGGCAGAGCCTTTGTGAAAAGGTCTGCAATGTTCTCTTGCATGGGCACATATGCCAAGCTGATTTCTCCAGCAGAGAACCTCTCCTTGACATAATGATAATGCACCTCAATGTGCTTAGTGTGAGCATGGAACACAAGGTTCCTCACAATTGCCAATGTGCTCTGATTGTCAGTGAAGATGGTGGTGGCAGAAGACTGACCAACACCCAAATCAGCCATAAGGCATCTGAGCCACACACACTCAACAATCGTTGTGAAAGCTGCCCTATACTTAGCCTCACAACTAGAAGTGGCCTTGAAGTTTGAATCGTAAACTTGTCTCCATAGGAGTGGCAATAGGTTTGCAATCTTCAAGGCCAAAACACTACAATAATGTGTCAACATATTTCATTTGAAACAGAGCCGTTCGGCCATCAACTTGCATAAAATGAATGCCCAAATAATGATGCAAATGCCCCAAATCAGACATCTCAAAAGAGGCATGCAGATGAGCCTTAAAATCAGCAATATGCTTCTCATGGGGACCAGTGAGCAGCATGCCATTAACATACACAACAATGATAAAAAGCACATCATTAGCACACTTAACATATAAGGTGCGCTCAATTGGAGTGTCCTCAAAACCATGTGCAATCAGGTAGGCATGTATCTTTTCATACCAAGCATGTGGTTCTTGTTTCAAACCATATATTGCCTTTTTCAACCTGGACACTTGGTTTTCATCCCCTTTCTACACAAAGCCACGGGGCTGAAAAACATACACTTCTTCATGCAATTCACCATTCAAAAATGCAATTTTAATGTCCAATTCATGTACATTCCAATCATGATGAGCTACAAGTGCACAGATGCTATGAACAGTAGTCATTCGACAAGTATGAGCAAAGGTCTCATCAAAATCAATGCCTCTTTCTTGTGCATAACCCTTTGTAACAAGCCTAGCATTATACCTGTCAACTATTCTATCAGGCTTACACTTCAACTTGTATACCCACTTAGTGCCAATGGCCTTCTTACTAGGAGGCAAGTCACATAAAGACCAGGTATCATTCTTCATTATGGCATCATATTCAGATGGAATTGTAGCCATCCAATTTTCTGAATTTTGTGCTTCATCAAATGAAACAGGCTCATTCTCATCATAGAGACTAGATGTAGCCATCACATAGCACTTTGATGCAAAACTCCTCTTATCCTATCATGGAAGTTGGTAGATCATTCTAACTACTACTAATGATAGTTCTTTTACATTGTCAGATGCTTTATTTGTGCCAGGGATCAAGAAAAATATGTTATCAATTTCTGCATTAGCCAAGATTGGCTTGGTTGTGAAATTTGTTGATGACAGATGTATAGTTAATGATATGTCAAATGGCGATGTGATTATTGCTTCTGGCATTATGTTGTGGGCTGTATAAGCCTATAGATTATGAAAAATCTGTGAATGATTCAGCATGTGCAGTACATGATTCTCAAGCTATGTGAGATGCATAGCTTTGGCATGCACGCTTTGGTCATCTGAATTTTGCTAGTTTGCAAAGCCTGTAGAAATCTGAAATGGTGTCCTCTTTACCCAAACTTGAGGCTCGCTGTAAACATGTCTGTGAAGGTTGTATTTTGGGCAAAATGGAGCATTCCTCTTTTATAAAAGATGGTTTAGTTCGAGCTACTCAGAAATTGCAGCTTGTTTACAATGATGTATGTGGTCCTATGCAGACACCATCTTTTGGAAACTATCTTTACTTTGTGACTTTCAATGAGGATTTTTTGAGGCATGCATGGGTATATCCATTGACAGCAAAGTCCGAAGTGTTTATGTGCTTCAAACAGTTTTTGGTTTTGGCTAAAAATCTGTGAGCATGTAAAATGGGCATCCTATGTTTTGATTGGGGGGGTATATGTCTTCTAACTTTAATGCATTTGTGGATGAATGTGGGATAAAACATTAGTGTAAAATGCCATATACACCTCAACAGAATTGAGTTGCTGAATGGAAGAACATGTCACTCATGGAGATGGCGAGGTGTATGGTCAAAATTCAGGCTTTACCACATAGTTTTTGGCTTGATGATATTATGTGTAGAACATATGCACTTAATAAATGTCCCACTAAAGCATTGCAGTCTATCACTCCATATGAGCATTGGCATGGTCGCAAGCCATTTGTTGCTCATCTGCATGTTTTTGATTGTCTGGCATATGCATTAGTGTCTGAACAACATCACAGAAAATTGGATGATAAAGCAGTGAAATGCATTTTTGTTGGGTATAGTTTTGAAAGAAAAGGCTATTGTCTGTATCATCCATAGTCTAAATGCATTTTGGTTATCCATGATGTTGTTTTTGTGGAAGATGCTATTCATCCATTACTTTCATGTACTAAGGAGACATTTGTTAGCTCCAAAGACATGTATGATACTTTGGTGCCTCCTTTTATAGGTGGATAGTCTAGTGCTGGTCCTAATGAGGCAACTTATCGACCTTTACAGGTTTCATGTGATGATGTAGATCATTCCATTTCTTATGCAGATTTACATGATGCACTTGTTGATAAGAGGGCTGATATTGAGGAGGCAAGAACTATGCCAAAATGGCTGGTACAGACTTTGCATGATAGCAAATTAGATGCACCTCTATCATATCATACTCATTCAGGCTCTCATAGTGCCTGGGCACATGTGATAGTGTTTCCTGTAGGGGAGGCTCAAGTGAAGTGAAGAAACTGTAGTATGAGGTAATATGTTTGGTTGCCCCACTATCAAAGTACCAAACATCTGATTCTACTCCCGACATACACTGCTCATGAGAGCATGGATCAAAATTGCAAACAGTAGTAAACACCCATTCTTGATTCTGCACAAGATTAGCAAACTCTATTTTTGGTGTAGAGGCCTTTGCAACAACTATTCCAGCCTCTTTTTTCTTTGCCTCTTTTGCTCATGAGAGCATGGATCAAAATTGCAAACAGTAGTAAACACCCATTCTTGATTCTGCACAAGATTAGCAAACTCTATTTTTGGTGTAGAGGCCTTTGCAACAACTATTCCAGCCTCTTTTTTCTTTGCCTCTTTTGCAGCTAGTTTTGGACAATTCTTTATGACATGATGATTTTCTTTACAGTACTTGCAAAAAAATTTCTGCTTTTTTGTTTTCTTTCCATCTTTGTCATTCTTCTTTGATTGTGTAGAATTAACATATTTTTGCTTATTAGTAGAAGAGCTCCATTTACCTTTGCCCTTTTGACTAGCTAGGAAAGCTTGATTTGCAACATGCATAATGGACCTGTTCTGCCTAGAGTGATCTTCCTGCAATAGAACAAAGACTAACTCCTCAAATGATAAGGCATTTGGATTGCCTTTCATCATCAAATGAAGAGTAGAAGCAAAACTCTGGTATGAATGGGGAAGACCATTCGGAATAGTATGCACAAGTGAACTATCAGGCAAGACTTCATCAATAAAAATTAATTGTTCCTTCAAATCTTTGATCTTTGTTAGAAAACTGTCCATAGAATCACCTTCATTCATATGCTCACTCTCCAACTGTTTTTAGAGCTAAGCAACACGAGCGTAATTCCTAGCCTGGTACAATGTAGTAACTTATCCCAAGCATCCTTAGCTATTTTGCAAGAGCAAATGTGAGGAATAATGGTACATTTGATAGACAAGGCTATCAATGCATGTGCCTGAGCATCTCTACGATCCCAAAAAATATGATTTGCAATAGGTGCAACAAGAACCGCAACACGAATAAGAATCTGCAGAATATCACCATCTTTGACATCATCTGCATCAACTTCAGTACTTGTATTTGCAAGCATAATAGGACATTTTTCAACACCTTGCACAATATTCCATAGTCCTTTTGTGACCAATATATGATGCATCATATAAGCCCACAATGGGTAATGCATACCATCCAACTTATCCTCAATAGCCAACATATGAAATACATCACTGCTTTCAGCCATGGCCACTGACTAAAATAACTTGATGCAGAAAAATGACTCTATCTAAAAAAGTTGACCAGAACTACTTTGAGAAGTTCTGCTAAACTTGTAATAGACTTTGGGACGCTTATAATGGCGAACTGAAACCTGCATATATCTTTGGCACAAAAAGACAAAATAGCTTGCACAAGCACTATGATAGTGCATTTGAAGGTCGAATCAAGCTCAGATCATGATTCTAGCACCATAGAGCAAAGCAATTTTGATCTCCTAATCACCTTGAGTATGCTCATCAATATCATGCAATTCTAAGACTGTGACGAGAGAGGTGTCGACACCGTAAATGAAGCGGCAACCTACTCCGATACCAATTGTTGGAGTTAGACATCTATGGAGGCACGTGCACAACACAAGGAAGAAGAAGAAGCTTGGATCACAACACACACTATTGAATGTATTACCACTAGAATGTACAAAAATAAGTGACCCGTTAGGGCAATAGGCATATATACAAATCGGGGGAAAATCACCTCCTAAGGAAGGAAAAAAGTGCCTCAGAAATCCTTGTGTGTTCACACACATTACTACCTAAATATATCAACACTTGTATGGCTTGAAGCAAGCTCCTATAGCTTAGAATCATAGAATTGTTACTTACTTGTAGGATAAAGGCTTTATTGTAAGCAAAGCAGATCCTTCCCTCTTCATTAAGAGGAATCATTAAGAGGTCCTATACCTATGTGTATATGTGGATGATATAATCATTATAGGAAATGATGCAAATGGAGCCTCATATGGATAGATGTTAAACTCTTCTCTAATGCAAATTGGGCAGGCTCTAAAGATGATAGGAGAAGCACATCCGGATATCTTACTTTTACAAGTACAAAGTTCATGGTCTTCCAAGAAGCAATGCACAATTGCTCTTTCATCAACAAAAGTTGAATATAGAGGACTTTGCGTTCTCTTCATTCAGTTGTTGAATCTCTTTTAGAGTCACCATGGGCTCCTCTTCCTTCTTGGTAAGCTCTAGTTGCATCTTCATTACTTGCTCAAATAGTTGTTCACTTAGAGCTTTGAGCTGATTTTTTTCCACATGGGCTTGTTCACATTCTTTATCTGCCTCCACTAACTATTGTTGTGTGTCCATGGCCATTTGAATCATGTGCTTGACAACAAGTTTCAACTAGGCCACGTCCACATTGAGCCATGTTTGTGGGATGAAAGGTAGTTCTCTTGTGAGCACATCATTTCCTTTATTTACATGTATGGCATCATTAAATGGCTTCCTCATTCGTAAGTGTATCTATGGCTCAACCTCTTTTCCTTGGTTTGCTTTAGAAATACTACCTTAATAAACCACATCCATGGGGGACAGCTCTGTCATTACTCATCGGCTTGGGTTTGTTGGAGCAGTACAATCAACAATTGGTGATTATATAAAGCCTAGAAGTGAAGAGATGAAGAAAAGATTGAAGATCAATTTCATGAAGTAAACAGAAGATTCAGATAGCAAAGTTCTTTAAATTATATGTACATTAGTTTTGTATATACTTCAATATACTTGAAGTAATGACGAATCAGTATTCATATATATATATATAGGTACGTGCTCATATTCGAAGTGTGAGTGTAAGATGAAAAATAGATGAGTAGATGATGAACATTGTATGTATCATCCATCAGATGTATGAAGAGTTAAGATAAGGAAAAAGTTTTCAAAGAATTGCGTGTCGATCTTTTCTCTAGTTCTCCTTCTGTGTTTAATCTTATGAGAAATCCTTTTGTACACATCTAAGTCCATAGTTAATCTATCTATGGTTAAAGTTTGAGAGTTCAATTGCAAACAAGCCATAGGAACATCTATATGTGAGGAAGTGTTGAGTGTCTTCTGAAACAGGCACATATTCGATAGTCAAAGAAATGGATAGTGCTCAGTGCATAGTGTAAAGTTTTACACAAATGAGGAGTCAAAATTTAAGTTGGAAGGTAAGCCATCTATGGATAAAAGCATTTGCTCAAACGGGTTCTAGTTTGGGAGAACCATGTCTTAGAAGTTGCAGGTGTCAAAGTCGGCTCTACAGAGAGACAGTTTCAGACATAGGTAGATTGTTTGAATCATTTCTCACAATCTACTCAAGCATTTGAAGTGTTTTAACTTGGAGAAGGTGCGCAACCTCTAGGCAAAACATTCTACAAAGTTTTATAAAAAACTTTACACGAATGATTAATCAATGAGTGATTAATGTGTAGTAGACTTTTCTGAGAAATGATTTTCTTCACAGTTAACTAATTTCTTGATAGTTTGGTACTTGTCTTCCAAAATTGGTTGGAGTTTAAAGTTATTCTTGATATAGAGGTGGTCTAACATCAAGGATAGCTTGTTCTTTTGTAGATTAACACTCTCCATCAGTGGTATCAGAGCAGGAAGTATCAAAATTGAGGAAAGGAAGACTCTGACTACTGCAGACATACAAATTTCACATCTCGAAGGTTCAAAAGAATAAAGTGTGATAGGAAGACTGAAGGAAGACACATAAAGGTTATCAAAAGGATCAGAAGGAGTAACATTCAAAGCCAAGGTACATTCATTCCTTATAAGGACTAAAGATTTGAGACTACATGTGAAGCAAGGATGGGAGATAGTCTCCAAATTGAAAATTTGGATAGAGAAAACTATCCTGCTTGGTCTACGAGAATGGAAGCTCATCTTATGAGCAAAGATCTGATGGGATACATAACAGGAGAGGAAGAAAAGCCAGAGTTTAAAGATCCTAGTGTTCCAACTAGGGAGGAGCTTGCAGATATAAAGATTTGGATGAAGAAGGATGCTCAAGCAAGGAGCATAATCTACATGGTAGTAAATGATTATTTGCTTCCTCATATCAGAGGACTTGAAAGTGCAAGTGACATTTGGAATGCTTTGGAAGAGCATTTTCAGAATACAACCAAATCAAGGAAAGCTTCATTATGGGCAGAGTTTACTACCTTCAAGAAGAAGGCTTCACAATCAATATCTGATTATGTGACAAAGATGAAAGACATTGCTGATTCTTTAGGTGCAGTTGATGAAGATATTGAAGAAGATAAGTTGGTAAGACAAATTCTCATAGGACTTAGAGGTGAGAAGTGGAAGCCTTTTATTTTGTCTATAGGACTTTCATTAGATCATTTCACTCCTGATTTGAATCAATTGTTAGGACATATGCTAACTTTTGAGAATGATATCAAAGGAGATGTTGATATGAGTGCAGGTCATGCAATGTATTCTAAAGACAAGAAGAAAGCTAGCAAAGGAAAGCAACAATCAGTTGAAGATGAAGGTGCTCCAAGTCAAGCAAACTTCCTAAGAGGAAGAGGAAGTGGCAGAAGTAGAGGAAGAGGCAGAAATAACAAAGATAATGTCAGAGCTTGTTGGATATGTGGTAAGACCAATCATCTATCTCATGATTGTTGGCATAATAATCAAAGCAATGGTAATTTTAATCAGAACTTTAATCAAAGAGGAAGAGGTGGCAGATATCAGAGAGGAAACTTCAGAGGTAGAGGTGGTAGGAATTCTTTTGGAAGAGGTGGAGGAAGAAGCTTCCAAAATCAATCCTATAATAACACTTACTACAATTATGCATCAGATCAGAAAGAAGATTAGACTCTTATTATGAATGCAACATGTGAAGCCTCACATGAAGACATGAGGGTATTTTATATTGATTCAGGATGTAGCAACCATCTGAGTGGAAACATTGCTTTAATGACTGATCTAGATCATAATGCAATTAATCATACAGTTCAAACAGGTGATAATACAAAGCACAAAGTAAAGTCAATTGGTTCAGTCAAAGCCAAAGATGGAAGCACTCTCTTGAGTAAGGTTATGTATGTTCCTACAATTCCAAAGAATTTGATTAGTGTAGGACAAATTGTGGAAAAAGGATATGAGGTAAGGTTCACTAATGATGGAGTTTATGTTGAAGACCCTAGTCAAGGGTATAAACAAATTGTTACAGGAAAGAAGGAAGGAAGGCTCTTCACATTAAAGATACAAGGTAATATTGGACATGCTATGTTTACATATGGAGAGCAAAAGGTGTCTGAATTGGATCTTTGGCATAAAAGACTTGGACATTTTAATGAAAGAGTGTAGCTCAGTGATGAGTAGCACCTCCTTTAATGTCAATCCGGGAAGACGTGAGGATGGTATGAAGACCTCGAGCAAGTGGCGGCACAAGTGCGTGAGTGAGAAGCACACAAGCATGCACACACATACACACACACGCGCACACACGGCAAGACAAAGAGAGAGAATCAATGGAGTTCTTTAGATTACTTTCACAAGCTCTTACAAGTTCGTTTCAATTACAATCTAACCTCAAAAATGAGCTCTCTAGCTCTTTTTATAGTTTTTGACTAGCTTTTGGCCCTGTCCAGACCTAGTGTCCGGCCTAGTTAAAAATTAGGTTCCAGGGCTTATTTGAGGGCTCAAACGGAGTCTAAAAATTATGAAATTTGGTACGATGGTACTTCTAATACTCCTCAAGCTCGAGGACTCCTCGGCTTGCACAAAATGGAGTCTAATCTACCAAAAACGGGATTTACAATGTTTGTGTAGTGATTAAAATCACTTGGGTTGTACATAATCTATGGGAAAAAATGATCTGGCCTTGTTGCCGTATTGTGCATGACTCCTTTGTTGCTTTGTATGCCAACACTCCCCCCTTCCTAGCGTCTGTCGCCCCTGACAGACCTTTGTTCGCGCGGGTGGTCGATGTAATATTGGATGACATTGGTGGCCAGTTCATGTTCTCCTATCCTTAAGCCTCTTGCTAGATCGGCTTCCAATGCCTCCCAATTGATTGCACCAGGGGTTTCTGGTTGCGGGGTGGTGTAGTACTCTGAATACATTGCTTGTTCACAAGCAAACAGTTGAAGTAGATGTGTCGGCTTTGGTGCGAAAATCTCCGAGTGGTACTCCCAGAAACCAGATCTGAACATTTCTTCGAGGGTCTGTTTGTAGCAGGCGGGGAGGTACTTGATGCGTGCATGCCAAGCGTAAGCCACACGGATACTGGGGGTGGTGCTCATGTCATACACCAAGTCGTAATTTCCATTGCTAAACCCCGGAAGACGTACCTGTGGCGCGGCTGCATTTCTAAAGGTCTTCAGCACTACTTGCATCATATCTAAGATTTTAAGCATCATTTGCGCTGCTACATCTGGCATGGGCTTCAAGCGCGGCATCCAGTGGCGAATGGTTCCCATCATATATGCTACCGATGGTGGTCCTTGTGGTGGCGCGATGTACGGGTAGTTCAGCCATTCCTTGCATTGCGCATTGTTCTGTACCTTGATATTAAATGCCTTCCACGACCTGCGGCGGGGAACTGGACCGTAGCATGGGTTGTACAGGAGGTGCAGTGGCGCGTTGTTCCATGTGCGTAGCATTTCTGGATAAGTCTCTAAAAGTTTCTGCCGCCATGTCGGTTGACGAATCTTGCCTTTTCGCACCTCTGGAGGAAGGTCTTCGGGTTGAAATTGGGTCGCAAAAGTAGGAATCTGACCCGTGACTCTTTGTATTTCTGCATTATAATCAGCCAAGATAATATAATATGGCCTGTACTGGAGTTCCGATGAGAGAATCAGGCGTCTCGATGACAAGTTCTTGAAGTAATCTGATTGTAAAACAGTCTCTTCTATGACCCTCATAGCCTGATTTTGCACTACAGTGCGCTCTTCATGCGAGGTCCCTATTTCCTCCACTTGTCGTAACCATGGCGGCCGTGGTGCCTCGAACGTGTCCTGCGCTTCTTCTGTTTGTTGGCCTCCGGGGAACGGTTGCGGATCATATTCTTCATCAAACGTTTGATCCACCGGAATTTGCACAACTTCTTCGTCCGTGGGAGCCTCCGGAGGGGAAGATGGCCTCTCATATTGTAGTAGGCGTGTCTGCAATTCAGTTACCTGTTGCTGGAGATCTTTTATGGCCTCTGCGTCGGAGGGAAGCGAAGCTGCAGAGGGGGTGGTTGGAGGGGCAGCTGTTGGGCCTTGTTGGTGTTCCTGCTTCAGTTGTCCTAGCTCCTCTGATAGCTTATCATGTGCTTCGAGCAGCATGGCATAATCTTCCAATATAATCTTAATGTTATCGGGGGTCACTGCTTGAAACTTGGATGGGCTGATGGGTGCCCCCGGTGTGCTCTCAATAGCTGCCTCCAGGTTCTCTTGATTTTGTATTTGCAGACGTCTGTTCTCTTCCTGAGCAGCCGCAAGATGGCGTTTAAGTAGCGCCATATTTCGCTGAAGTTTTGAGTTGCGTTCCAGTTGTGTCCGTAGGTGACTTTCTACCACCTGCACTGCTTCCTGATCTACGTTCTGTAGCTGTACTTCCAATATATTATGGGCGTCTTGGAGGGTTTGGAACTGTGTGTGAAGGCGAGCGTTCTCCTCTTCTAGTACCGCAAGGCGAAGCTGTAGTGTCGCTGAGTGCTCTTGAAGGCGTGCGTTTTGTTGCTGGAGCTGAATGTAATCTGTTCTTAAATTTGATATACAAGCCAACATGGTGTCCAATGCATTACCTATAGATGAGTGGGGGGTGTTTACCGTGGAAGATGCATGGGAAGGGAATTGGGGAAGGGAGACAGTGAATGATGTGTCTACAAAAGTTGTGTGTGTGGGTGAAATTGGTGGAGGGGAAATGGGAGGAGGTGAAACCGTGGGTGGAGGTGCCGTGGGTGGTGAAATGTCCATCCCTTCCGGAGTGGGTGTTAGTGTGGGGCCTGCCATATACACTGGTATGGTAGGTGGTGTGTGTGTGGAAGTGGTGAATAGATGTGAAGTGGGGTGGGGAGCTGAAAAGACAGGGAATGGTTGAGGGCCTGGTTGGAAAGCCCTAGCAAAGATGTCCTGGAGGGATTGTAGAAATGGAGAAAGGGATATCGGGGGTTGGGGTCGTAAATTTGAGAAGGGTGGAAAGGGTGGCATGGTAGTAGGGAAACCCATGAATGTGGATCTGGGGTCAGGATGACCCGTGGCTGAAGGCATTGGGGATGGTTGTCCTAGGGCAGGCTCAGGAAGGGTTTCGGTGGGTTGTGTAGTGATGGGGTTTGCTTCAAAGGTCGGGTTATCAGTGGTAGAGAATAGGGTGGCACTAGAGATGGGAGTACGAAAGATGAAGGTTGGGTCAGTGGGTTGAGTGGTCGATGGGATTTCCACTGTCTCTGTTCTCGGAGGTGATGGTGGGGGAGTAGGTGGTAGTGGTTCGGTGGACTCCTCATGGGTGGCGGGGTGCTGTTGACTAGCTGTTTGGGAGGTTGGTGTAGTAGTTGGCTCCTCTGCAACTGTAACGGGAATTTGGATATTTTTACCTGAGCGAGGCCGTGTCTGGAACCTTCGTGGGTCATATTGAACTGAAGGCCTCTGAATGGCAGTGCGCACAGCTTCTACAACTCCATATGTTTCTGCCATCAATAAGAGACCTTCCCTGTACTCTGAATCAACTCCCGCTTCTTCCAACAACTGAGTCATAAGTACTCTGCTGCTCTGTTCAGTGAGTAATTGCTGCGATCGTACTCTTTCCATAATCTGATACAGCCTTCGGAGTTCTGCTGTATATGCTGGGGCTTCAGTGGTCTCTTCTTCATACGCTTCTTCTTCTTCCGGCTGTCCGTGTTGTTGACTTTGCTGAGCGTCACTCCAATGGACATGTCTACCGTCTGTAGACTTTCTTCTTCTCCGCGAGGATGTGCCCTGCTCCTCTGCCTCTGAATAAAACTCCACGTCAGAGAATTGTGTGCTTTGTAGGAATGCTTCGAAATCCTGGGGGTCCAATCCTTCAGCCTCTCCGGTGGCAGCAAACTCGAATTCAGGTGTAACCGGAGGAGCCGATGGGGTGGGTTGTGTCGTAGTGTCAGATTCCGACCTGGGTATCCTAATGGTAAAAGGAGGTACAGTGCCCTCTCTTAATGGTGATGCCTCAGGAGTAGTCAGGACTTCCCTTGTCTGGACACACGGAATCGCGCCCCTCATGCGCTTGGACTGATGTGTGGATGTCTTGAGCCTTTTAAACATTTGTAATTGTGCCCAAGTCAAGGCACGCTCAATGGGGACATCATATGCCAAGCATCGGTAAATGATGCGTGTGAGTGCACAGCATCCGTTCACCACTAATTTCCTAGAAGCCCGTTTGTTCGCTTCATACAACTGATCTATAATCCACACTGGTAGCTTAATAGGTAGCGCACCTGCTTCCGCCAAGTAGAGAGCAAACCAGATCTTCTTGTGTGGTTGCGTGAATCGGTCTTGACCGGGGAAGGCGAAATGTTGCATGCACATGCGGAGAGGGATGGACACATTTGGGGTGAGGGCTGCCATGTCTTTCAGCTTCACTACTTTCCTGTCCTTCATGTTGTTGGGAACGAGAGCATCCTTTTCTGAGGGTACATGCGTGCCATGCATCTTTAAAGCATCACTCACTAGCTCCACAGTAAGTTCAAACCTCTTCAACTCGTTGTTGCCCAGCAATGAGGGGAGAACAAATGATCCGGGTTGGTCCTTATCTTCATGAGCTTGTAATGTAGAGACCAGATAGTAACATCGGAGGAGGTCGGGTTTAGGTAGTGGGGCTTCAAAATATTCCGCCAACCCTGCTCGTTGCCATATGATCTGGAGGTCTTCGGTGTTCTGTAAAGTCTCGAACTCCTTGGAGAAAAATTGGAATCGCACCCATGATCTGTCATACTCGCATTTAGACTCCCAGATATACTTGGCCTCACCTAATGGACCGGGCATGCCATTGAACCAATGAGAATTCGCATGAACTCTTTCCGTGATTCCTGTAGGGGGATCTGGCACCGGGAGTTGCTGGAGGTGTTGCATCTCCACTGGTCGTTCAGTCGGGGGCACATCCACAGGTAGGCTATCCACATCAATTCCTGCAGTAAGTATCCCTACTTGTGAGCCCGAACCTGTCGCTTCTGCCATTTTTCTTCTTGCTTTCTGATTCTGTGAGAATATAGAATCATGTGTTAACATCGTAATGGACAAAATAAATCCGTTGTTGTCCCCGTTACAACATTAACATGAGGTAGATGGTGAGTTAGTGGTTAGTAAGTGCACGAAGACAGTGAGTGTAGTTAACGTTTGTGTATTCCTAGGAGACTAATGCCGTTAGTAAGTGGGGTGAATTTACAAATCGGGGTCGGGGGGTTTATTACAGATCTTAGACTGCCAAATGCAGTGGATGGGTTTTGCTTTCGGTTTCGTAGAGACTCCAGAGAGCTGTGTCGGTGTCGCTGTTTGGGAATGGGGCCTTTTAGGGACCCACTTATAAGTGATTACATGCATACTCATGGGTCTTTGTGTGTTCCTAAGTGTTGAGCACGAGGGAATTCTGGTGGTACTCGTAGATGGGTTATGCTGCATAGGTTGCGGCCTTGGCTTAACTACTTGTGCCCGCAAGCAAGCCTTAGGCACCCAAATTTGTCTAGATTGTGGGCTTGCCTTCATCGACTTCTTGGGCACCCAAATAGATTTTACTTTAGCAGAAGAATTTCTGAAAGACTTCTTATTAGCGTCGTGTTGTTGGCTACTAATAAGAGGCTTTGCCCGTGTGGTTGACGGTGGTGCAACCGGTCGTTCGCCTTTCCGCACCCACATCTGGTTGAGTTTCTGGGGCATTCTGCTGCGCAGGTACTTTTGATCTCGGACATAGGTAGTACTCGGCTTCTTCTGCCTGTGATCCACCTTTGGTTGCTGCCTCCTTCTGACCTTTGGAAAAGAAGGGAGTTCCGTTGCATCCCTGACTCCTTTTTTGCAAATGTCATTCCCTCTGCAACACAGGGTTTTGAACAAGAACAGCATGGTCATCTTCATGTGTACCCCTGGAAGGACCAGGAGTCTGTGCCTTTCCTAGTTCCTTGAGTGCTCCATTGTCTAATTCTACTGTAACTCGACTATGATTGACCCAAACCTAGAGAAGTCCACTTCTTAGGTTTAGATTGACTGCTTGGTCATAGATCCAATCCTGACCCAAGACAAGAGGTTCAGTGAGATCCTCATCTTGACACACCAGTACTTTAACTGTCATTGCCTCATCATGAATGTAAAGGGGAAGTTCCGCCTCGCCCATGCAAGGGGTTTCCACTCCTCCCAATCCTATAAGATATGCTTCCACAGGATTGACAGTCAATTGTAATTCTTGGCAGTAAGACAATTTAACAGCACTAGTGGCTGCACCTGAGTCAATCAAGGCTCTTACGGTCCTTGCACTCTTTCCCTGTCCTATATCTAAGGTTACGAAAGGACGTCTATCAATTATCCTATGCGAGCTTGTTCCTGCAACTTCACACATGGCTATGGGAAATCCTTGGTCTGCATAGTCATTCGCTCCAGGCTGATCTCTACCTTGCCTTCGTAATTTCATCCTTCTGATGCGTTCTAAAGCCTCTGCTTGAGCTTCTTCTCTAATTCTCTTTTCTTCCTCTTTGCGTTTCTTAGCAGTGTTGAGTCGGCTGAGCATTTCCTCCGTGAGGGGTTCCTGGTACAACTTGACTCTGCATCCGCTAATATAGTTAGGGAGAACATCACCCTCTAATGTGGCCAATTGTACTGCTCCACTTGTGGAGATCCTATTGATGATCATAGGTCCGTAGCCTCTCTTTTCTAGCTTCCTTGCGTGTTGTTTCAGTGTATAGACTAAGACTAGATCTCCCGTTTTCAAGCCTTTATCCTTTACGTGGGCATCAAAGTATGCCTTCTGTCTCTTCTTGGCGGCATATATTCCTGCAGCGGCTCTTAGTCTTGTTTCTCCTAATCGTTCAAGGTCAAAGATCCTAGAGGAGAGCTCATGACCTGTCCATTCGTGCTCTCGTGCTACTCTCAATGTAGGGATCAAGAAGTCCAAGGGTAATACAGCGTTTTGACCGAATACCATCTGAAAGGGAGTGGCTTGGAGTACCGTTTTGTAGGCCACTCGGTATGCCCAAACAGCATGGTGTAGCTGTTTGTCCCAATCAGAGCGTTTAGTGTTCACTAATTTCGTCAGTACATTGCATAAAATCTTATTAGTGCTCTCAGCTTGTCCATTAGCTTGAGGATGATAGGGGGCAGACTTCTTGTGTATTACCAAGAATTCTTGGAGTAGATTTTCAATCACTTCGTTCAAGAAATGAGTGCCTCTATCACTTACAAGCTCTATAGGTAGCCCATATCTCGTGAATACATTCTCAAACAAGAATTTGGCAGTTGTTTGAGCATCGTTCTTGGTTGTAGCCTTTACCTCTACCCATTTGGTGAGATAATCTGTTGCCACAATGATGTATTCCGCATGAGAACCCTTAGCTGGGGGGTTAATAGGACCTACGAAGTCTATTCCCCACTTAGAGAATGCACGTCCACTCATCATAGGTTTCAGTGGCATCTCATCTTTGCGTATAGGATACTGGGTCCTCTGACAGACATCACACCGTTTCACATAGGTATGTGCATCCATGTGAAGGGTAGGCCACCAGAAGCCCGCAAATAGTATCGCCTTGATTACCCGATCTGGTCCAAAGTGTCCTCCTGCTACACCTTGGTGAGCAGTTTCCAAGATCTTCAGATATTCACTTTCGTGGACACATAGTCTCAGGTAACCATCTTTACCGCGCTTATATAGATTATTACCGATGAGTGAGTAATCCTGGGCTTCTTGTTCTAAACTCCTTTTCCTAGCTAGAGTCATGTCTGGAGGGAATGTGTTTGTTCTCAAGAATGATACTAGAGGTTCACTCCAATCTGGCACAATGGATACTTGATAAAGAGTGGCATGTTCCACTGGTGGTTTAGTGCAACAGATTGGGCATTCCTTGCACAACTTTTGGACATCAGCTTCCATAGTTGGCCAGTGCACTCCGAATCTTTTTAGAGTCTGTAAAGTTCGTTGTTTTGAATGGTGTTGCTCTAATGCACCTACATGTGCTAATTGCAACCATTTAGCGTACTCATCCTCTTCTACGCAACAAGCCAAGATCCCTTGATCTGTGTGCTTGTACATGCTTCCGGCCATGATGTGATACTTTTGGGCTTTTACAACCTCTCTATTCCGTGTGTTTACTACAGGATGGTTAGGCCCGTATGTCAATACTGGTACTATTGGCTTGGCCCACTGCGGCACCACTTCCAAATTGAACAAGTAAGCATCAGGAAGGTCATCTGACACTCCTTGTGGGGCTTCTCCCGATGTGAGCCTAGAGAGATGATCTGCTCTCAAGTGGGTTCTACCTTTTCTTACCACAACCTCAAAATCGTATTCCATTAGCAAGAGAAACCATCTCACTAATCTTCCTGTATTGCATGGCTTGTTTACAAGATATAACAATGCCTGATGATCAGTAAAAAATTTAAACTTATTTGCAAGCAAATAGTGTCTAAATTTCTTAACTGCATATACCATGCCTAATCCTTCGCGCTCTGTAGTGGTGTAATTCCGTTCAGCCGCATTCAATTGTCTACTGGCATAGGCAATTGGGAGATCCATATTACCTTCACCAGTAGGTTGTGCAAGTACACATCCAATAGCATAATTGGATGCATCCACGTGAACATGGAATGGCTTATTCCAATCTGGTGTGGTCAAGATTGGTGCTGAACATAATCTTCGTTTAAGTTCTTGGAAGGAATTCTCACATTCATCCGTCCACTCAAAGTTTGTCAGAAGTCCGTACATGGGCTTTGCAATGACAGCATACATGTGTATAAATCGTCGATAATAACCGCAATGCCCCATGAAAGCTTGTACTTCCTTGACATTCTTTGGCCTAGGTAGCTCCGCTATGGCTCTCACTTTTTCTTCGTCGGTAGATATGCCATTCTTTGACACGATATGTCCTAGGATCTTGCCTTGCCTGACCATAAAAACACACTTTTCGGGGTTCAGGCAGACTTGATATTCTCTACATTTGTCAAAGATTTGTTTGAGTTCAGGAATGTGGGTTTGCCTAACATTGGAATGAGCACAGAGATCATCAACATAGACTTCTAAACTCTTTCTCAGGAACTCCTTAAACACATGGCACATCAGCCTCTGGAAGGTGGCTGGTGCATTGGTAAGCCCAAATGGCATTACTCTAAAAGCAAAAATGCCCCATTCTGTGGCAAAGGCTGTCTTATGCTGATCCTCTGGAGCTATGGCTACTTGATTGTAACCCGAGAATCCATCAAGGAAACTGTACACTTCCTTGCCTGCCACTCTTTCTAGGAGATGTTCTGTGATGGGAAGCGGATAGTTATCTCGAATCGTGGCGGCATTAACCTTTTTCAAGTTAATGCACACACGCAGCTTGCCATTCTTCTTGGGCACCACTACGATGGGGGATACCCATTCGGTGTGCTCAATTTCGTAGATAAATCCAGCTTCAACCAATCTATCTATCTCTTCCTTGATCTTAGCAGCGTAATTATCGTTATATGTATATGGCTTTTGCTTAGAGGGTTTAGCATCTGAGGTCATGGGAATGGTGTGTGAGCATATATCCGGGTCAACCCCTTTCAAATCCTTGTAACTCCAAGCGAATACATCTCTGTATTCTCTTAGCAAGGCAATCAATTCGTGCTCTTCTTCTTCTGTCAGGTCATGGCCTATATACGTGCATCTCTCCTCTCCTTCTTCTAGGGCCACTACTATTTTCTTTGTGGTTTCCTTGTTATCATAGGCCTCTCCTGATTGTGCCTCTCGTTTAGGCATTCTTATCATGACTCTCCTGTCATCTATCTCATACTTCTTAAAATTTTCTGGGACCTCAAACAAAGATTCTTCCTCTTCTGGTAAGGCTTCTCTCTTCTTTCGTTTCTTTCCTTCTTCCTTAGGGGTCATATGCGTTGCTAATCTTACATCATTTGTAACTTCTCCATGCTTCTGGGGTTGAAATTCTATTTCATGGAAGTATTCTTCATCTGATGCAAATGGTGGGTCCATAATGATTGACTCTAGATCGGAGTCACTTGCATCCTCAATTGCATCAAGGCTAGGTTCGCATTCTTCTAAAACTGCCTCTCCCATGATTGGCTCTATGGAGAAGACTGAAATATCATAGCCATCCTCATCACAGTGAGGTGTCCATTGTTCTTCGTTGATGGCTACGTCCATTGTTGCTAACATTTCTGCCCAACCGTGAGGTTCAAATTCTTCGTCTGGAAAAACTACAGTTGCATAGGCTGGGTCTTGAATGGGTCTATGAGTTTCGTTCGCACCTACCTCTCTGGCTTTCTCTCTCTTCTCTTCTTCTACTGCTACCTTACACATCCATAAGTGGGTATCTTCATGCATCCATGAGGATCCAGATCCTATGGAATGCACCGATTCTGTGTCATCTTTGGCTCTATGGACGGGATTCCATTGGATAGGAGGGACATCTCTGTGAGAATAATCTTTGAGATTGACTTTGGTCGTAACACCCAAGTGTTGCAAATACAAGGAGTTGGTTCCCCAATCCTGTACCACTTGCAATTGTCGCATAAATGGCCTTCCCAAAATCATCTCATAGGCATGATTTTTATTGAAGTCACAGATAGCAAAACTATGTTCAAACTCGACACCACAAGTGGTGAGAGTTATTCCTTCTAGTAATCCTAGGGGTCTCTCTATGTGACCATCGGCCATCTGCAATTTCATTCTCGTCGGCCTGAGTGCTGGCTTGCCCCACCGCTTCCATAAGGAGGTGGTGGCAATTGCAACTCCTGCACCTGAGTCCAAAATTGCCTTCGTGGTGTAGTCCTGATAGGTGATGGGAAGGTAGGTGTTCCCTTCTTCACCTTCACACATATCTCCTATCTTATCCAAGGGAATTTCTGGCACTGTCCTATGGGATCCTACCTGGGAACGAGGTTTTGCAGTTTCAGTTACTTGACTAGCTACATATTTCCGCGCGTCTGGTCTGTCCTTGGGCAGTTCTTCCAAAGTGAGATCGCGCTGTACTTTGGTGTTCTTTACTATCTCCGTGTTCCTCGGTATGACTGAGTCGTCGTTCCTTACCATGACTGTGGGTGCTCTCATACATGTGGACTTTGCTTCCCATGGGCCTGTGAAGTGGGGTAGCTCCTGTATGGAATTAGACTCAAAGTCTAATCTCTCGTGAGACTGAACACTCTCATGCTCCCCGTAAATAGATGGGATGTCTTGTGGGAATTGGTCGTGTGCATCGTCCACAAGTTCAAAAGGAGGGGCGACCTCGCTTTCGTTATCCCATTTGTCTTCTTGAATCTCTCGTAGGAAGTCTGGTGCAAACCGATTCATAGAAGAAGAAGTGTCTGCCTCCGTAGAATTGGGCGCATAAGCAACCTGTGAAGGAGGGCTGATTCTATTGTTGACTCTCTCCTCGTTCTCGCAAATGGCTGGAGCACAAGCTTCTTGGGGAGGATTACTTATTCTATTACTTTTCCGAACAGGCTCATACACTCCCTGAGAAGGAATGTAGGCAACCTGTGGAGGTACTTGAGCTTTCGAGGGAGGCTCATCTGCCTTTTGGGGGGGAAGATAAGCTTCTTGAGGAGGCCCACGGGCTTCCTGAAGAGGTTGGCTTATCCGTGCTCTTGCCCTCTCCTTTCTTTGAGGGGTAGGTTCCTTTTCTGGCTGTGCTATTAGCCTCTCTATTCTTTCTAAGGAGGGGAAGTTGTCCGGTTTAGGGGCATTGGCCACATACACTTCTGATTGGGAATGATTCCTGTTTTTGCTTGCTTTTTCTTGGTCTTGATTTTTTTCTTCCTTGTCAGATCTTGCAATTATCCTCTCTAACTTCTCTAGGAATCCATCCAAGTGTAATTGCGTTTTGGCTGAGCCTGAGTAATTGAAAAGGCGACTGGCTTCAAACATAGTCTGAGCCAATGCGACCATTTTCGCGCATAGTTTGGTTCTTTCTATCTCTAGGTCAGCTCTAGGATAGCACTTGTCATGATCCGTGACGTTTGGCCCTTCTTGGATTCTGGCCTGATATGCTTTAAGCATCATGTCTATGTCTTCGGGAGTGGGATCAGCTAATACTGATCCTGTTTGGGGTGGTGGGTGGGTTACGTGGGGTGTCTTAGAGGGTGAAGGGATGGAGGGTGATGGGGATGGTAGCGGTGGGAATGTGTGAGAGTGCGGTTGAGATGTGATCTCTATGATTTTAGCCTTGGTTTCTCGTAGACTTTCCTCAAGTTCACTCATCTTCTTTGCCCATTGCCTTTTCATACGTTCGCGGCTATCTTTCCAAGCTCTTGTTCTCTTTTTATTTTGGCTCTCAGTATCGCTAGTGTCTGGGCTCTTTTCCTTGCCTACCCCTTGGTTTTGCTGCAAAGCTTGAGCTCGAGTGACTACCTGTACGGGTGCAGTGGAAGTGACACTTCCTGAGGAGTCTACCACTAACCCAACAACGTTGATAGGGGTGATTTTAGGCATGCTATTGGGGTTCTTAGGGCAATCTCGTAGGAGATGCTCTTTTCCGCAGTCTTGGCAAAAGCCTTGGATAGTCACGGACTGGGTTTGCGTAGGTGGAGGCAAGGGACAATCACGAATGAGGTGATCTCCTTGGCATCTGTAGCACGGTCCTCTAGGAAATGGTGGTCGTACTTGCCTAGGTTGAGGTCTAGGGTTGGGGTTTGTATACATGATGTTCGTGTAATCTGACTCCCAACTAGGTTCGTTCGGCTCTTCACTATAGTAGGACTCACCATGTTCTGGAGACTGCATGTAGTAAGCCTGGGGGCTATCCACATGGGTAGAATCAAAGCTATGATCACTTGGGTCATTTTCAGAGATTAAGGATGTTACAGGGACTATAGCTCTATTCAGGTTTTCTTCTGCAGCAGTATACTTTACCGGAATCACATTAGCTGGGGCAGGGGGTTGTTGTGCTAGCACAGGCTGAGGCCTTTGTTGGGCCTGATACTGTGGTTGGTAGGTTTGTTGGGGTCTAGCATATTGTGGCGGTGGATTTTGGTTCTGGTATCTGCCTTGTTGGTAGGGTTGTGGGTAGGGTTGCCTAACTGCCTGCTTGTTGTATGGGCAATCTTGTGCGGTGTGATTGGTGTATCTCCGTTCTATGGTGCAGTACTGGCTACTAGGGTTTACTTGGGGTTGAGCCATAATAGGGCAGACATTCGCCATATGGTCACCACCGCATGTATAGCATCTTTTCACAGGGGCAAACCTTGGGATTTGTTTGCTAGTTACACCTAGTTTCTGAGCTACTTTTTCGGCAAGTTCTTCAATTGATGTGGCTTGTGTGGAAGATTGACTAGATGCACTATCTGAATCTTTGTAAATTTTGGACAACTCTAGCTCTTCTCCTAGGTTATCTTCAATGTCAATGCACATACGTACACATTCTTCTATAGTCCTAGGGTCTTTCAGATACACATAGGATCTCAATTTTGGACTCAACAATCCGTCAAGGAATAAGGCTACTTGTTTAGCAGATGTGGGTAGCTCCGAAATAGGGCACCTTTCAAGATATTGTCTAAATCTTCTTCCGGCCAGTCTCACAGTCTCTTGAGGGGTTTGCTTGAAGCTGTGAATCAGTGAGGAGGTGTTGTGTCTTATGCCACTCTTGGAGAACTCAATAATAAATGCTTCTAAGAGTTGGTCTATGCTCCTGAACTGGCGCTCATCCAATGGCTGAAACCATGTAAGTGCCGTGTTCCTAAGGGTTAGACCGAAGGCATTGTACTGTGTGAACAGATCTTCCACTTGTTCAGCTCTCAAGACTTGCTTGAACTCTGCCACATGATCATAGGGATCTCCTGTGCCGTCAAAGTAATTCTTCATGGACTTAACTAGCTGGGTGGGTCTCAAAGTTCTTGTGTGCTCTCTAGGCCTCGGCAGAGGGAATCCATCTACATTTCTTTGGTTCCTGTGAGCTCTATGCATCTCAGGTTCTACCCTATTCGTCTCTGTTCTCGTTCTTTCTCTGCCCACTGGGTTGGCAAAACTTACTTCCGGTCTATCTCTACTTCTGTCTCTTTGCGTACCATGAGCTTGGGAAGTTCCAGCCCCAGGGTGACCATAGGATACATTTGATCTTGGTTGGGGGAAAATAAATTCACCCTTCCAAGTGTAAGCATGCCTATCATTTTCTGTCACCACAAAGATCCGTTCTGAAGCATGATCTAGGTAGGTCACTCTGTCTGGGCTATCCGGATCCTTAAACTCATAGATCATGATTGTTCCTATATCAGTTGGGTGATCCAGTTTATATCTCCAAAAGGCTTCGTCCGTTTCTCGATTGAGAAGCAAATCTATGCACTTGTTATCTTGGGGGACCCACTCAGGCGTGATAATCCTAGTGAGAACTGATTTACCTCGAGGGGTTCTAGGTTCCGCAACCATGTTCCCTTGTTCCAGGTCACCTAAGTCTGCTTCTGAGATTACATTCCCAAAGTCATCTGTCCTATCAGGATGACTAGTGACTACATATATAGTTCCTTCTTTGTCCAGGTATGCACCGTTTTCAAACTTGACAGCTGGGTGCTCTAGTCCTATGGATTGGTCAGGGTTTTTAATCTGGACCACAGATCTTCCTAAGCCGTCCTCATAGATGCTAGCACCTAATCGGTTGGTCCTCAGGTATTCCAACTGTGTTTTGTAAGGGCCTTCTACCCTGTACAAGTAAGGCACACCTGAACTTCCCGTAGGCCTGTCCATGCCTTGAGACATCTCTGACTCACTGGTATCAGAGCGAGGGTAGTTCGAGTGGTGGCTCAACTGCTGGGCCCAGGACCTAGCAGTGTGGTTGACACTAGCCTCTGAAGACCTAAGGCTTTGTCTCTCTCTTACTAGGTGTCGTCCTGATCTAAGGTTCATATGCCTAACTGATTAGCCCAAATTTTTGCCCAGAGTACAACCTCGTTGCCGATCAAGTGGTACCAGTCACTTGATTCTTTTTAGTTATTCCTCGTGTTTAAAGTCTTGTCTGCTATTACGTCGTCAGGAATACTTGAATGTTCTTCGTACTTTCAGGTTGATCGTTCCACGTTAGGTTCTTTCCTTTATGTTGTCGACAGTACAGAGATTAAGTTTTTAGCTTGAACTTGAGTTTTTAGGTAGTCTTCAACTTGATAGTGGCCTATCGTCGCCCTGACTTACTCCTACTTCTAATCGCTCTTAGCCTAGGCTAGGAATTGAAGAGGAGTTGAGAATATTCCGACCTTTCTTGCCGAACCTTGCTCTTTAGTGCTCGAGAAGTTGATTCTCAAGCGTGTGCCACACCCTTGCTTGGATACTCTCAATTGCTTCTCAATAGGCCTGCATAAATCCCAAGATTAGCTCCAAGTAGACCTTTCAATTGACAGACAATTTATTTCAGACACTTTTTTAATGACCCTTGTTCCCCCTTTTGCATTGTTAGAAATTTACTCTAGAGCTCCCTTGGTGTTCCTACCCCTCAGTGTGTCAACTTCCAAATATCCTACCTGAAAATCAACGTGTTATTCTTATAAAAAACAGTTGAGGGCGTGTAGTATATGTCACGAGCTTTCCGACAAGCCCTAGAGCTCAGAAAATGGATTTCGTATGAAAAAGTTATGACCGTTCAGGGTTTAGGGGGTTAACTAGACAAACAGAACCTTTCGGGGGTTTTAATGCATTTTCTAAGGCCTTCGTAAGTAGATGAGTACATGAAAGTGCAAATATGCCCAAAAATTAGCCTAAATTTCCAAAAATTCACTCCTTAATTTTTTGCCGAAAATGCCTGTCTATCGCGATAGACGGTGTCTGTCGCGATAGACACAATCTATCGTGGGGGCTATCTGTCGCGATAGACGGTGTCTGTCGCGATAGACAGTGTCTATCGTGGATTTCTGTCTGTCGCGATAGACGGTGTCTGTCGCGATAGACGCTATCTGTCGCGGATTTCTGTCTGTCGCGATAGACGGTGTCTGTCGCGATAGACAGTGTCTATCGTGGATTTCTGTCTGTCACGATAGACGGTGTTTGTCGCGATAGACGCTATCTGTCGCGGATTTCTGTCTGTCGCGATAGACGGTGTCTGTCGCGATAGACAGTGTCTATCGTGGATTTCTGTCTGTCGCGATAGACGGTGTCTGTCGCGATAGACGCTATCTGTCGCGGATTTCTGTCTGTCGCGATAGACGGTGTCTGTCGTGAAATTCTGTCTGTCGCGATAGGCGGTGTCTGTCGCGATAGACGGTGTCTATCGTGAATTTCTGTCTGTCGCGATAGACGGTGTCTGTCGCGATAGACGGTGTCTGTCGCGATAGACAGTGTCTGTCGCGATAGACTGAAAAAATGCAAATTTTTGAAAAACTTCTAGTGATCTAGAGTGCCCACAAGGTGTAGGTTACAGTGGTAATCATGCATTCACAAAATGTTAAGATTTTCTGTCTGTCGCGATAGACAGAGATTGTCGTCCCGGGACCTGTGCAGAGCCTGTCGTACCTGCGCACACTGCTGGGGATGATGGTACAGCAAAAACCTGCAAAATAGCTCAGAAAACAAGCAAAAACAGCACATGCAAGTTCGCTCTCTCGCTCTCTCTCACAAGTGAAATGAGGGAAATGAGGTGGAGATGGGGATATAGTCAAAACTGAAATTTTCGCGATGATGGAGATGGACGTGGAAGATGGTGATGATGATGATGGTAATGAAGATGGTGAAGAAAGTAAAGGAAAATCGATGAGAGTGAAGAAAATACCTACAACTCCAACGCGTCAACTCTACGTCTTACCATCACACGCTCGTCCTCAAAGCTCGATCCCCGGCAACGGCGCCAAAATTTGGTGTAGCTCAGTGATGAGTAGCACCTCCTTTAATGTCAATCCGGGAAGACGTGAGGATGGTATGAAGACCTCGAGCAAGTGGCGGCACAAGTGCGTGAGTGAGAAGCACACAAGCATGCACACACATACACACACACGCGCACACACGGCAAGACAAAGAGAGAGAATCAATGGAGTTCTTTAGATTACTTTCACAAGCTCTTACAAGTTCGTTTCAATTACAATCTAACCTCAAAAATGAGCTCTCTAGCTCTTTTTATAGTTTTTGACTAGCTTTTGGCCCTGTCCAGACCTAGTGTCCGGCCTAGTTAAAAATTAGGTTCCAGGGCTTATTTGAGGGCTCAAACGGAGTCTAAAAATTATGAAATTTGGTACGATGGTACTTCTAATACTCCTCAAGCTCGAGGACTCCTCGGCTTGCACAAAATGGAGTCTAATCTACCAAAAACGGGATTTACAATGTTTGTGTAGTGATTAAAATCACTTGGGTTGTACATAATCTATGGGAAAAAATGATCTGGCCTTGTTGCCGTATTGTGCATGACTCCTTTGTTGCTTTGTATGCCAACAAAGAGGTATCAAAGAAATGATAAACAATGGTTCAGTGCTTGGATTGCCTAATGTTGCAGGTCAACACATGACATACAGATGTGAAGCATGTCAGTTAGGTAAGGCTCATAAGCAATCATATAATAAGCATGGTTTTATGTATTCAGAAAGACTTGAATTGGTACATACAGATGTGTGGGGTCCTTCAAAAGATTTCAGTATAAATGGTTCAAGATATTATGTCATATATGTTGATGATGCTACCAGGTGGATCACAATCTATGTGATCAAAGATAAGTCAGAAGTGTTTAGTACATTTAAACACTATCATGCATATGCAGAAAGAATCATAGGTCATAAGTTGAAGAGACTAAGGTCAGATGGAGGGGGAGAGTATTTCTCTAATGAGTTCAGTGATTACTTGTGGAATGCAGGTATAAAGAGAGAGGTTACTTGCAGGTACTCTCCTCAACAAAATGGGGTAGCAGAGAGAAGAAATAGAACTCTTGTTGAGTTTGCTAGATCCATGATGAAGGAGAAAAATTGTCCAAATTATTTGTGGGCTGAGGCTGTAAACACAGCCACATATTTGGTCAATAGGTTACCTTGTAAAGCTTTGCAGGGTATGACACCATATGAAGCTTGGTGGGGTAAGAGACCTACCTTGGATCATTGTAAAATATTTGGATGCTTGGCATATGCATATGTGCCATCTCAATTGAGGCATAAATTGGAACTTAAAGCAGAGAAGTATGTATTTATTGGTTATGATGACAAGCAGATGGGTTATAGGTTGTGGAGTCCATCCACAAAGCAATTCCTTGTGTCCAAGGATATTACATTTGATGAGCAAGGTACTTGGTATGCAGGTATACTTAATGTGCATGCAGATGTTGAAGAAGTTGTGAATCAAAAGAAAGGTAAATCAAAGGTTCAAATATTTGATGAAGATGAGAATAATGAAGTACAGGTTGAAGTTGAAGAAATGCCAAGATTTGATCCAGAATGTGATGAACCAGAAACTTCAAGAAGTGGAGAAGTCAGAAGGTCATCTAGGCATAAATGGCAACCTACAAGGTATAGCTATGACACTTCATTCTTGACTACTAAAGATTATGCTTACATGTTAAAAGCAGATGAAGATCCATCTACATATGATGAAGCCAAAGGGAAGAAGAATTGGGAAAAAGCTATGCAGGAGGAATATGATGCATTGATGGAAAATGAGACTTGGGATTTGGTTCCTAAACCAAATAGTAAGAAGATCATTGGATGTAAGTGGGTTTACAAAACCAAAAGATTTGCAGATGGAAGTATATCTAGGTACAAAGCCAGGCTTGTTGTGAAGGGATATGCTCAGACATATGGTGTGGACTATGATGAAACATATAGTCCTGTTGCAAAGATGACAACCATAAGGACACTCATAGCAATTGTTGCTTGCAAAGGTTGGAAATTATCTCAATTAGATGTGAAGAATGCATTTTTGAATGGTTTTATTTCAGATGAAGTTTACATGGAACAACCATATGGTTTCAAAGATCAAGTGTATCCAAATTATGTGTGTAAGATCAAGAGAGCTTTGTATGGGTTGAAGCAGGCCCCAAGGGCATGGAATTATAGGCTTGTAAAGTTCCTAAAGGAACTTGGATTTCAAGCATCAAAGGCAGATAGTAGCTTGCTAGTCAAAGCAAGTGAGGATGGCTTTATTTATGTTTGTATTTATGTTGATGACATAATACTTATGGGAACGGATGACAAAGGCATACAAATGATTAAGAAGCAGATGGAGAAAGAATTCAAAATCATTGATTTGGGAAATTTGTCATTCTTTTTGGGAATGGAGATTTCATATACTCAACATGGAGTATATGTAACTCAAGAAAGGTATCTGAAAAATTTGTTAACCAAATTCAAAATGGAAGATTGCAGGATACACCAACTGCAATGGAAGTAAATCATAGATTGACTAGATATGGAGGAGAGGAATTCAAAGATATGAAGCTCTATCAGAGTTTGGTGGGTAGCTTGATTTATGCTACATTAACAAGGCCTGATTTATCATATGTAATTGGAGTTCTATCTCAATTCATGCATTGTCATAGAAAGGAACATTGGATTGCAGGACAAAGAGTACTTAGGTACATCAAGGGCACACTTAAAGAAGGTCTGTATTATGGATATACTTCAAATACAAGAGTCAAAATATACAGTGATGCAGATTGGGCAGGTAATTCTCATGATAGAAGATCAATACATGGATATTTGTGTTATGTGGGAGATAAGCTAATTTCATGGTGCTCTAAGAAGCAACATACAGTTGCTCTATCATCTACAGAAGCAGAATACAAAGGCATGGTAGAAGCTGCAAAGGAAGTAATATGGTGAAAGACTCTTATGAAGAGTTTTGATATTGCTCAGAGTACTCCTATCATTTGTGGAGACAATATGAGTTCTTTATATTTGGCAGCAAATCATGTATTTCATGCTAGAACTAAACACATTGAGATTCAGTATCATTTTCTGAGAGAGAAGGTTGTTGATAAAGAAATAGAAGTTATGCATACTCCTACAAAAGATCAACTTGTAGATATGATGACAAAAAGTTTGGATGGACCAAAGTGTGAAGAGATGGATAGGTATGTGCTTGAAGATGAAGAGGTGTTGCAAAATCCTTGATCTAGACCAGCCAAATGAACTCCAGGAGTAGATGGTGGGCCCTTTTAGCTTGCAAATGGATGTATTAGACACCCTATGTACCTTGGAAGATCACTCTCAAAAAGATAGATCAAAACAGATAAGTTGGAGTTAGCTCAGAGGTGAAAACTTGCTATTCTTGGTTCATACACCTGTCTAGTGTTTTACATAATTCTCTGAGCACAGCAGCAATTAGCTTAATTCCTCTTGGGAAAGTCTAGATAACTTAAAGAGCTAACTTTTAAGAGTAATCGCATCAAAAATAATGAACCACACACTGAGAATGAGTTTTAACAACTGATGACATCATCCCGATTTTCAAGGGCTGCTACAGTTTGAGACCAATGAGCAGAAAAATCAACATAACTCAAAATCTAGAAATTTAATGATTATGAAAATTTTTATGGTTATACTAGACTGTAAACTGAATCCAACAAGCTTTAAATCAATGAATTTGGATAAGTAACCACTGAGAAATGGCTCTGACAAGATGAGTGAAAAAGTCGGGTACCTGACAGAGAAGTGAAGATGAACAGACCCTGTTGACTTCAAATGAACATAACTGAAGATTGCAACATTCAAATGACATGAAAATTTGTGAGCATATAGTACACTTCTAGAGCTAACTTTATCAAGTTAAATCACTGAAAAGGATGCACCAAGCTCAGAGAAAACATCTCTGCAAGCTGACTGAGAAAACTGAGAGTAATGGCAGTGAGTAGTACACTTCACAAGAACATGGAAAGATGAACTCAAATAATCATGAAAATGAAAGTATATTGCTTGTACAATACAATGACTTATTGATACATATGTGTGCCTTGGAATCACACCTTGATATGGCATAAAGCTCAACTCTTGGAGGTCTTCACATAGGTCTCTCTAACCACGACTAAAACTACCATCTATTTATAGTTGAGTTTGGGAGGCTAACTTCCCTCAATCACTCTCCAATCAATCAATGATTGATTTGATTCTCTACCTACCACAAATCACGAATTCGTGGCTCCTCTTTCCATTCTTGATCAAGTGGACTTAACCACTTAAGATTCTCTTACTTTTACATTAAGTAAACACTTCAAAAGTTACAAGAGGTAGTTCACAAGTGAACTTTACATAGTCTTCATTTTAAGGCTTTTTCTATGACTTTGTGGGACTCAAGCCAATACTTAGGCTTGTCATAGACTTGCTCCAACAGCTCCCCCTCAAGCCAAGTATGCTTGAGGTCTTCAATCTTCCAAGATTACCTGCAAACCAATCATAGCCTTGAATTTGCAAAGCTTTGTACCATCCAATGCTTTGGTTAGAATATCTGCACATTGTTGATGAGTGGACACATATGATATTTGAATCTCTTTGCTTAGAACCTTTTCTCGTACATAGTGATAATGAACTTCAATATGTTTAGTCCTTGCATGAAAAATAGGATTAGCAGCCAAATGAATAGAACTCATATTGTCACCAAAAATAGTTGAAGTTCCAAACTCCAATCCAAGATCTTTGAATAATGTCTTCATCCACATAGCTTCTTGTGTAGCTATGGCAAGACCTCTATATTCAGCTTCAGTAGAAGAGAGAGCAACTGTGGGTTGCTTCTTGGATGACCATGAAATAAGCTTTGAACCTGCAAAGGTAAGATAACCTGAAGTGTTCCTTCTATCTTCCTTGGAGCCAGCCCAATCTGCATCAGAAAATAGCTTCAAACCTAAATCAGATACATAAGGATAATAAATTCCTTCATTTATGGTTCCTTTGAGATACTTGAGAATCCTTTTGGCAGCATCCATATGTGGTTTCCTTGGTGTGTGCATAAATTGGCTTAGCACACTCACACTGTAACATATATCTACTCTTGTCAATGTGGCATAGTTGAGACTACCCACTAGACTTTGATATGATGTGATGTCCTCTATGAGTTCACCTTCATGTGAGCTCAATTTGTGATTGACCTCCATTGGAGTACCATGATCTTTGTAGACAACTTCCAAACCTAGGAAACCCAAATCACTTATCTTGAACTCTTCTCTCATCTGATCTTTGATCTTCTTCATACCATCTGCATCATTTCCTATCAATATAATATCATCTACATATACACATAGGTAGATGACCTCAGAGTTACTCTTTTTAATAAACAGTGAAGGATATGCCTTGCTTGGTTGAAAGCCTTTGTCCTGCAAGAATGAAACAAGCCTGAAATTCCAAGCTCTTGGAGCTTGCTTGAGACCATACAATGCTTTGTTAAGTTTACACACATAATCAGGATAAACTTGGTTCTCAAAACCAGGTGGTTGTGCCATATATACCTCTTCTGTTATCCAACCATTCAAGAATGCATTCTTTACATCTAGTTGAAGTATCTTCCAATTCTTGGAAGAGGCAATACTAAGCAAAACCCTAATAGTAGGCATCTTTGCCACAGGAGAGAAAGTCTCCTCATAATCAATTCCCTGAGTTTGTGCAAAGCCTTTTGCCACAAGCCTTGCCTTATACCTGTTAATTGAACCATCAGAATTCTTCTTGAGTTTATAGACCCATCTTGAGCCTATTACCTTCATGGATGAAGTCTTGGGCACCAAATCCCAAGTGTTGTTTTCCTCAAGTGCTTCAATCTCTTCCTTCATTGCATGCTTCCATTCTGTTTTTTCTTTGGCCTCTTCGAATGATGATGGCTCCTCTTGGTTTATGTCATGTGCTATGTAGATAGAATGTTTAGTTACTAATGAGGTGTCAAACCCATACCTTTCTAGTTTTTTCTTTTCCCTCATAGATCTTCTTAGGCCATGATGTGATGATTCTGCCTCATGTCCAAGTTCCTGCAATTTTGCTTTACCTTTAGACTTCCATGCTTTGATCTTTTCCATATGAGATTCTTCATCATCCTCCGAGGTGTCTTGTTCTTCAATCTTTGGTTGTTCTCTACCAAGCTTTGGAAAATCTTCTTCAAGATTATATGGTAAATTGACCTTCCTGCATGAATCTTCATACCATGAATTGTTTTCATCAAAAACTACATCTCTGCTTACCAAGAATCCTTTGTTGGTAGGGTTGTATAACCTGTGGCCCTTTTGATTGTTGTCATATCCAATAAATACACACCTTTCTGCCTTTGGATCCATCTTGCCTCTAACCTGTGAAGGAACATGAGCAAAAGCAATACATCCAAAAATTTTACAATGATCTAAGCTTGGTCTTCTTCCATTCCAAGCCTCATACGGAGTCATCCCATCAAGGGATTTTGAAGGCAACCTGTTAATCAAGTAAGTGGCTGTAGATACAGCCTCAGCCCATAAGTAATTAGGTAAATGCTTTTCATTTAACATAGACCTTGCAGCTTCAACAATTATCCTATTCCTCCTTTCTGTCACTCCATTTTGCTCAGGAGTGTACCTTGTAGTTACCTCTCTTTTGATTCCTCTTTCTTGAAGAAAAGAATCAAACTCATGGGAGAAGTATTCTCCCCCTCCATCTGACCTTAGCCTTTTTAGTGATTTACCTGTTTGATTCTCCACAAGAGCCAAATATCTTTTGAAACATGAAAAAACTTCATCTTTGTGTTTCATAAAGAATAGGATAGTCCATCTGCTGCAATCATCAATAAAGGAAACATAATACCTTGATCCAGATATTGAAGCTTCCTTGCTAGGTCCCCATACATCTGTATGAACCAACTCCAAGAGATCTCCATGCATATAACCTTTCTTCATGAATGGTAACCTGTGAGACTTTCCAAATTGACATGCACTACACTTATAAATCATATGTTGTTTTGACAAATTAGGAAGTCCAAGTACACTTTGGTCCCTGCACATTTGCTTTAATGACCTTTCACCAATATGTGCTAACCTTTTGTGCCATACTTCCAATTCTGTGAGTGTCTGACTACCATAATTAAAGAGAGCAATGTTTCTAGTGTCCTGTAATTCAAATGTGAACAATCTACCTGTCTTTTCACCTTTTGCAATTCTTCTGAATCCTTGACTTGGATCTTCAACAAATGCTCCTGCTTTTGTGAACCTGACTTGCAACCCTTTCTCTACTATCTGCCCAACACTTATCAAATTCTTTGTAATGGTAGGGACATAGAGTACCTTACTGAGTAGGTTGATGTTTCCATCAGGTGCTTTGACATTGCCTATTTTCTCCATAGGATGTTTTGTATCATCTCCTGTTTGTACCTCATGCTTATTCCTTGGATCTTCTAAATCTGATAGGAGTGCCACATTTCCTGCCACATGATTTGAACAACCTGAATCTATGTAGAAAACATGCTCATCAGATTTACCTTTTGGCATAGCCATGTTCATGATCAATAATGAATCCTCTTTGTTTGAGTCTTCTGTGTAGTTATTGTAGTCTCTCCTTCCTTTGTAGCCTCCTTGATAGTTTGAATGATTGTAGTTGTTGTAGTTGCCATGGTAGTTGTTGAACCGTAGTACTTTGATCATAGATGTCTTCTCCCCTACATCCTCCTTGATTGATTGATTTGGTTCTTCCAAGTTCAAGTGTTTGGCTAATCTCTTTCACAATTGAGGTTTAACTTGTAACAATTCTTCTAGGGTTATGGAACATTTCACTTTGATCCTCTTCAATTCTTGTAAAGTATTTGATGCTTCTTCGGAAGTGTAGTCACGAGCCTCTCGATTAAAATCTAGGTTGGATAATTCTTCATAATCTACTTCTTGTTCCATGAACTGTTGGTTCTTTGAATCATCTAATTCTTCAAAAGGAGGGATATCTTCTTTTGTCTTCTTCCATCTATCTTCCTAAACTCTGGCCCAAAGGTCGTGTGGCCAATTAGCCTCTACTTCAGGAATTAAAGAATTTCTTCTGCCATTTTCATAATTTAAATCTTCTTTAATCTCCTTGGCTTGATCATTCTTCTTTAATTGTGAATTGAAAGTTTCCACACATCCCTGGGATTTTTCTTCATGTATTCTAGTCTCTGGGAGGGTTTCTATTCACTTTTCTAGCATGGTCTCAACAATCTCAATTAATTTCTTACATATTTTGAGTCTCTCTTTTTTGGAGATCTCCTTTGAGATAAGTTCTTTCATGTTGCTCTAGACTAGGTCCTAATTCTGTCTTTGACTGACAGGATTTCAACCACATATCTAAATCTTAAGGCATAGAATCTGCTAGAATTGATCCGGCCTGTTTCTCCGTTTGTTCCTCAATCACCACATTCACTTTCCTATTTTCTAAATTACTTCCTTTAATTTTAGTCTCTTTCATTGCCTTTTCCTAGCCCATTTTTTATTCCACTT
Source organism: Ceratopteris richardii (assembly GCA_020310875.1). NCBI lineage: Eukaryota > Viridiplantae > Streptophyta > Polypodiopsida > Polypodiales > Pteridaceae > Ceratopteris > Ceratopteris richardii. The sequence goes on from CM035412.1 coordinate 172,672,225, forward strand.
ATTTTTTATATTTTCTCACCTGGTTTTCCATCTTTGAGTTTTTTCAAACTTGAGGTGGCTTCTGGTTCCTTCAAGTCTTCTATGATTTGAGGTGAAGATTCCAGTTCATCCTCAGCTATCTCCCTTTTGTTTTTCCAATATTTCCTTTGTTTTTTTGCCCTAATAATGGTGTTTAGAGGAACAATATATTCCTTGTTGCTTGCGGAGGATTCTATCACCTCAATTACTTTGATTTATCTCGTGGGTGAAACTTTATTAGTATTTTTAGGGCAATCTCTGAACAAATCTTCCTTACCACAATCATTGCAATACCCTTCACAGACCCGTGGGGGTAGTGGGTGATATGGTATTGTGCACTCCCTAATGAAATGATCTTCTCCACATCTATAACATGGTCCTCACAGTGCAGGTGGTCTTGCTATGGGTCTACTTGGTACTCGGGCTCTTGGAGCTATATATATTAGGTTAGCATATTCTAGTCCATATGAACTCTGATAGTCTTCATATCCATAATTTGGTTGCTCATACATAGGTTCATAATCCATGAGAGTAGAATCATATGAGTAATAGCCTCCGTGGGTCTGGTCATATCCTTGAATTGTATTGTCTGAACTCATCAATGGCTTACTGAAACTATTGCTCTTTCAAGGTGTGTACTTCACTAGCACTACGTTCTATGGGTGTGGGGGCTGTTGTTCTAGTAGTGGTTGAGATTGATTATATCCTTGGTATTCATAAGGCCTTGGTGCCATGGGTGTTCCTTGATATGGGCCATATCTAGGAACCTCTTTGCTTTGATCTCTTGGGGGGTATCCATATGGTCTGTACTGTGGTGGTGTGAATTGTCTAGGTTGTCTATTGAAGGGGCAATTTTCAATGCTATGCTTAGTATACTTTTGTTCAATATGACAATATAAACTAGGTCATTGGGCATGTTGGCTATTGTATTGATAAGGGTATGGTGGAATTAGTCCTCCTCTTACGCAAGTATGAGAAGGGTAGTCCCCTCTGCAATGCATGCAACTTCTTAACATAAGTACTCTCAAGGGAGGATTTTGATAGTTTTTCTATCCTTGGACACTTAGTTTCTTAGCCATCAAGTCCACAAGTTCCTCTACATTGCTGGTTTGAGAGGTAGTATTACTAGATGTATCTTGAGACTTTGTGGGAGTATGTGGGATTTTTGGGTCATCTGCTAGGTTACCTTTCATATCTATGCATTCTCTTAGACAATCACTCAGTGTCTATAGTCATTTCACATAAATTGAGGTTCTTAAGTTCCCATTGGTCAAGCCATCTAAGAACAGAGATATCATCTTTTGTTGAGTGGGTCCCTCTATCAAGGGGCATCTATCTACATATTGGTTGAATCATAGAGCTGCGGATTTTACGGATTCATTAGGAGTCTATTTGAAGCGATGGATCAAGGAATATGAGTTTTGCTTGAATTCCTAAAAGAATTTCTCTATATTTAGAAATATGTTGGGATCCAATGGTTGGAACCAAGTCAATGTTGTTCGAGTAAGGGTGAGACTAAAGGATTCATATTGAATGAAGAAGTCGTCAACCTCCTCTACATGTAATACTTACTTAAATTAAGCTATGTGATCATATAACTCTCCAAAACCATCATAATGATTTCTCATGCACTTGGATACTTGAATAGGCCTTATTCTTCTTTCTTGCTCTCGTGGTCAAAGGGCTATAGGGATGGCAGGACATACAAGTTGTATTCCTAGTCCTCCACCTTGTGGTGGTCTTATAAGGAAGGGTTGCCTATTCATATTTCCACTTCCTGAATTTGCATGATAGTTAAGATTTGTTCTTGGCATTGAGAATTGCATATGTGGCCTAACTAGCACACTTCATTGATTAAATTTCCCTAAGGATGGGTTTTCATTACTCTGTTGTGTCCTAGGAGGGTTCAGAAAAGTGGTTGCTTGGTCTCTAGGAGGAAACGATTGCAACCCTAAATTCCTCAATCTAGACTTGCCAAGGTCATCAACAAGACAATATCTCCTTTATTCGGGTCTAGGTAGGTGACTCTAGACAAGTCTTCTAGATCCTGTAGCTCATAGATAATGGCGGGTTTGATGCCCTTGTTGGAGTTAGACGTCTGCGGAAGCACGCAAACAGCACAAGGAAGAAGAAGAAGCTTGGAGCACAACACACAAGACTGAATGTATTACTAGAGAATGTACAAAGATAAGTAGCCCATTAGGGCAATAGGCGTATATACAAGCCGGGGGAAAAAAACCTCCTAAAGAGGGAAAAAAGTGCCCCGGCGGTCCTAGAGTGTTCACACACATCACTACCTAAATATATCAACAAATCCCCCCTGGGAGTGATGTGGTGAACAAGGAGCTGGCACTCATGTATAAGGAAGTGCCGAGCTATGTGGAAATCACTCCACAAAAGGAAGTAAGCCCAAAGCTTTGCGGAAAGCTTCAAACTTCTCCCTAGGCAGAGCCTTCGTGAAAAGGTCTGCAATGTTCTCCTGCGTGGGCACATATGCCAAGCTGATCTCCCCAGCAGAGAACCTCTCCCTGACATAGTGATAATGCACCTCAATGTGCTTAGTGTGAGCATGGAACACAGGGTTCCTCGCAACTGCCAATGCGCTCTAACTGTCAGTGAAGATGGTGGTGGCAGAAGACTGGCCAACACCCAAATCAGCCATAAGGCGTCTGAGCCACACACACTCAACAGTCGCTGTGAAAGCTGCCCTATACTCAGCCTCACAACTGGAAGTGGCCACAGTAGGCTGCTTCTTGCTCAACCAAGATATACATGAGCTACCAAGCATGAAGCGAAAACCACTGGTGGACACACGAGTGTCATAGCAACCACCCCAATCTGAGTCAGAAAAAGCATGCAAATCTGGCGGTAGTGATCTCCCCTTGGGATAAAACAACCCAAGTAGCCGAGTACCACTCAAGTAGCGAAAGATGCGCTTAACCGCTTTCCAATGCGTGACTCCTGGGCAATGCATAAACCTGCTCATCTGTGAGACAGCAAACTGCATATCTGGCCGAGTAATGCATAAGTAAATCAAGCATCCAACAGCCTGCTGATAGAGAACAGCATCAAATGCATCTCCAGCATCATGAAGACTCAATCGTAAACCTGTCTCCATAGGAGTGGCAATAGGCTTACAGTCTTCAAGGCCAAAACGCTGCAATAATGTGTCAATATATTTCGTTTGACACAAAGCCATTCCACCATCAACTTGCATAAACTGAATGCCCAAATAGTGATGCAAATGCCCCAAATCAGACATCTCAAATGAGGCATGCAAATCAGCCTTGAAATCAGCAATATGCTTCTCAAGAGGACCAGTGAGCAGCATGTCGTCTACATAGACAACAATGATCAAAAGCACATCATTAGCACGCTTAACATATAAGGTGCTTTCAGTTGGACTGTTCTCAAAACCATGTGCAATCAGATAGGCATGTATTTTCTCATACCAAGCACGTGGTGCTTGCTTTAAACCATATAACGCCTTCTTTAACCTGCACACCTGGTTTTCATGCCCTTTCTGCACAAAGCCACGGGGCTGAAAAACATACACTTCTTCATGCAAGTCACCATTCAGAAATGTTGTTTTAATGTCCAACTGATGTACATTCCAACCATGATGGGCTGCAAGTGCACAAATGCTCCGAACAGTAGTCATACGGCATGTAGGTGCAAAGGTCTCATCAAAATCAATGCCTCTTTCCTACGCATAACCCTTTGCAACAAGCCTAGCCTTATACCTGTCAACTGTACCATCAGGTTTACGCTTCAGCTTGTATACCCACTTAGTGCCAATGGCCTTCTTGCTGGGAGGCAAGTCACATAAAGACCATGTACCATTCTTCATTATAGCATCATATTCAGATTGCATAGCAGCCATCCAATTTTCTCAATTTTGTGCTTCATCAAAAGAAACAGGCTCATTCTCATCACAGAGACTAGATGCAGCCATAGCATAGCAATCTTATGCAAAGGAGGTACTATGAGAGCCTGAACGAGTACGATATGACAAAGGTGCATCTAATTTGCTGTCACGCAAAGTCTGCACCAGCCATTTTGGCATAGTTTTTGCCTGTTCAATATCAGCTCTCTCATCAACAAGTGCATCATGTAAATCTGCATCAGAAATGGAATGATTTGCATCATCATATGAAACCTGCAAAGGCTGAGAAGTTGCCTCATTAGGACCAGCGCTAGCCTGTCCACCTGTAAAAGAGGCATCAAAGTATCATACATGTCTTTGGAGCTAACAGATGTCTCCTTAGTACATGAAAGCAATGGCTGAATAGCATCTTCCACAAAGACAACATCACGGCTAACCAGAATGCGTTTAGTCTGTTGATGATACAGACGATAGCCTTTACTTTCAGAACTGTACCCAACAAAAATACATTTTACTGCCTTATCATCCAATTTTCTGCGATGTTGTTCAGGCACTAATGCATATGCCAAACAACCAAAAACACGCAGATGAGCAACAGATGGCTTGCGGTCATGCCAAGCCTCATATGGAGTGATAGACTGCAACGCTTTCGTGGGACACCTGTTCAATACATATGCTGCACACATGATAGCCTCAAGCGAGAAACTATGTGGTAAAGCCTGACTTTTGACCATGCACCTCGCCATCTCCATGAGTGACCTGTTCTTTCGTTCAGCAACTCCATTCTGTTGAGGTGTATACGGCACTGTACACTGGTGTTTTATCCCACGTTCAGCCAGAAATGCATTAAAATCTGAAGACATATATTCCCCCCCTCGATCAGAACGGAGGGTGCCCATTTTACATGCTGACATATTTTCAGCCAAAACCAAAAACTGTTTGAAGCACATGAACACTTCGGACTTTGCTTTGAGTGGATATACCCATGCATGCCTGGAAAAATCATCAATGAAAGTCACGAAGTAAAGGTAATTTCCAAAAGAGGGTGTCTGCATAGGACCACAGACATCACTATGTACAAGCTGCAATTTCTGCATAGCCCCAACTGAACCATCTTTTGGAAAGGAAGAACGCTGCATTTTGCCCAAAATACAACCTTCACAAACATGTTTTCCAGGTGCCTCAAGTTTGGGCAAAGAGGACACCATTTCAGATTTCTGCAGGCGTAACAAACTAGCAAAATTCAGATGACCAAAGCGTGCATGCCAAAGCTTTGCATTTGACATAGCCTGAGAATCATGAAGTGCACATGCCGAATCATTCACAGATTTTTCATAGTCTATGAGCTTATACAGCCCATGACATAAAATGCCAGAAGCAATAATCACATCGCCATTTGAGAGATCATGGACTGTACACCTGTCATCAACGAATTTCACAACCAAGCCAATCTTGGCTAATGCAGAAACTGATAACAGGTTCTTTTTTATCCCTGGCACAAATAAAGCATCTGACAAAGTGAAAGAACTACCATCAGCAGTAGTCAGAATGATCTTACCAACTCCCATAACAGGATAAGAGGAGTTATTGGCGCATGTGACAGTATTCCCTGTAGGGGCAGGCTCGAGTGAAGAGAAGAAACTGCGCTGCGAGGTAATATGTTTGGTTGCCCCACTGTCAAAGTACCAAACATCTGAGTCTACTGCAGACATGCACTGATCATGAGAAGATGGGTCAAAACTGCAGACAGTAGTAAACGCCCATTCTTCTTCCTGCACAAGATTTGCAGACTCTGTTTTTGGTGTAGAGGCCTCTACAACAACCATTCCAGCCTCTTTCTTCTTTGCCTCTTTAGCAGCTAGTTTTGGACAGTTCTTTATAATATGATCATTTCCTTTACAGTACTTGCAGAACAATTTCTGCTTTTCTGATTTCTTCTCATCTTTATCCTGGTTCTTCGATTGTGCAGCATTTGTAGATTTCTGCTTACTAATAGAAGAGCTCCATTTTCCTTTGCCCTTCTGACTAGCCAGGAAAGCTTGATCTGCAACACGCATAATGGACCTGTTCTGCCTGGACTGATCTTCCTGCAACAGAACAGAGACTAATTCCTCAAATGACAAGGCATTCGGATTGCCTTTCATCATCAATCGAAGAGTAGAGGCAAAACTCTGATATGAATCAGGAAGGCCATTCAGAACAGTCTGCACAAGTGAGCTATCTGGTATAACCTCATCAGCAGAAATCAATTGTTCCTTCAGGTCTTTGATCTTTGTAAGAAAACTATCCATCGAATCACCTTCATTCATGTGCTCACTCTCCAACTGTTTTCGGAGGTAAGCAACCCGAGCCTCATTCCTAGCCTGGTACAAAGTGGTAAGTGTATCCCAAGCATCCTTTGCTGTTCTGCAAGAGCGAATGTGAGGAATAATGGCACGTTTGGCAGACAAAGCTATCAATGCATGTGCCTGGGCATCTCTGCCATCCCAACGAATTTGCTCTGCAGTAGGTGCAACAGAAACAACAGCACGAACAGGAATCTGCGGAATATCATCTTCGACACCATCTTCATCAGCTCCAACACCTGTATTTGCAGTACCTGTCGTTACAGGTGTAACAGGACGTCTTTCAACACCCTGCACAATGTTCCACAATCCTTTTGCAACCAGTACATGTCGCATCATATAAGCCCATAATGGGTAGTTGGTACCATCCAACTTATCCTCAACAGCCAACATACGGAATACATCACTGCTTTCAGCCATGGCCGGTGACTAAAATACCTTGATGCAGAAAATTGACTGTATCTCAAAAAGTTGAACAGAACTGCCCAGACGAGTTCTGCTAGACCTGTAGCAGACTTCAAGACGCTTAAACTGGCAAACAGAAACTGGTATATACCTTTGGCACAAAAGGACGAAATAGCCTGCACAAGCACTACGATAGTGCGTTCGGAGGCCGAAACGAGCTCAGATCGCGATTTCGGCACCACAGATCGAAGCTATTTTGATCTCAGAAACACCCTGAGTATGCTCACCACATTTTGTGCGAATCTGAGACTGCAAACGGAGGAGTGTCGACGGCGCCCTAGAAGAAGCAACGACCTGCTCTGATACCAATTGTTGGAGTTAGACGTCTGCGGAAGCACGCGAACAGCACAAGGAAGAAGAAGAAGCTTGGAGCACAACACACAAGACTGAATGTATTACTAGAGAATGTACAAAGATAAGTAGCCCATTAGGGCAATAGGCGTATATACAAGCTGGGGGAAAAAAACCTCCTAAAGAGGGAAAAAAGTGCCCCGGCGGTCCTAGAGTGTTCACACACATCACTACCTAAATATATCAACATCCCTATCCCCATATGGGTGAAGTGTCTTGTGGAAATTTGTCAATTCCACGTGCCATGTAAACATTTGTCAAGTCATCATCTTGAGGGATTCAATATCATCTCCACACATTGGTTATTACGGGTTTTTCTCTAGGAGTGGTCATGGTTTCTCCAATATTGGCCAACTTCTCCTCTCTCATTTATTGCCTTTGGGTGATCAATCACTACATATATATGTCGTATTTTATCCATATATAATCCTCCATATTTTACAATCGTTCTTGGCACAATCTTTGAGTCTGTAGAATTCTTCATTAAACATACCTATTGATGCCATCTAGGTAGATAGGTAGTCCGTGCACATTAGTGGAAACATATTGCAGGGACGTCCTATACCCACCTTCTATCATAGACATAGGCTCGACCAAAGGCACTGAGCTATGCATTGCTTTTGAGGCCATCATTGAGTCTCCTTCTGAATCACTAGATGTGTGTGTATAAATAGTATGAATGCTCTTATGGGTTACACTTCCTATCGATGAGATCACACTTCTTCGACTCCCTAGTACATGTCCTGCCCTTAGGTTCATTCATAGTTGTTGCACCAATCAAAGTCAAAATGGTCAAAGTCAAAGTGTTCAAAGTCAAGTTGGTCAAGGTGCACAGGTAATGCAAAAAATTTATTCACAATGGTTATGTTTTGCAAAAAGTGGATGTAGGTTGCGGATTATCCTTCTATAAGGTTTTCAAGGGTTTTAAAGTGTTTGGAAGGTTCAGGTGAAACCTCCCTTAGGCACACATAATGAAGAAATGAAGGCAAAAGTGAAGTCATGTGAAGAGGAAGCAGTACACAAAAGTATATGTATGCCCCCCATTTAAAATTTTGTTTTTCTCCAAAGGTCACTACAAGACAAAATAGGGAGTCATTAGATGTACACATTTTGAGACATTCTCTACCATTTGTCCTACTGAAATCAAATTCTTTGCAATAGTAGGAACATGAAGAATATCAGCCAATACCTTCTTATCTCCAAGCTTGACATCTCCAACATGCTCAATTGCGTGTTGAGTTTCATTGCCGGTCTCCACACATCCTTTTGCACTTGGAGCTTGTAGCTTTGTGAATAAATCTCCTTGGCATGTCATATGGTTGCTGCAACCTGAATCTATGAATCATTTTTTATCATCACTTCTCGAGTTGTTGTAGTCATGAATCATGGCAAGCATGGTTTGCTTGTCTCCTTCACTTGATGTACTTGCATAGTTATTTTGGCTCCTTTGGTTACCTCCATTCAGCCTTCCATTCTTTTGCCAACAATCATTTGCATAATGTCTTACTTTACCACAGTGATAACATGTTATACCTTTATGAGGATTGTATGAACCTCGACCTCTTCCTCTATTTCTTCCTCAACCTCTTCCATGTGTGTTGTCATTTGAGTTGTCCTTGTTGTCCTCCGAGTTGTGTTGGCTGAAATTTGTGTTGTTGTAGCTTCTGCCTCTTCCTCTCGAGCCTCCTCTTGAGTTCCTTCCTCTACCTCGTCCTGCATATAACATTTGACTATGGCTGTCCTTACCTTTGTTGCCTTCTCCTTGTTGAGCAACCTCTTCAGCCACAAGATTTGGTATAATCTCGTCGAATGTTGGGAGAGGATCTCTATAAAGAATGTTTGTGATGAGGGGCTTCCACTTTTCTTCACTCCTCAAGCCATTGAGGGCTGTTTGGACGATGTCTTCCTCTTCTATCTTGCATCCAACTGATGCCAGCTAATCTCGAAGCTCCTTGATCCTCAATGTATACTCACTAATGCTTTGGTTTGAGCTTTTCCTCATGTTGTTGAGCTCGTTCTTGAGTTGCATCCTTCGAGACCTTGTTGAGGTAGCATACACCTTCTCAATGCTTCCCAAACCTCCTTAACTATTTCTAAGCTGCACATGACCGATCATAGTCTTAGAAATAACTTGTGAGATGAGGAACATCACCCTTTGATTCCTCTCTTCCCAATCAGCAAATTGTCTCCTTTGTGCGGGAGTAATGTTGGGATCTTCAAGGTCCATCGGTTGTGGATCGTCTCCACTAACTAGACTCCATAAACCTTTACCTTTAAGGTAATTTATCATTCTATACCTCCAAGACTGAAAATTATCTTTGTCTAACTTCTCAACTTGTTGTTCTTAATCAACCATTGAAAACTTCCAAGATTGAAGTTTACCTCAAGTATTGTGTGGCACTCTTCCTTGACTTTACGAAGCTCCCCCTTGATTTGTAGCTTTTGCTTTGCTTCACTTCAGTTACAATGCTTTGCCTCTTCAAAATCCAATGCTCTGATACCAATCATTAGAGAATTCCTCTCCTAATCGCAGCAGAAAGTGTAGAAGACCTTCTGAGGATCAAGACTTTTGCCAACAGCTGAACCTTCAAATGAAAACTGGTACAAATTGAAAAATGCAATGAACTTGAAACTTTCTCAAACTAGACACCTACAGCTTTTAAATGAGCTATCAAGCACTCAATTTGGAGTAGATTTGGGTTGGCAACTCTTTGATTCAAAACAGGCTACCTGTTCACTCAGTTAAGCTGAAAACTAGACTTCACTAAAACCTGAATAACTCATAAAGCATAAAGAATTTGATAAAACTGTTCTAGAAAGAGAAATTACTCAAGATAAGCTTTCCAACGAATGTTTAAAAAATAAATTTGGGTACACATATTGAGAGATATGACTCTCACAAGTAGACTACCCAGAAATGGGTGTGCGGTTGGACATACTCTATGAGAGTGAGCCGAACGAAATGACTCAAACCAAATGAACTAGCTACAAGGGGACTTCCACGCCTTCTTCCTATATTCTTGAGTGTCCTCCCTTGCCTCTTTTATAGCCAAGTGACAAAAAACTCTCATGATGAGTTTGAGAGCTCTTCTCCATAACTTCTCCACTACTTTGGACAGCCACTCCTCTTACAGTTCAGTTTTTGGATTTGATTCTCTTTTGATTGATTCTCTTTTGAACTCCACTACTTTCTAAAGTAAATGCTTCCATTTTTCATTTTTGTATTTTCCTTCTACTTGAAGAAAATCCTTTTTGCAAAAATATATACGAGCTTACTTCTTTATTTTTAACTAGGAATGCCAAATTGTAGAAGATAGACGTGGGACCTCTTTTAAGAAGAGGAGTAGATGTGCATCCCAAGACACCTTCTACTCAAGGGGTATTCTCCTTAGGGAAGTATACCCTATAACACATCTGTGTAGAGAGACACTTCACAAATGGAGAGTACAAGAAAACATGTATAGGAAAAACAGAAGATACAAGAAAGGTTCAAGAAAATCACAAGGTTTACAAAATAAGACAAGTTGAAATTGCATCATTTGAATCATGTAAAAGATAAAGTACTAGCATTTTTGGCAAGACACATACCCCAATGACTGCCACTTGCCCACCTTTAAGGTTACATGCTCAGACCTCTTTCTAGCAAGGCTCCCTTTCCACTGACAGCACAAGTAGTTAAAAATCAAACAATGAAATAGAATGCAAGGGTTTAATGACATGCATATAGTTATAGAATATACATGAATTTAGATAACACAAAATTCAAGAATAGGTAATACTTGATTCACAAAATAATTTGATGCACATTACAAAACTTAGGCCTATAAGCCCTCAAGAAGTAGCACTAAGTATTCAAGTGCCACTGCGCACTAACATGAAGCTTTAGAATGTACTACATGACTAGTCAATAGTCAGCCAAAACTCCAAAATACACAGAATGGCTATTTGCCACACTAGTATGAAGCCCGACCACAGAGTTACAACAAGAGTTACAATACATAGAGACAACAAATTGCATAAATAGTTGTAGCGCTACACATAGTAGTGGTACTCACTTTTTGAGATACAATCAATTTTTTGCATCAAGGTATTTTAATCACTGGCCATGGCTAAAAGTAGTGATGTATTTCGTATGTTGGCTGTTGAGGATAAGTTGGATGGTACCAACTACCCATTATGGGCTTATATGATGCGACATGTGCTGGTTGCAAAATGACTGTGGAACATTGTGTAGGGTGTCAAAAAATGTCCTATCACACATGCAACTGTTACAACTACAGGTACCGAAGCTGATGCAGAAGGTGTTGAAGATGATGATATTCTACATATTCTTGTTCGTGCTGCGGTTTCTGCTACACCTACTATAGAGCAGATTCGTTGGGATGGCAGAGATGCCTAGTAGGCACATGCATTGATAGCTTTGTCTGTCAAACATGCCATTATTCCTCACATTCGCTCTTGCAGAACAGCTAAGGATGCTTGGGATACACTTACCACATTGTACCAAGCTAGGAATGAGGCTCGTGTTGCTTACCTCCGAAAACAGTTGGAGAGTGAGCACATGAATGAAGGTGATTCTATGGACAGTTTCCTAACGAAGATCAAAGAATTGAAGGAACAATTGATTTCTGTTGATGAGGTTATACCAGATAGCTCACTTGTGCAGACCGTTCTGAATGGTCTTCTTGATTCATATCAGAGTTTTTCTTCTACTCTTCGGTTGATGATGAAAGGCAATCCGAATGCCTTATCATTTGAGGAGTTAGTCTCTGTTTTGTTGTAAGAAGATTAGTCGAGAAAGCAAAAATCTGCTAATTCTGCATATTCAAAGAAGGAAGATAAAGATGAGAAGAAATCAGAAAAGCAGAAATTGTTTTGTAAGTACTGTAAAGGGAATGATCATATCATAAAGAACTGTCCAAAACTGGCTGCTAAAGAGGCAAAGAAGAAAGAGGCTGGAATGGTTGTTGTAGAGGCCTCTACACCAAAAACAAAGTCTGCTAATCTTGTGCAGGAAGAAGAATGGGCGTTTACTTCTGTCTACAGTTTTGACCCATCTTCTCATGCGCAGTGCATGTCTGCAGTAGACTCAAATGTTTGGTATTTTGACAGTGGGGCGACGAAACATATTACCTCGCAGCGCAGTTTCTTCTCTTCACTCGAGCCTACCCCTACAGGGAATACTGTTACATGCGCCAACAACTCCTCTTATCATGTTATGGGAGTTGGTAAGATCATTTTGACTACTGCTGATGGTAGTTCTTTCACTTTGTCAGATGCTTTATTTGTGCCTGGGATCAAAAAGAACCTATTATCAGTTTCTGCATTAGCCAAGATTGGCTTGGTTGTGAAATTTGTTGATGAAAGGTGTACAATTCATGATCTCTCAAATGGCGATGTGGTTATTTCTTCTGGAATTTTATGTCGTGGGCTGTATAAGCTCATAGACTATGAAAGATCTGTAAATGATTTGGCATGTGCAGTAAATGATTCTTAGGCTATGTCAGATGCAAAGCTTTGGCATGCACACTTTGGTCCTCTAAATTTTGCTAGTTTGCTATGCCTGCAGAAATATGAAATGGTGTCCTCTTTGCCCAAACTTGAGGCACCTGGAAAACATGTTTGTGAAGGCTATATTTTGGGCAAAATGCAGCGTTCGTCCTTTCCAAAAGATGGTTCAGTTCGGGCTACTCAAAAATTGCAGCTTGTACATAGTGATGTTTGTGGTCCTATGCAGACACCTTCTTTTAGGAATTATCTTTACTTCGTGACTTTCATTGATGATTTTTCCAGGCATGCATGGGTATATCCATTGAAGGCAAAGTCCGAAGTGTTCATGTGCTTCAAACAGTTTTTGGTTTTGGCTGAAAATTTGTCAGCATGTAAAATGGGCACCCTCCATTCTGATCGAGGGGGGGAATATATGTCTTCTGACTTTAATGCATTTCTGGCTGAATGTGGGACACTAGTGTATAGTGCCATATACACCTCAAGAGAATGGAGTTGCTGAACGAAAGAATAGGTCACTCGTGGAGATGGCGAGGTGTATGGTCAAGAGTCAGGCTTTACCACATAGTTTTTGGCTTGAGGCTGTCATGTGTGTAGCATATGTATTGAATAGGTGTCCCACTAAAGCGCTATATTGTATCACTCCATATGAGGCTTGGCATGACCGCAAGCCATCTGTGGCTCATCTGCATGTTTTTGGTTGTTTAGCATATGCATTAGTGCCTGAACAACATCGCAGAAAATTGGATGATAAAGTAGTAAAATGTATTTTTGTTGGGTACAGTTCTGAAAGTAAAGGCTATCATCTGTATCATCCACAGACTAAACACATTCTGGTTAGCCGTGATGTTGTTTTTGTGGAGGATGCTATTCAGCCATTGCTTTCATGTACGAAGGAGACATCTGTTAGCTCCAAAAACATGTATGATACTTTGTTGCCTCTTTTTACAGGCGGACAGTCTAGTGCTGGTCCTAATGAGGCAACCTCTCAGCCTTTGCAGGTTTCATGTGATGATGCATATCATTCCATTTCTGATGCCGATTTACATGATGCACTTGTTGATGAGAGAGCTCATATTGAGTAGGCAAAGACTATGCCAAAATGGCTAGTGGAGACTTTGCGTGACAGCAAATTACATGCACTATGTCATATCGTACTCGTTCAAGCTCTCATAGTGCATCTTTTGCATCAGATTGCTATGCTATCGCTGCATCTAGTCTCTCTGATGAGAATGAGCCTGTTTCGTTTGATGAAGCACAAAATTCAAAAAATTGGATGGCTGCTATGCAATCTGAATATGATGCAATAATGAAGAATGGTACTTGGTCTTTATTTGACTTGCCTCCTCACAAGAAGGTCATTGGCACTAAGTGGGTATACAAGCTGAAGCGTAAACCTGATGGTACAGTTGACAGGTATAAGGCTAGGCTTTTTGCAATGGGTTATGCATAGGAAAGAGGCATTGATTTTGATGAGACCTTTGCACCTACATGCCGTATGACTACTGTTCAGAGCATCTGTGCACTTGCAGCCCATCATGGTTGGAATGTACATGAGTTGGACATTAAAACAACATTTTTGAATGGTGACTTGCATGAAGAAGTGTATGTTTTTCAGCCCCGTGGCTTTGTGCAGAAAGGGCATGAAAACCAGTTGTGCAGGTTAAAGAAGGCATTATATGGTTTAAAGCAAGCACCACGCGCTTGGTATGAGAAGATACATGCCTATCTGATTGCACATGGTTTTGAGAACAGTCCAACTAAAAGAACCTTATATGTTAAGCGTGCTAATGATTTGCTTCTGATCATTGTTGTCTATGTTGATGACATGCTGCTCACTGGTCCTATTGAGAAGCATATTGCTGATTTTAAGGCTGATTTGCATGCCTCATTTGAGATGTCTGATTTGGGGCATTTGCATCACTATTTGGGCATTTAGTTTATGCATGTTGATGGTGGAATGGTTTTGTGTCAAATGAAATATATTGACACATTATTGCAGCGTTTTGGCCTTGAAGACTGTAAGCCTATTGCTACTCCTATGGAGACAGGTTTATGATTAAGTCTTCATGATGCTGGGGATGCATTTGATGCTGTTCTCTATCAGTAGGCTGTTGGATGCTTGATTTACTTATGCATTACTCGGCCAGATATTCAGTTTGTTGTCTCACAAATGAGCAGGTTTATGCATTGACTAAGAGTCAAGCATTGGCAGGCGGTTAAGTGCATCTTTCGCTACTTGAGTGGTACTCGGCTACTTGGGTTGTTTTATCCCAAGGGGGGATCACTACCGCCAGATTTGCATGCTTCTTTTGACTCTGATTGGGTTGGTTGCTATGACACTCGTGTGTCCACTAGTGGCTTTTGCTTCATGCTTGCTAGCTCATGTATATCTTGGTTGAGCAAGAAGTAGCCTACTATGGCCACATCCAGTTGTGAGGCTGAGTATAGGGCAGCTTTCACAACTGATGAGTCCTAATTCCCAAGAGAAAGATAATTATTCACGCTTCAGTTTTTCCTAAATTACTCGATTCCGCCCACTTGGCCTACTCTAATTCACCAAATTATGCATGAATATATCCGTGGAAGAGAGGAATTAAAATCCCCTAATGCATATCCAATTGTAGATCCCAAACAGTATCTCTCTTTCTTTCCCTCTCTCTCAACTTCGTTTGCTTATGCACACACACATACATAGTCATTCCCTTTACCCGGTGTTTCTCTCACTCGTGTTCTCATGCCCTTTTTCCCCTGCGTGCACTCACTCTCTTTCTTTTCTCACTCCTTCACACTCTCTTACTCACAAATACTCTCGCACATGTGTTCACACACATACCTGGGCCCGTGCCTTCAACTTTACACACCCACACCCTTACCCTTCCTCACTTTTTCCTCTTCTTCCTCTTCCGACCACCTTCCCCTCTTTCTCTTTTGGAAGGAATTTTCTAAAGCTCCATCTCTTCCACAATTCTGTAGACCATATCCCTGTATATATCCCCTTATTTTTTATAGTCCAAGATTTTTCTCCATTTTCTAGGATGTCAACGTGAGCAGATGTACGAGTCAACTCCAGGGCTTCAAGTCTATGTGTGGTATTAGAGAAGATTTGCTACGCACCAGACTTTATGTTGGCATCTCCTCTTTTAATTGTACTAATGAATTGCAACGGACGAACGCTACCAAAGATGAGAGAATGGGGAGACTTCCTCATGGAGACAAGGATTCAACCCACAAAAAGGTCCCCCCCCCCCCTAGAGACCCCTCATGCTCACATCAAGCCCTGAATTCATGAGCAGATTGAACTAGAAATATCTTCAGGAACCACATCAGAAATCTCCTGCCCGTCTTCCTGTTCTCCTAATTTGTCCACACAGGGAATTACACAAGCAATAGTTACCATAATTATTGATGCACCTATCTATTTCAGAGATGATTTTAGAACGTAACCCCTGCACCCAACTCAAATGTGTGATTTCAAACCAATACTAGCATTCAACATCAAAACGTGGCAAGCGTTTCCTTTTAGAGGGAAAGGTTACATGCAATTATGTGCAAACTATTAAGCAAGTGGCTATAACCGATGAATGGACATTCTACCTACTGTCCCATGCTTTCACACATTACTCTCCAAATTGTGATGGGATGCAATGCTTCCTTCAACTACATTCTTTCGCGCAATTTTCTTCCCAAGCCTGAACAGCCATTTGTAGAGTTAGCGACCATTTCACCATACAATCCCCTCTATCAGCGAGTCCCATGCTATGCAAACGAATCCAGCCATCATTTAGTAGTGTCTCAAAGGGTAGCACTTTCTTATCAAATAATTAGGAGATGCTCCAAAAGACATCACCACATGTCCTTTAGCTATCAATAGGTAAACCAGCTTGACACACCTCCATAGATGTTCTTGTCTTTGTTATTGCATAGTGACTCTGAGCATCCACCAAGCCGATAGCTTATCCTTCGATACCTCCGAGGGTATCAATGATTCTATCAATCAATCCTTCCTCTCCTTAATCTTTCATTTTCATTGTGTTCCAGACTGTGAACTCTCCTTCATTGCCAATAATCCCCTTGAGCAAATGATGAATCATAGCAATCTCCAACAACAAAAAAATTCCCCCCGCATGTAGCCGAGAATAGCCTCATGAAAAAAACTTCTCTTTGATTCTGTGTTTACTGGAAACAAAACTCTCGAAGACTTTTCGCATTCCCCACTGTGAGCGGATCATGAGCCTCCTCTCACTCTTCATCAACGTCCTTCGAAGAAGGTGCCTACCCTCTTCTGTGGGTAATCCATGCACATCTGTTGCATTTTCCCATTGTATTGTTGCCCTTCTCAGCAGTTCAGTAGATGAACAACACTCCCCACCCTCTGTTTTCTATCTGTCACGAGGTAGAGGAAGAGGAAGACGCCCCCTTAGCCGACAAGCATCGAACCACCACTGAGGAAATGTGAAGAAGTCGAACACCTCCTTGTCCCCCCCTTTACTGTTGTGCACCTGCACACCACAACAACAAAAGAAAAAAACGAAACTCCGCCAACAGAGAAAAACAAGCAAAAACAAAAGAATCCCACTGCTGTCCTCGATTTGAATAGCCCTGCTGAGGAAATGCGAAAAAAAACTAGCCCACAACTTCCAACTCGGTCCCTTTCTTGTCGTCCGCCTATGCAAAACTTGCAGAACAAGATGGGAGAGACCCCTTCAACCAGAATGTTGTTACTGCCCACAAGAAATCCCCTCGAGAACACAGAGGAGAAAACCTCCCTCCGTTGCTATGCACCCCCCTCTCGATCTTGCAAAAAACGAAGAAGAGGCCGTGCTCGTTTTCCCCCTTTGCATATATGCTTACTCTTCTTGCGAAAAAACAGCAGCCCCGAAAGTGTGTGCCATCAAAGGCCTTTTCCCTAGTGTCCTTCCCCTCTGACATTTCAAGGGCAGGCGACCACCGCCCACTCCCCATTCATCCCTCTTTTTCAAGAAAATGCATTGATTTTTTTTTCCTGCCCAAAGCATGTGACATGAAGAGCCACTTCCCACTGTCCCCCTCCCTCACATCTTCACAGCCTGCTGACCACTACCTTGCCTTTCTTTTAAGAGCATGTACCATTCTCTCCTTATCTCCCATCACTTCAACGAGCTTTCCTTCCTGCACATAAGAACAAGGAAAAAAATAATAATCATAATAATTTCCCAAGAGCAAAGGGTGGACCAATCACTTATAATTCCAGTTTCCTTTTCGGTGACACCTGCATAAGAACCTACTCATAAAATAAATCTTATCATTTTCATGGATGGTCATGTGCAGAAACATTCTCACATCACATGGGCCATTGTCTTGCACATGCACACAAGTGAGATATTTTAGGAATATGGTAGCATACACCACTAAGGCCAAAACATATCCCCCATACTCTCGTGTATCCAAGGCTACTTGAAATCTAACATACTCCATGTGAAAGCGTGATTTAAATGAATGCCTTTATGCAATTGCCCACATGATTTTCTTTTGCCACACGGTTCAAAACCACACCAAAAACCATCACCTTACTCATAAGATCTTCCATGAATAAACAAAAAATGGTGTGACTCTCAATGTAACAACAGCTACTGTTGAGTGTGTGTGGCTCAGATGCCTTATGGCTGATTCGGGTGTTGGTCAATCTTCTGCCACCACCATCTTCATTGGCAGTTGCGAGGAACCCTATGTTCCATGCTCGCACTAAGCACATTGAGGTGCATTATCACTATGTCAGGGAGAGGTTCTCTATTGTGAGATCAGCTTGGCATATGTGCCCACGCAGGAGAACATTGTAGACCTTTTCACGAAGGCTCTGCTTAGGGAGAAGTTTGAAGCTTTCCGCAAAGCTTTGGGCTTACTTCCTTTTGTGGAGTGATTTCCACATAGCTTGGCACTTCCTTATACATGAGTGCCAGCTTTTTGTTCACCGCATCACTCCCAGGGGGGATTTGTTGATATATTTAGGTAGTGATGTGTGTGAACACACTAGGACCATCGGGGCACTTTTTTCCCTCTTTAGGAGGTTTTTCCCCCCTGGCTTGTATATATGCCTGTTGCCCTAATGGGCTACTTATCTTTGTACATTCTCTAGTAATACATTCAGTATTGTGTGTTGTGCTCCAAGCTTCTTCTTCTTCCTTGTGCTGTTCGTGTGCTTCCATAGATGTCTAACTCCAACAAAAATTTGGCCCAAACACTTCAAAATTGAGCTTGTCTCTTTGCAGATTGAGTGAGAAGATTGAGAATGTTGTAGCACTTGAAAGCCTCATTCTCCATGTCTTTATCGCTCTCCTTATCCACACCTATAGGTTACTAAGTTGAATAAGCACTTGCATAATTTCCATTTTGGTCATTCATATTACAGAGTGACTATTTTCCGTATATATTATAGAGTGTTTCTCCCCATGCTCCTATGCGCCCAAGTGTTAGCTTTTGGATACATTGATGGCTCCTACGAATGATCAAGAATATTAACTAGTGAGTTGTGATTCACCATATAGCATATAGCAATGTATCATTTATTTATTTATTGTGCAATGATTCAAGAACTTCGAAGATTTCCTAGTGTCCATGCTCTCCAATTGTGAATGGCATGCATTGATCAACTAGTGAGTAGATATAAAAGTTCTAAATGGTTAAAACTGGAAATTCTTAATTCTAAAGGGGATTACTTTTTATTATCAATTGCATGTTGAATAATATCACAATCCATGGCACACATTGGTTGTTATTTTCTAAAAATGAAGCCAATGTCCCATATTTATGTTGATGTGATTTGTAATATAAGTTATAGATCTTTCTATGTGTGACATGAGGAGAGGGGATGACTAGTTCTATGAAGCTAGCATCGTTCTTAAACACTCCCCATTTCTATCGAGTCAAAGAGTGCCCAAAGTATCTTTTAAACACATTTATGACATCAAAATGCAACTAAAAGTTGTAGCTTGAATTGTCTCACAATCGCAAATTGAACTGATTTTGAAAGGTTGCAACCTTAAGAAACGGAAATTTCTCCTTTTTTTTTATATGTAACGTAAATCGTAGAAAACATTTTACATACTTTTAAAGCATGGTAAATCAACCATCTTGTGAAATAAGTCAAGATAATGTTCTAACTTCTATCCCATACATTGGAAGCATTCTTTTTGAATGATCTTTTAAGGATGCCCTCTTTTATCCCTCGGGCATCCCTAAATTTCTGGTGATGCCCAGAGTCGGACATCAAATTTAAGCACTGGAGATTCATGTTTCACTGAGCAGAAAATGGTGAGGAGATCATTTTGATTTGTAATTTATATCTGTTTCAATGTACAACACTACACGTTGAGTAGCATTGACATGTAACACTCACTACAACAGATCGGCCGTATACCAAGGTTTTTACTGAGGAAAATGAATGCGCGTGTTTTTCTCGCGACGTCAGTGTAGGTGTTGATATGTGCATCGGTACTAAAGCGCCAGTATGGACGTCGGTATAAGCGTCAGTATGAGCATCCGTATGATCGTCGGTATGAGCATCAGTATAAACGTCAGTAATACGGATGCTCGTTGTGACGCCCATTACCCACGGCTCTGCTGGGTGTACCGTCACACTTAAAGGCGCCCGTTGGGTGTACCGATGCTTATTCCAATCACATTACTGGGAGCATCATCACTTATACCGACGATCATATCTGCAAAATTTTTTTTTGGTAGAGTGTGTTGTCTTTTGCTACAGCAACATTATCATGATGTTGCTTAGCCAAAGACAATACACTCTGCCCAAAAAAAACCAAGTACATGTGATGTGTACTCTAATGTCAACCGAAATATGATTTCATAAAATAGAATATTATTGGACACAAAAGAGATAATCAGAATGAATCATGAACCATGTACAAAAAGAGTTATGTATTTCATAAATGAAGCATGTACAAGAGTGTGGCAAACCACTGTCATATATGACGCTTTTACAAAATGTGGCAAAGCAATGCATTGCCATATAAAACTTAAATACAAAATTTTGGTGTGCCACAGCCATACACATGCAAAGAACGTTCCATATCAACAGTCTTGCAACAAAGAACATTAATGAAATGAGATAAATTCACATGAAATTTACAAACAACAAGTAAAAACCAAGTTTATAAATTAATCACCTCATCGCAGACACTCCCATGAAATGACCGCACTGCATCCCTCCAAGTCCTCCAATAGTGCAGGCATTCCATGACGATATCCATAAGCCTCCTCCGTTCGTGTTGGAGGACGACCCATTGCCAACTCCTGCAACAAATATACAAAACATTAAAGGAACATACATGAGAAACTTAACACAAACAAATTCAATAAATCAAATGGTACTTACAAACTTGTGACGTATCGTGTCATATCCGCCACTGCCCAAATGTGACGATCCAACCGTATCTAAATGTGTGGCTACAACACCTCGCTGCTGGCGATATCGGTCAGGAGTCTGTTGTTGCTCGTCACGAATCATATCCCACTCCTCAGCATCTAACCATACAAGCTTTGGTAAGCCTGCTTTGAAAGCATCACGAGCCTCGGATCGTCGATGGGACATAACTTCACATGCGGTGTGCAGAATCCATTCTCAACTCACAAGACGCTGTCCATTGGCTGGTCGGAACTCCTGATAAATCGTCTATCTGATATAATTCTTCCGATCTTTATCTTGTTCACTCCATTTCAACATGATGGAGTGTCCAAACTCTATGGAGCAAAGCTATCGTATACGTGCATGCATTGCTTTTCCAGCCGCATCCATTGTTGGAACATCGAGCTTACACTATGCTTGAGGTGGATTTGATCTACATCAAAGGCTATCGCGTCGAAAGAATATCCGTTGGAGAGTTTTTTTTCTTATGCTAATTTATTGTATTTTTTGAGAGATTTTGATGGTTCATTTACCGTTGTAAAAGCCTTGAGCTTTACACATGTAAAGATAGAAAGATAGAGCCCAAATCCCACAAATTCGTGGTGGTTGAAGTTGCATTCAATCAAGCAATCAATCACCTAAAAGTAGATGAAACTAGATCTTCAGTTTTCCTAGGTTGTAGGAAAGTGAGTTAATTCCCTACAACAACCATTTCCACCTTCATTTGAATTCAAACTTCACTTGTTGAAGTTATGGAACACTCCTAGATTCTATATAAAGACTTGAAATCACTTGTACATTACATGGAAGCAATATACATACACGTGACCATCATTGTCTTGCTCCTTCAATTCTCTGCATCATCTTCTTCGCCAACAGTAATCTTGCAGAGGCTGCTGCTCTCTCTCCAGAGCTCCAAATTGAGTGCAACATGGCTCATTGGAAAGGTACTAGTGTCTTATTTATGCCTATAATCTTTCATAGCATTTGGTCTAGTAGATTGGGAGAAATCTGAGTTTTCCTGTCTCAGGGTCAATCTCTACGTATTCCTGAAAAATAGGAAGTACCACCAGTGAATGTTTCATTCATTCCTATAGCGTATTTTTCTTATTCCTTATACTTTTGTGCATTCTGTACACTCAACCCTATGTGTATCACTCCCATAAAAGGATTTTTTCTAATTGTAATCATGCTGGTCGCTATGGGCATTTGAAGTTCATTGTCTCTTCCATAGATAGTAAGTTTTTTGAGCTAGTCGACCCGCGAACATATCTGTTTTGTATCGACTCATTCTCCTTGATGCTCCAAAGTACGTAGTGTGATTCTTTGCACTTATCACATTCTTATAAGGTCTATTTGAGTCTCCATAAGCTTGAGCGCTGGTCTTGTGCCGGTTGGAAAGACTAAACTTCGTCGCTTCGAAACACATTTTTCTACCTTCTACAAGCTTTTCCAAGTTCTTTCAGTGGTATCAGAGCTAGATCAAGATGGGTGATGGATTTCCCTCAATGATCGAGAAGCTTGATCGACACAACTATGCAGCTTGGCAAATCAGGATGAAGGCCTATTTGCAAGGTAGAAATCTTTATGGAATTGTAGCAAGTGATGAAGCTATGCCTATTCCAAGATCCAAAGGAGGACCTACACAAGAGGAGACAGATAAACTCACACTTTGGTGCACAAGGGATGCTCAAGCAAGGTCTTACATACTAAAATCTATCTCTGAATTTCTATTACCACATATTAGAGGATGCAAGACATCTCAAGGGACTTGGGATGCCCTCGAGACTTTCTAATCTGCTAGTACCAAAGCAAGAAAGAATCATCATTGGAACGAGTTCAACCAAATAAAGAAGACACCTAAATAAACCATCACAGAGTTTGTTACCAAGGTCAAGGAGGTTGCGGATCAGTTAGCATCCATTGGACAGCTGATTGAAGAAGAGGTCATCATGAGACAAATTCTCAACGACATTCGAAGTGATAAGCAATGGCAATCCTTCACGACGGCTTATGATCTCATCATGGATGTGCAAACTCTAGACTTCAACATTTTTCTTGGATAACTCTTCAATCAAGAAGCCAACAATAGCATAAAGGAAGGTAACTCTTATCGTGGTAATTCAACTAGTGCTCTATATGCAGATAAGAAGGATAAGAAGCCCAAAGGCAAGAAGAAGGAAGAAGATGAAGAAGAGACTTCCCAAGCCAACTTTGCAAGCAAGAGCTAGTGGAAAGGGAAGAAGAAAGGACCAAAGCAAGATAAATCCAAAGGTCAGAATGTTCAACCTTGTGTCATATGCGATAAGACCAACCACACCACTCAGAATTACTGGGTCAATGGGATGACCCAGAAAGGAAGTGGAAGAGGTGGATATGGCAGCAATAGAGGCAGAGGTGGACACAACTTCAATAATAACAATAGAATCTATAATAGAAGGGACTACAACAGTTATTTAGAAGATCAACCACATGAAGAATCATTGCTTCTTATGAATCTAAGCCACAAAGAAGGTAAAGAAGATGATCATTTGTTCTACATAGATTCAGGATATTCGAATCATGTTGCAGGCAACATTGCTCTTCTATCTGATTTGGAAAGTCCAAAGCATAGACATGAAGTGCAAACAGGGGATGACACAAAGCACAATGGGCAGAAGATTGGTAATGTCAAAGCTTCCAATGGCAGGACAAACATTCTGAGTAAGGTTCTCTATGTACCCACTATCACTAAAAATGTAATAAGGTAGGCCAAATAGTTGAAAAAGGCTTGCAAGTTAGGTTCACCCAACATGGAGCTTTTGTGGAAGATCCATGTCAACACTTCAAAAAGATAGCCCGAGGTGAGAAGCCTGGTAGGCTCTTTACTTTTGAAGTAGGAGAAACCAGGAACATAGCTCTATTCAACTTTGGGTCTCAAACCCTAAGTGAGCTTGAAGTGTGGCATAAGAGACTTGCTCATGTGAATGAAAGAACCTTGAAGGATATATGCAGGGATCAAAGTGTTCTAAGACTGCCGAACATATCAAAGCAACACATGATCAACAGGTGTGATGCATGTCAGATTGGGAAGGCACAAAGACAACCATTCAACCACAAAGGCTACATCCACAACAACTTATTGGACTTAGTACATACAGATGTATGGGGACCATGTCAAGAACCTTCATTGGTAGGATCAACATATTATGTCTCATTTATTGATGACCATAGTAGATGGATTGTTCTATACTTTATCAAGAGTAAGAATGAAGTGTTTGATTGCTTCAAGAAGTATCTTGCACATGTGGAGAATCATACAGGTAGATCACTAAAGAAGCTTAGATCTGATGGAGGGGGAGAATACTTCTCCAAAGAGATTGATGAGTTCTTGCAGGACAAAGGTATCAAAAGGGAAGTGACTACTAGGTACTCTCCTCAACTAAATGGAATTGCAGAGAGGAGAAACGACACATTGGTTGGATCAGCCCGAACAATGCTTGAAGAGAAGAAGTTGCCACATTATATATGGGCAGAAGCTATTTCAACTGTTGTGTACCTTGCCAATAGAAAACCATCCAAATCACTTCAAGGTATGACTCCTTATGAAGCATGGCATGGAAGAAAACCTCGTCTTGGACATTGCAAGGTTTTTGGTTGTTTAGCTTATGTTCATGTACCATCACAAATAAGAGGTAAGCTAGATAAAAGGGCAACAAAGGTAGTGTTTATTGGATATGATTCAACTCAGATGGGTTATAGGTTCTTCAATCCTTCAACCAAGCAATTCACTACAAGTAGAGATGTTGTGTTTGAAGAACACAGGTCTTGGTAAGATGAAGACAAACAAAAGGTAACACTAACATATGATCTTGATTCTGACTCTCATCAATTAGGAAGCAAGCATGATACACAGGTCCAAGATCCAAGAAGTGATACAGACAATGACCAAGATGAAAGAGAAAAGGATTACAAGCTATGGAAGTCGAGAGGCAAAGCAAAGATGCAAGAGGTTGGAGAATGCTCCAAACAAGTACCTAGAAGATCAACAAGAGAGAAGAAATAACCAGAAAGGTATGGATATGATTCCACGTTTGTTATGAAACATTCAATATACTTGGCAAAAGACTCTATTTCAAAGGAACCCTCAACCTATGAAGAGGCAAAGGGAAACCCTAATTGGGAAAAGGCCATGAAAGAAGAAATAGATGAATTGAAGGAGATGGACACTTGGGATTTGGTTCCAATATTGCCGAATCAAAAGGTAATTGGTTGCAGATGGGTATATAAAGTTAAAAGAAACTCAGTTGGATCAGTTTGCAGGTACAAGGCAAGATTAGTTGCCAAAGGATGCTCGCAAACTCATGGTATAGACTATGAGGAAACATTCTCACCAGTTTGCAAAGATGACTACAATCAGTAATTGATAAGTGTAGGAGCTACAAGGAATTGGAGACTCCTCCAACTTGATGTGAAAAATGCATTCTTAAATGGTTGGATAAGTGAAGAGGTATACATGTCACAACCACCAGGTTTTGAAAACCCTAATCATCCATCTTATGTTTGCAGACTTAAGAAAGCATTGTATGGATTGAAACAAGCTCCTAGAGCTTGGAATTACAGGTTGGTTACATATCTTCAAGATAAAGGGTTCAAGGCTAGCAGCTCAGATCCTTCTCTATTCATCAAAAGGGATCACAATGAGGTTATCTACCTATGTGTATATGTAGATGATATTATTGTGACAGGTGATGATCTAAATGGCATTCAAAGGATCAAGAGACACATGCAAGAGGAATTCAAAATCAGTGACCTAGGTGAGCTCACATATTTCCTAGGTATGTAGGTGATATACACAGATGAAGGAATGTATTTGACTCAAAGAAGATACATTCAGGATCTTCTTCTCAAGTTCAAAATGGAGAACACTAAACATGCAGGTACACCTTTGGAGATGAATCATAAAATAAGTGTTTATGAAGGTGAGAAAATTGAAGACATTAAAGAGTATCAAAGCTTGGTAGGTAGCTTGATATATGCTACTCATACAAGGGCAGACATCTCATATAGTGTGGGAGTACTTAGTCAGTTCATGCACTCACCAAGAAGACCACACATGGATGCAGCTAAGAGAGTACTTAAGTATCTCAAAGGTACAATTAACGAAGGTATATTCTATCCTTACTCTTTAGATTTGGATATCAAAATCTACTCAGATGCAGATTGGGCAAGAGCTAAGGATGATAGAAAAAGTACATCTGGTTACTTAGCATTTGCAAGTTCAAAGCTAGTGTCATGGAGTTCCAAGAAGCAACCAACAGTTGCTTTATCCTCAACTAAAGCAGAGTACAGAGGCTTGACCATAGCAACTCAAGAGGCAATATGGTTAAAAGCATTGTATACAGATTTGGGACTTATGAGTTCCAAACCTCACATATTTGGAGATAATGTAAGTTCCATGCATCTAGCAACAAATCCTATCTTCCATGCAAGAACCAAGCACATAGAAGTCCATTACCACTTCATCAGGGACAAGCTCATGGCAAAGGAGATTGACATTTCTTTTGTTCCTACTGAAAAGCAAGTAGCAGATATGATGACGAAGATACTTGATGGAGTAAAGCTTTGTAGATTCAAAGCTATGGCAGGTATTCAACCTATCAGAGAATGAAGACCCAAGCATACTCTAGCTTGAGGGGGAGCTGTTGGAACATCAAGCTTACACCATGCTTGAGGTGGATTTGATCTACATCAAAGGCTATCGCATTGAAAGAATATCTGTTGGAGAGTTCTTTTTCTTATACTCATTTATTGTATTTTTTGAGAGATTTTGATGGTTCATTTAACATTGTAAAAGCCTTGAGCTTTACACATGTAAAGGTAGAAGGATAGAGCCCAAATCCCACAAATTTGTGGTGGTTGAAGTTGCATTCAATCAAGCAATCAATCACCTAAAAGTAGATCAAACTAGATCTTCACTTTTCCTAGATTGTAGGAAAGTGAATTGATTCCCTCCAACAACCATTCCCACCTTCATTTGAATTCAAACTTCACTTGTTGAAGTCGTGGAACACTCCTAGAGTCTATATAAAGACTTTAAATCACTTGTACATTACATGGAGCAATATACATACACTTGTGACCATCATTGTCTTACTCCTTCAATTCTCTGCATCATCTTCTTCACCACTAGTAATCTTGCAGAGGCTCCGGCTCTCTCTCCACAGCTCCAAAGTGAGTGCAAGATAGCTCATTGGAAAGGTATTAGTATCTAATTTATGCCTATACTTCTTCATAGCATTTGGTTCAATAAATTGGGAGAAATCTGAGTTTTTCTGTCTCGGGGTCAATCTCTATGTATTCCTGAAAAATAGGAAGTACCACCGGTGAATGTTTCATTCATTCCTATAGCATATTTTGCTTATTCCTTATAATTTTGTTCCTTATAAGTTTGTGCATTCTATACACTCAATCCTATGTGTATCACTCCCATAAAAGGAGTTTTTCTAATTGTAATCACGCTGGTCGCTATGGGCATTTGAAGTTCATTGTCTCTTCCATAGAGAGTAAGTTTTTTGAGCTAGTCGACCCGCGAACATATCTGTTTTGTATCGACTCATTCTCCTTGATGCTCCAAAGTACATAGTGTGTTTCTTTGCACTTATCACATGCTTATAAGGTCTATTTGAGTCTCCATAAGCTCAAGGGCTGGTCTTGTGCCGGTTGGCTAGACCAAACTTCGTCGCTTCGAAACGCATTTTTCTACCTTCTACAATCTTCTCCAAGTTCTTTCATCCATCACCGGAGCTCCATCTCGGATACTATACACCTTGGATTCATCATGGTCATGAGCACCCCAAGGTGTACGTGGTGTTCCACGTGGTGCACCGCATGGCATACGTAAATCTGAGGTACTCATCTTAGGAGTAGAAGCGGGCAACACAACGTCCATCGCACTGCCTCCACAACAGCCGTCTCCTCCAGACCTACCTGTAGTTCCACTCCTAGAACCTCCTTCTCCAGAGCGTGACCTCGACCTACGAGATGGGCCAGAACCTATATCGCACTGAGGTGCTGAACGCACATGTCTACTACTAGACCCAGTAGGAGATGGCTGAAAAGATGGTCATGATGGAGTCATAAAGCTAGGAGACATACCTCCTGTGGGAGTAACACCACCTGTAGGAGTGACACCAGTAGGAGTGGCACCGATGGGACTGAGGCAGATAGGAGTGAGGCCGATAGGAGTGAGGCCTCCAGGAGTGAAGCCGCTAGGAGTGAGGCTGCCAAGAGTGAGGCCTGAAGGAGTGCTACCACGAGCAATCCAATATTGTGATGCAGCGGCCATATAAGCAGGAGGTACCTGAGAGATGAACTCTAAAAACTGCTCCTCTTTCATCGAATGTGGAGTGACTGGAGGACTGTCTCCCATCGTGCTCTGTAACAAAAGAAATCAAATAATTAGCATGTGATAATAAAGGTAATATATAGAAATGATAGTGTACCAAAAAACCTAGCAAAAAAAATAAACAAAAAAAAGTACGTACAAGTGTTTGATTCAAAAATCCTCTAGTCTAGCATCCTCTTGGAGATCCGATGCACCAAGAATATCTATCTCTATATTGATGGCTTCTAAATCGCTTGCTATGCTGGTTTCTTCCTGATCATCGTCTATTGCTTCGTCTTCTCGAACAATGACCTCTTCTTCAATGACCTCTTCTTCTTGAACAATGATCTCTTCCTCCTCGAGTATCGAATGAATCTCTGAGTCCACTACACATGGACTTTCTTCTACATCTATGTTCTCACAAATGTGTCTACTATGTGGGGCGAATTGTAAAACAAATAGCCACTCTGGTTCTTTTGAATCTGGTATAAAAACAACTTGCTCATAGTGTTCAGGAAGTACAAATGAATCCCTTTCATCTGTCCATAATTTTGTGGAGTCAACTTGAAGCAAACCCCTTTTATCCCGCCTCACGGTTGCGTTTCTTCTAGAGGTGATTACTTTGAACCATTTCACATAAAAAACAAAGTAATCAAACTTCCTAAAAGATAGTTCCAAGATATCTTGAATCACACCACAATAATCCAGCTGGACTTCTTGAGCATTATCATCTCTTGCACTCGCTCTACTTTTTTGCAAAAAGTCCACCATCACCCCACTATCAAAGTAGACCTATTTTTATCGATTCATGCGATCCAAAAGTGTCTTCCATGAGACTATAGTGCACCGTATTTAGTATACTCCCAATCACATCCCTTTTGCGAGTTCTTCTTCTTCAGAGATATCTTCACCCGCTGTCTTTGCTTGTGAAACCGCTGTATCTAGCCATCTGCTCATTGGAAAAGGTGGAAGAGCTCGAAGACTTTCTGGAAGAGGCAAAAATCGAGTGGAACGATTCCTTCGAAACTGAGCTCTTTCCTTTGCATTGGTTTCCGTGGCAAGCTCATACTTTTCTAACCAATTTTGCATAGGCTCAGAGTTAACTATGCAAAACTTCATTGCCTTCTCTCTGAAAGCTGCATCCATCTTTCTTTGCAATCCTTTACCTCATGGTTCATTGCCTATGAGACGAACATCTTCATCATCGCTCCATAAGCGAGGCATTTGGCGATCCGACATATGTAGAAACTCAGTTATGAATACAAGAGACTCTTGTACAAGCCATCCCTCTGCCATGCTACCCTCTGGACGTGCTCTCTGTAAGACAATAGTTACGCAATATAACACAGGAGCAATAGCAGAGAAGATAACAGATATAGGAGAATCTCAACAATTTTCTACTAGCAGCAAGTACAAAGATGATGGCATTGTCCACCCGTGCGCTCTCAAGGTAGAGCTTAAATGGTGATCTAGACAACTCTAGATAGGGAGATACAAGGTAGAGGTATGCTGGCTCAACTCAATATCTTAGGTAGTGCAGAAGTCATGTATATATAGGATCATGGGTGGCCTGCCATGGACGTCTATACATGGGCGGTAGAGCGTGGGCGGCCACCGCCCGCGTAATTGCCATACACGGCTTAGACTGGTTGAACCGACCTAACAATATAAATGATTTCCGACTCCGACAGGGAATATTCCATGGAATATTCCCTTTACCGTCGCGCCGGGGGCGCTGCCCCCGGACCCCCACCAGGGCGCCCGCTGGCCCCCTTATTTCATCTACCACATGAACCAGTAAATGAAGTTGAATAGTGAGAATACTTGTGGGAAAGTATTTCTCTACCATACAAACAGCCTCGATAGCATTGAGTTTCGCACTCTCTATGCTATCTTTATTTATCTCTTTAGAAGAGATCCACCGTACTAAAGAACAAATTTTATAAATGGTTCTTCGTACATCCTCCGAAAGACAATCTTTTAGGGCTACAGGGAGCACAAACTATAAAAACTTGTGCCAATCATTAGACTTGAGCCCTCCAAGATTATCGTTTTGTGTGAAAGCAGTCTTTAGACACCTCATGCATCCAATAGGTGTCAAAAACTCTGAAATTGTTTTCTTCACTTGTTGCTCTTCCATCTTGTGAAGCACCCAAGGAGCTCTTGGTAAAGATATTGTTCCGTTGGGCTTAGTAATTGCCCACAACTCTCACATACGACTTCACTCTTCTAAGTCCTCCCTTTGTGCTTTGCTTTCTTTCTTTTTGATCAAAGTCTTCCAAAGAATCTCTCCCACATTCTTAAAAATATGCATCGGGTCTACCAAATGATGTGTGTGTATGTGTGCATGTGTGTGTATGCATTCATGTGTGTGTGTGTGCATGCATGTGTGTATGTATGTGTGTGTGTATATGTGTCTATGCATGTGTGTGTGTGTGTATGTATGCATGTGTGTATATGTGTATATGTGTGTATGCATGCATGTGTGTATATGTGTGTGTATGTATGCATGCATGTGTGTATATGTGTGTATGTATGTGTGTGTGTATGTATGTGTGTGTGTATATGTAGGTGTTAAAACCCTAAAACCCTAATCAGAAAGACCTAGACCTAAAACATGTATATATGTGTATGCATATGTATATATATATTATATATATATATATATGTATGCATATATATATATATTATATATATATATATATGTGTGTGTGTGTGTGTATGTGTGTATATAAATAGGTGTATAAGTATATGTGTGTATGTGTATGTATATTTACTCTAATTAAAATGATTAAAATTAAACCTATTTTTATATATTTAATCTTATATATTAAATTTATTTATTTAAAACACTAGTTCTTTTTATATTTATTTATCTATATAATTATCCTATTTTATATATATATTTATTTATATATTCATTTTTTTTCTTAATTAATCCTATTTTTATATATTTAATTATATATATTTAATTAAATTATTTAAACACTATCTCTTTTTATATTTATTTATCTATATAGTTATCCTATTATATATTTTTTTTTCCCTTAATTTTTTTTATATTTTATCTTTATATAAATTTAATTGAGTTATATGTATGCATAAACCCTAAAACCCTAATCTTAAAGATCTAGACCTAAAATATGTATATTTCTAGATGTATGTGTATATACATGTATATATGTATTATATGTGTATGTGTATGTGTGTATATATGTTATGTAGGTGCTAAAACCCTAAAAACCTAATAAAAAAGACCTAGACCTAAAACATGTATATGCCTCAAAAAAAATTTCCACTAAATTTAGGAACCACCTTTTCCAAAAAATCAGCCTCCTAAATTGGAGGACTTAGTTGAGATGACTTCGAGAGTTTTTGATTGAGTTTTTTTTATGAAATCTCATGCTTTTAAACTTCCATACATTAATCCACATTTCCATGATTGATTACTCATGAATTTTGGCTTGAAGCTTTATTTTTAATGCCCCCCCTCAAGCCTCAATCACTCGTTCCAAGCCCTTGGAGCTTTCTTTAATCCATAAGGTGCCTTCTTCAACCTATAGACATGATGTGGAAACTTTTTATTAAAAAAACATGGTGGTTGCTCCATGTATACCTCTTCCCCATCCCCATTGAGAAAGGCATTCTTGATATCCTATTGGGAGAGCTTCCATCCTTTTCTTCTAGCCATTGCAATGAGTTTCCTAATGGTTCTCATCTTTGCCACGAGGTTGAATGTCTATTCAAAGTCCACTCATAGCTTTGTGCTAAACCCTTGGCCACCAATCTTGCTTTGAACCTAGAAATAGATCCATCTGAATTCCTCTTTACTTTATACACCTGCTTATTACCTATTACCTTCATGTTCTCCTTCTAAGGCACTAGAATCCATGTTTTATTCTCCTCAATTGCAACAACATCTTCTTGCATTTCCTCTTTCCATTTGGTGTACTTGCTTGCATCTTCATAAAAGTCAGGCTCATGATCTTCTACTACTTTGGTCATATATGCATAATGAGTTTCCATGTAGGAATCACAAGTAAAACTTTGAGTTGGATACTTAAATTTAATGTAGAAAAAATAGTTTCTTCACCTTTTGAAGGAATAGACCTCCTTTGCCTTAGGTACTTGATCTCTTTCTTTGATGTGGCTTCTCTCTCCATCATGTGTTCTTCATTGTATTCAACTTCATTACCATATTCATACAACTCTACCAATGTTGCTTTGCCTTTATTTATTGATTGTGCTTCATAGCTTGATGAAGATATTCCCCTCCATGATGAGTTCATGCTTGAATTATCTTCATTGATAGAACTCCTTGGGCTGCTTAGCTCTAAGTCAATTTGTCCTTAATCATCTCCAAGTCTTTCTTTTTTATATTCCTACATTTATTCTTATACTAGGGGAGTAGCTCATCAAATGCTACATCCCTTGATATCCTCAAGTCCTTTTTGTTTCAGTTGAAACACCCGTAATCTTTGTGTTCATTTGAATATCCTTTAAAAACACACTTCTTTGCTTTTGGTTGTAGCTTGTGCCTCAACTCACTTGGCACATGTATATGGCAAGTACATCCACATATTTTTAAGTGGAATAGATCAATTTTCTTACCATAGTAAGCTTGATATGGTTTCAAGCCATGAGTCCTTGATGTAGGTGCTCTATTCATAAGGTACATGGAGGTATTTATTGCACCACTCAAGAACATGTTAGCTACATTCACCTCATTAAGCATTGCTCTAATGACCTCTACAATGAATCTATTCTTTCTCTTTGCTACCCCATTATGTTGGGGTGTGTACCTGCATGTTACTTTCCTGTTTATGCCTTGAACCCATAAAAATTAGAAAAATCATTGGAAAAATATTCTCCCCCTCCATCGCACATTAGATTCTCATGTTTGATTCTCTACCATTGCCTTGAATGCTTTGAAACATGTAAACAGATTTGTTTTTTTTTTTATGAAACAAAACCAAACCATCCTTGTGCAATCATATATAGGAGCGAAAAAGTAATTGTTACCTCAAATGGATTGCTCTTTGGTTGAACCCCACACGTGTGTATGTATCAACTCCAATGGGTGTAGTCTTATGTGGCCACTCTTCTTGAATGGAAGTCTGACTTGCTTCCCTAATTGACAAGATTCACATAAATTATTCATACCTTGTCCTTGGAAGTTGGGAGGACCTTCAACCAACCTCTTGAATTTCATTTCCTTTGTTCTTTGTATGTTGATGTGACCTATCCTCTTGTGTCACGAGTCAAACTTTGAAATCTGTTGGTTTCCATATATGAAGTAGACATGTTGAGTGGAATGAGAGTTTACCTCCAAAGTGAAGAGTATTCCTTGCTTCCTTTCTCTTGTGATGACCTTGTACCATTACCTAGGATTCTCCAAAAAGCATCCACCTTTGTTGAACCTTACTTGATACCCTCTTTGAACCATGTGCCCTAAGGAAACCAAGTTCTTTGTGATGGTAGGTACATGCAAGACATCCTTGAGACATCTTCCTTTCTCCTTGTCATCCAAAGCTACATCTCCAAAAAGGGAGATCTCATGGGTTGTATCATCACCTGTTTTTGCATGCCTTTACCTTTGAGAGCATGCAGATAAGTAAACTAAGAAGCATTGCAACTCATATGGTTGCCACATCCACTATCAATATACCAAGTGTTATCTACTTTGCTAAAAATTCCCATTCATGTGTATCCTCAAGAGTTTATCATTTTCAAAACTTGTAGAAATATAATTACCTAGGTCTTTGTATGAAAAATTTTGATTATAGCTCCTTTGGTTTCCTCCTTGGTATCAATCTCTAGCATAGTGACCAAACTTGCCACATATGTGACACCCTGCTTCATCTTGATTCCTGTTTTATTGATGCCATCCTCGGTGCCTTCTTCATGTCCATGATTGCTTGAGTAGCCTTGCCTTCCTCCAAACCTTCCTTTGACCTTGATTTGTTCTCATCTTCCTTTTCCTCTTTGATTACTTGCATCAAAGACATGTGCATCCTTGCTTTGAGTTGAACCTCCACCTATGTTCATCTCTTCTATGACCATGAGAGCAACCAAATGCTCAAAATTAGGAATACTATGCCTTACATACACTGACGTGGTAAAGGGTTTCCACTTCTCATCATCCCTAAAACCATTAAGGCTATATGCCACAACATCATCATCATCTATCTGGTTTCCAATGGATCCCAATGCATTTGACAATTACTTGACCTTAAGTATGTAGTCATTTATGCTACTTCTTGAGCTTTTTGTAAGGTTGTTGAGATCATCCTTGAACTGGAAATTCCTTTCTTTTGTGGTTTTTGAATAAAGCCTCTCAAGTAACTCCCATACCTTTTATGCTTCAATCTAAATCCTAGATATGACCGATCATGCTATTGCTTACGTGTTGGGAAAGGATAAAGATCAGCCTCTTACATGTCAAAAATTTGGTCCTTGTTACCTATATGATGCACTTAAACCTCCTTGGAGATCACCTTTTCTCTTACAAAGTGATGAATGCTACTCATATTGTCGCAAAAGATTAGATATGTTCAACCTGCAAATTTAGCTCCATGCATAGCTTCTTAATCCACATTATCTCACATGTAATGTGAGCTAAAGATGTGTACTCAGCCTCAGTGGAAGATAATGTCACTATGAGTTGCTTCTTTGAAACCCATGAGATGATTTTGCTACCTTGCATGATGAGGAACTACTTGTACTCCTTCCATATTCCTTTGAACTAGACCAACTTCCATGGGAGTAAGATTTGACCTATATATCGTCATAAAATGACTAGAAAAATCCTTCATTTATAGTAGCCTTGAGATATCTTAACATTTATCTTGCAGCTTGCAAGTGTATAGTCCTTGGACTATGCATAAAATGTGATGACACTCAAATGAGTAGAATAATCCTTCATGTATAGTAGCCTTGCAATATCTTAACATTTTCCTTGGAGCTTGCAAATGTGTAGTCCTTGGACTATGCATAAACTATGATAACATGTCTTATCCTATCATGGAAGTTGGTAAGATCATTCTAACTACTGTTGATGGTAGTTCTTTTACATTTTCATATGCTTTATTTGTGTCTAGGATCAAGAAGAATCTGTTATCTGTTTCAGCTTTAGCCAAGATTGGATTGGTTGTGAAATTTGTTGATGACAGATGTACAGTTCATGATCTATCAAATGGCAATGTAATTATTGCTTCTGGGATTTTATGTCATGGGCTTTATAAGCTCATGGACTATGAAAGATTTGTGAATGATTCAGCATGTGTAGTACATGATTCTCATGCTATGTCAGATGCAAAGCTTTGGCATGCACGCTTCGGTCATCCGAATTTGCTAGTTTGCTATGCCTGTAGAAGTCTGAAATGGTGTCCTCTCTACCCAAACTTGAGGCATCTAGTAAAGATGTTTGTGAAGGTTGTATTTTGGGCAAAATGCAGCATTCCTCATTCCTCATTCCCAAAAGATGGTTCACTTTGAGCTACTCACAAATTGCAGCTTATTCATAGTGATGTCTCTGGTCATATGTAGACACCCTCTTTTGGAAACGATCTTTACTTTGTGACTTTCATTGCTGATTTTTCCAAGCATGCATGGGTATATCCATTGAAAGCAAAGTTCGAAGTGTTTATGTGCTTCAAACAGTTTTTTTTTGGCTGAAAATGCATGTAAAATGGGCATTCTCCATTTTAATTGAGGGAGGGAATATATGTCTTTTGACTTTAATGCATTTCTGCCTGAATGTGGGATAAAACATCAATGTACAGTTCCATATACACCTCAACAAAATGGAGTTGCTGAACGAACAAATAGGTCAGTCATGGACATGGCGAGGTGTATGGACAAGAGTCAGGCTTCACCACATAGTTTCTGGCTTGAGGCTGTCATGTGTGTAGCATATGTACTTAACAGGTGTCCCACTAAAGCATTGTAGTCTATCACTCCATATGAGGCTTGGCATGGTCGTAAGCCATCTGTTGCTCACGTACGTGTTTCTGGTTGTCTAACATATGTATTAGTGCCTGAACAACATCGCAAGAAAATGGATGATAAAGTAATGAAATGTATTTTTGTTGGGTAGAGTTCTGAAAACAAAGGCTATTGTCTGTATCATCCACAGACTGAACGCATTCTGGTTAGCCGTGATGTTGTTTTTGTGGAAGATTCTATTCAACCATTACTTTCATGCACTAAGGACACATCTGTTAGCTCCAAAGATATGTATGATACTTTGCTACCTCTTTTTATACGTGGACAGTCTAGTGATGGTCCTAATGAGGCGAATTCTCAGCCTTTACAGGTTTCATGTGATTATGTAGATCATTCCATTTCTGATGCAGATTTACATGATGCACTTGATGAGAGAGCTCATATTGAGGAGGCAAGAACTATGCCAAAATGGTTGTTGTAAACTTTGCATGATATCAAATTACATGCACCTCTATCATATCATACTTGTTCTGGCTCTCATAGTGCCTTGTTTGCATCAAATTGCTATGCTATGGCTGCCCCTAGTCTCTGTGATGAGAATGAGCATGTTTTGTAGGATGAAGTTGGATGCCTTCTATGCAATCAAAATATGATGCTATCATGAAAAATGGTACTTGGTCTTTATGCGACTTGCCTCCTGGAAAGAATTCCATTGGCACTAATTGGGTATGCAAGCTGAAGCATAAGCTTGATGGAATAGTTGGTAGTTATAACACTAGGCTTGTTGCAAAGGGTTATGCTTAGGAAAGAGGCATTGATTTTGATGAGACCTTTGCTCCTACATCCCGAATGACTATTGTTCATAGCATCTGTGCACTTGCAACTCATCATGGTTGGAATGTACATCAATTGGACATTAAAACTGCATTTCTGAATGGTGAATTTCATGAAGAAGTGTATGTTTTTTAGCTGCACGGCTTTGTGCAGAAAGGGCATGAAAACAAAGTGTGCATGTTGAAGAAGGCATTATATGGTTTAAAGGAAGCACCACATGTTTGGTATGAAAAGATACATGCCTATCTAAATGCACATGGTTTTGAGAATAGTCCAATTGAAAGCACCTTATATGTTAAGCATGCAAATGATGTGCTTCTGATCATCATTGTCTATGTTGATGACATGCTACTCACTGGTCCTCATGAGAAGCATATTGCTGATTTTAAGGCTGATTTGCATGCCTCATTTGAGATGCCACATTTGGGGCATTTGAAACATTATTTGGGTATCCAGTTTATGCAAGTTGATGATAGAATAGCTTTGTGTAAAATAAAATATATTGACACATAACCTAGCATTTTGGCCTTGAAGACTGCAAACCTATTACTGCTTATATGGAGACAGGCTTATCATTGAGTCTTCATGATGCTAGAGATGCATTTGATGTTGTTCTCTATCAGCAGGTAGTTGGACGCTTGATTTACTTATGCATTACTTGGAAAAATATTTAGTTTGCTATTTCATAAATGAGTAGCTTTATGCATTTCCCAGGTGTCAATCATTGGCAGGCGGTTACGTGCATCTTTTGCTACTTGAGTGGTACGTGGCTACTTGGATTATTCTATCCCAAGGGGGATCACTGTCCCTAGATTTACATGCTTTTTCCGACTCTGACTAGGTGTGTTGCTATGACACTCGTGTATCCACTAGTGGCTTTTGCTTCATGCTTGGTAGCTCATGTATATCTTGGTTGAGCAAGAAGAAGCCTACTGTGGCCACTTCCTTCCAGTTGTGAGGTTGAGTATAGGGCAACTTTCACAACGATTGTTGAGTGTGTGTGGCTCAGATGCCTTATTGCTGATTTGGGTGTTGGTCAATCTTCTGCCACCACCATCTTCACTGATAGTCAGAGCACATTGGTAGTTGCAAGGCACCCTATGTTCCATGCTCGCACTAAGCACATTGAGGTGCATTATCATTATGTTAGGGAGATGTTCTCTGTTGGAGAGATCAACTTGGCATATGTACCCACGCAAGAGAACATTGCACACCTTTTCATAGAGGCTCTGCATAGGGAAAAGTTTAAAGCTTTCCGCAAATCTTTAGGCTTACTTCCTTTTGTGGATTGATTCCACATAGCTTGGCACTTCCTTATACATGAGTGCCACCTCCTTGTTCACTTTATCACTCCCAGGGGGGATTTGTTGATATATTTATGTAGTGATGTGTGTGAACAGAGTAGAACTGTTGGGGCACTTTTTTCCCTCTTTAGGAGGTTTTTTCCCCCGGCTTGTATATACACCTATAGCCCCAATGGGTCACTTATCTTTGTACATTCTAGTGGTAATAAATTCAGTATTGTGTGTTGCACTCCAAGCTTCTTCTTCTTCCTTGTGCAGTTTGCATGCTTTCGCAGACCTCAAACTCCAACATTCTTTATAGTGTATCAGATCATAGTCAAAGAGGAGACATTATGGGTGATGTATTCCGCTCATGTATTAAAAATTTGGATCAAAGAAATTACTTAGAATGGTCTCTAATAATGGAGGCTTATCTACAGGGAAGGAACCTATATGTACATCTCAAGAGATGAGATGATGCCACTACTCAAAACTAAGGATCAACCAGCTCAAGAGGAGAAAGAAAGGTTGAATGCACGCTGTTTAAATGATGATTTGGAAAGGTCATAAATTCTCAACTCCATCTCTGATTTTTTTACTTCCTCATATTAGGAATTGTAAGACCTGTCAAGAGACATTGAATGGTTTCGAAGCATTCTTCTCCTCAAGCACCAAAGCCTAGAAGAATCAACTATGGATGGAGTTTACAACACTCAAGAAGATGCCCAAGCATTGTGTCACTAACTTTGTCACCAAGATGGATATTGCATATCAACTTGGAAGCATTGGAGAGATTATTGATGAAAAGTGAATTGTAAGGCAAGTCATCAATGGGATCAAAGTTGATGGCAAATGGGAAGCCTTCACAATAGTCATGGATCTCTACATGGATATGCAAGTGCCTAACTTCAACACAGTTGTGGGAAACTTTTGACACATGAAGCAAAGCTCATGAAGAAAGGTGAGAACCAGAAAGGTAAAAAATCCTCTACTCTCTATATAGATAAGAACAAAGGCAAGGATAAAAAAAGGAAAATGTAAGAAATCTGATTGATGAAGGAAGTACCTCTCAAGTCAATTTCGCAAGTAGAGGTAGAGGTTCAAGAGGAACAGGGAGAGGAGGTAGAAAAGGCAGGGGAAGAGCTCAAAACTCATCACCTTGTGCCATATGTGGCCTATCAAATCATATCACAAAAAATAACTTTAGGAACCTAAGGAATTAGAGAGGAAGACGATACAACAGAGGAGGCTTAGGAAACTCAAGAGTTAGATTCAATAACTCTTATGGATACAACAACAACTATCAAGGAGGATACAAAGGAAGGACAGACTACAATAATTACACCGATGATCGAGCTCAAGAGCATTCACTTCTACTCATGGACATGACAATGCAGGAAGGTACGTCTGATGCACTTGTAGCTCATCTTTTGGAATGTAAATTATTTGGACATTAAAACTATATTTTTGTATGTATTTCAGCCCCATGGTTTTGTTCAGAAGGGCATTAAAACAAAGTGTGCAAGTTGAGAAAGTCATTATATGGTTCGAACCAAGCACCATGTCCTGTTGAGTATGAGAAGATACATGCCTATTTGCTAGCACATGATTTTGAAAACAATCCAATTGAGAGCACCTTATATGTTAAGTGCACAGATGTACTTATGATCATTATTGTATATGTTGATGATATTTGCTCATTGGTCCTAACGAGAAACATTATGCTGAATTTAAGGCTGATTTGCATGTCTCTTTTGAGATGCCAGATTTCAGGAATTTGCATTATTATTTGGGGATTTAATTTATGCAAGTTGATGGTGGAATAGCTTTCTGTCAAAGAAAATATATTGACACATTATTGTAGCATTTTGGCCTTGAATATTGCAAACTTATTGCCACTCCCATGGAAATAAGTTTAGGGTACAATGTTCATGATATTGGAGATGCATTTGATGTTTTTCGCTATCAGTAGCTTGGTGGATGCTTGATTTACTTGTGCATAACTTGACCTCATAATCAGCTTTCTTTCTCTTAGATGAGCAAGTTTATACATTCCCCAACTGTCAATCATTGGAAAGCATTTATGCACATCTTTCACTACTTGAGTGGTACCTAGCTACTTGGACTATTTTATCCCAAGGGGGGATCATTATTTCCAAATTTGTATGCTTTTTCTAACTTTGATGGGGCAGGTTGCTATGACACTCATGTTTCCGCATGTAGTTTTTGCTTCATGCTTGGTAGCTCATGCATATCTTGGTTGAGCAAAAAGCAGCCTATTGTGGCCACTTCTAGTTGTGAGGTTTAGTATAGGGAATCTTTCATAATGACGATCGAATGTGTACGGATCAAATGCCTTTTGGTTTATTTCGGTATTGATTAGCCCTTTGCCACCACCATCTTTACTGACAGTCAGAGCACATTGGCAGTTGTGAGGGACCCTATGTTTCATGCTTGTACAAAGCACATTGAGATGCACTATCATTATGGTAAGGAGATGTTCTTTGCCAGAGAGGTCATATTTGGCTTATGTGCCCACACGAGATAATGTTGCAGACCTTTTGACAAAGGCTCTGCCTAGGGAGAAGTTTGAAGCTTTCCATAAAGCTTTGGGTTTACTTTCTTTTGTGGATTGATTTCTTTCCAAATAGCTTGGTACTTCCTTATACATGAGTTTCAGCTCCTTGGTCACAACATCACTCATAGTGGGGATTTGTTGATACATTTTGCTAGTGATGTGTGTGAACACACTTAGGAATGTTGGGGCACTTTTTCCCTCTTTAGGAGGTTTTTTTCCCCTGCCTTGTATATATGCCTATAACCCTAATAGGTCACCTATATTTGTACATTCATTTGTTAATACATTCAATATTGTGTTCTTCTCCAAGCTTGGTCTTATTCTTTTTTTGTTCATGTGCTTTCAAAGATGTCGAACTCCAACAAAAAACACACCATCATGTGAATATCCAGAAATCATGTGCTCTAATGACCATTCCCTCTCTAATCATTCTAGCACTCATTTAATGGATTAATCTACTCCATTTGATCCCTCTAATTAATTTGTAGACCAAGCAATGTGTAATGAATCAATAAGAACACATTTGCCTTGCTTCTTGCAACTCACAATGGTTGGACACTTTGCCAAGGACCTCGACTAATGTAGCCTTCCTTCTTGCTTGCTCACTCTATGCACACCTCAAATATCACTTTTTTGCTCCCCCTCTTGCCCACTTCAATTCTTTCAAAAGCTCTCACAAAGCATACTCCATTTTTCAGTTGCTAAATGCAAATGCTCCATGACTCATAATCAGTAGTCAAAGCAAACTGCCTTTTTAATCAACCTTTCCCTTTTCTTTTGCTTTTTGAAATGGAACAAATTTGGTAAACAATGTTTCTAATGCATGACAAAACACTCATAGGTATAGAAAGGATTCACACACTTTAAGAAAACCATGAAATCTACAAATGAAAAAAGAGGTGGAAGAAAAGAACCAAAGAAGCAAGATGCACAAATTCAATTACTTGCATTCATTAAAAAAATACAGCTTAGGTTTTTTGCACTTGACCCTTTTCACATGGTCTTTTGGATAAAAATCACTTAATCTTATTGAATTATCAAGAGAATTCTAGAGTATCCTAAACATTATAGAGGATTGGGAAGACACTCTAAAGGCTCATGACTCCTTGGCCTTTACAAAAGTGGAGTGGAAATACATTAAATCGCATTTGACAAGCAAAATATTCATGAAATGATCACAGTAGGAATATTTTGAGATTTAAAGCCTCTTTGTGCCAAATTTCTTTCTTCTGAAGTTTTATTATTCTTTGGCTTACTATAAGAGGTTTTGCATACTCTTTATCGCCCAAATTTAGAAGATTGGTGGTCTCCTTCTACTCTCTAAAGCTTTACTTCAGATCTTTTCTTCTTCTTTGTTGCTTCTACCAACAATCCCACATATAAGCGAATTTTCCCTCTACTAAATATTGTTAAAAGTCAAGCGTTAAGCTCAGAATTAATGCAAAATCAATCATGGACATATGGAGCAATGTATGGAAGCCTGAAACAACAAGATTCCATCAAAAGAACTCAACCAAATACTCCCCAAGTCATCTCAACAATGTCCTCCAATTGAGGAGGCTGATTTTTTGGGAAGGGTGGTTCCTAAATTTTAGGGACCAAGTTCTTTCCTATAAAAGTTCTTGTATCACGACACTTTTAGTGATATCTTGGGATTTCTAGTTAACTTAGAGTGTGCACTAAGTGCTCAAGTTGTAATAAGCAAGCCCCTTGCTTAAGAGAACCCCTTTCTTAATTCTTTGTTAGCTTTGAGTAGTCATATCTATGTGTGTGTGCAGGTAATGTTGCAACTCTCTAGCCCTTACTTGTTAGCATTAGTTCTCCCTCATTGTTTCACCATTTGATGTAATCATTGTCTCATCAGGTAGCTATTGGAGTCTATTTGAAGCACACAAAGTTTCTAGAGCAATCTTTAAGTATTTTGGGGGAAGACGTTGAAGCTTGGTGATTGATATCTCTCTTTGTATGTAGTCTCTATTGGAGCTAGTTTGCTTTGAGTTGTAAGGACTAGTTCCCCTTCTCTGTTTATTCTATTTTCTATGATTTTGGTGTCTTTGGGTAGCCCTTATATTTCTCTAAACTTGAGCCAAGTTTGAGATTCATTCTCTATTCCACAAAATCTCACTAGAGGCTCTACATGTGCTCTGAGATAAGAGCAATTTTGGTGTGCAGAAGTCAAAGAAGGGTACATGTGGAGGTCATTCACACATGATCATTTCATAGAGGTTGAGATACTTCCCCCAATAGTGGTATCAAAGCATTTTGGAATCTTGGAGACACCCAATACAAAGAAAAAGGCCTCTTGGATCTGGTGATTGAAGATTAACATCAACAAAAGTTTGTTGGAGGTAGATTGCATCGAGGGGGAGCTATTCTATTGAAAGTATCAAGTGTGCAAGGTGTCCATCAAGGAAAGCTTTGGATTAAGGTAACTTCCAAATCCTCATTTACATTTTACACACATTGGAGCATAGCCAAGGGCTATATCAAATAGAAAAGACTAGAGATGGGAGACTTCAATGCTCAAATTAAAAAGTTGGATAAGGGGAGCTATCAACCATGGAGATTTAGGGTCTCCAACTACCTTATGGACAAGGACATATGGGGATTGATTAGTGGAATTAAAACAAGGCCTACTTTGGATGAAAATCCAACAAATGGCCAACTAAGGACCTTTAGGGAATGGAGCAAAAGAGATAAGAGGATGATCTTTATCCTTTCCCAAAACATAAGCAATAGCATGATCGGCCATATCCAAGAGTTGGATTCAAAGATAAAGATATGGGATACACTTGAGAGGCTTCATTGAAAAACCACAAAACAAAGGAAGTTCTAGCTCAAGGATGAGCTCAAAAACCTTACCAAAAGCTCAGGAAGTAGCATAAATGACTACATACTTAAGGTCAAAGAATTGTC
Organism: Ceratopteris richardii; assembly: GCA_020310875.1. Classification (NCBI taxonomy): domain Eukaryota; kingdom Viridiplantae; phylum Streptophyta; class Polypodiopsida; order Polypodiales; family Pteridaceae; genus Ceratopteris; species Ceratopteris richardii. Next base: position 172,716,123 of record CM035412.1, read on the forward strand.
ACATGCATTGGGATCCATTGGAAGCCACATAGATGATGATGATCTTGTGGCATATACCCTTAATGGTTTGAGGGATGCTTTACCAATTTAGTGCATGTAAGGGATAATCTCCGTGATTTTGAGCATCTGGTTGCTCTCATGGTCACAAAAGAGATGAACATAGGTGGAGGTTCAACTCAAAGCAAGGATGCACACATCTTTTATGCAAGTAATCAAAGGGGAAAAGGAAGACGAGGAAAAATCAAGGGCAAAGGAAGGTTTGGAGGAAGGCAAGGCCACTCAAGCAATCAAGGACATGATGAAGGCACCTCATCACAAAGAGGTAGAGGAAGAACAAGAGGATGAGTTGGATGTCATCAATAAAACAGGAATCAAGACAGAGAAGGGTGTTACATATGTAGAAAGTTTGGTTGCTATGCTAGAGATTGATACAAGAAGGAAACCAAAGGAGCTATAATCAAAATTCTTCATACAAAGACCTAGGTAATTATGTATCTACAAATTCAAAAAATGATAAACTCTTGATGATGCACATAAATGGGAATTTCTAGCAAAGTAGATAATAGTTGGTATATTGATAGTGGATGTAGCAACCATATGAGTTGCAATGCTTCTTTTGTTTACTAATCTATATGCTCCCAAAGGTAAAGGACATGCAAAAACATCTAATGATATAACCCATGAGATCTCCCATTTTGGATATGTAGCTTTGGAAGACAAGGAGAAAGGAAGATGTCTCAAGGATGTCTTGCATGTACCTGCCATCACAAAGAACTTGATATTTGTAGGGCACTTGAAAGAGGGTATCAAGTAAGGTTCACCAAAGGTGGATGCTTTTTGGAGAATCCTAAGCATCAATAAAAGGTCATAGGAAGAGGAAGGAAACAATGAAGACTCTTCACTTTAGAGGTAAACTCTCATTCCACTCAACATGTCTACTTCACATATGGCAACCATCAAATTTGAGAGTTTGACTTGTGACGCAAGAGGATAGGTCACTTCAACATAAAAAGAATGAAGGAAATGCAATTCAAGAGGTTGGTTGAGGGTCTTCCCAACTTCCAAGGACAAGGTATGAATAATTTATGTGATTCTTGTCAATTAGGGAAGCAAGTCAGACTTCCATTCAAGAAGAGTGGCTACATAAGACTACACCCATTGGAGTTGATACATACAGACGTGTGATGGCTAACCAAAGAGCAATCCATTTGAGGTAAAAATTACTTTGTGACTCTTATAGATGTTGCACAACGGTGGTTTGGTTTTGTTTCATCAAATAGAAATCAAATATGTTTACATGTTTCAAAGCATTCAAGGCAATGGTAGAGAAGGAAACACGTACATACATCAAGAATCTAATGTGCGATGGAGGGAGAGAATATGTTTCCAATGAGTTTTCTAATTTTTATGGGATCAAGGCATAAAGAGGAAAGTGACATGCAGAGTAAACACCCCAACATAATGGGGTAGCAAAGAGAAAGAATAGATTCATTGCAAAGATCATTAGAGCAATGCTTAATGAGATGAATGTATCTAACATGTTTTGGAGTGGTGCAACAAATAGCGCCATGTACCTTATGAATAGAGCACCTACATTAAGAACTCGTGGCTTGAAAGCATATCAAGCTTACTATGGTAAGAAAACTGATGTCTTCCACTTAAAAATTATGTGGAAGTACTTGCTATGTACATGTGCCAACTGAGTTGAGGCACAAGCTACAACCAAAGGTGGTGTGCTTTTTAAGGATATTCAAATGATCACAAAGATTATGGGTGTTTCAACTGAACACAAAGGACTTGAGGATATCAAAGGATGTAGCATTTGATGAGCTACTCCCTTGGTATAACAAATATGATTGTATGTGGGAATATGAAGAAGAAAGACTTGGAGATGATTAAGGAAAAATTGACTTAGAGCAAAGCGGCCCAAGGAGTTCCATCAATGAAGATAACTCAAGCATGAACTCACCATGGAGGGGATCTTCATCAAGCTATGAAGCACAATCAATAAATAAAGGCAAAGCAACGTTGGTAGAGTTGGATGAAGATGATAATGAAGTGGGTGTATCTCACAACCCGTAAGTCAAATTGAGGCATGTAAGCTACCGTTGGAAAGCTCTCAAAACAAACTTTGCAAATATAGTGAGGTACCTTGGCAATGTGAAGTCCTTGGGAAACCTTGGCTGGCACTTTGATTGAGTGTTCAAGATACCAAACATGGGTGAGAACAAGGTTCAAGACTGAGGTTGAGAACAAGGACCCAAGACACCAAGGTTGCGAACAAGAAGGTTCAAGACACCAAGGTTGAGAGCAAGGGTTCAAGACACCAAGGTTGTGAACAAGGTTGAAGAAACTATGTGAGGTTGAGCACATCAATTCAAGGGTACCGAGGGATTTCAAGAACTTATCACCAAAGCTTATGGGACGCATGACTAGATCATTGAGGACAATGATCAACTAAGGGGGAAAGAATGTAATAAAGTGATAGGTAGGAGATGGTTGAAACACACCCTTGAAAGATAGGAGATGGTTGAACTACACCCTAAGAGAGAGGATTAGGAAGTAATCCTCAACCATGGCTTTTGGGGCAAGTGGTTAGCCCATCATATTCCCAACCAAGAGGTTGTGAGTTCAATTCCTTAAAAGTGCCCAAGAAGGATAACATGAAGGTAATAGGTAATAAGCGGGTGTATAAAGTAAAGGGGAATTCAGATGGATCTATTTCTAGGTTCAAAGCAAGATTTGTGGCCAAGGGTTTTGCACAAAGCTATGAGTGGACTTTAAGTAGACACTCGTCCCCATTAGTACACTCATTGCAATGGCTAGAAGAAAAGGATGGAAGCTCTTCCAATAAGATATCAAGAACCTTTCTGCATGGAGATGGGGAAGAGGTATACATGGAGCAACCACTATGTTTTTTTCATAAAAATTTTCCACATCATGTCTATAGGTTGAAGAAGGCACCTTATGGCTTAAAGAAAGCTCCAAGGGCTTGGAACCAAAGATTTAGGAGATCAAGGCAAAGCTTGGAAAGAATTTTAGGATCTATGATCTTGGAGATCTTAGGTATTTTCTTGGCATTGATGTTGTACACAAAGAAGAAGGCATTATGCTCATACAAATGAAGTATATTCTAGGTGTACTTGAGAGGTTTTGGATGCTACATTGCAAGCCTATTTCAATTCCCATTTAGGTTAATATAAAGTTAAGCTCTCTTGATGGATAACCAATAGAGGATGTAACTTTGTATCAATCTATTGTAGGCTCTTCCAATTATGCCACAAGAACGAGACCCGATATAGCATATGGAGTTGGAGTGTTGTTTTAGCATAGTCCAAGGACTACACATTTGCAAGTTGTAAAAAAAATGTTAAGATATGTCAATGCTACTATAAATGAAGGATTCTTCTACTCATTTGAGTGTTATCACAATTTATGCATAGTCCAAGGACTACACACTTGCAAGTGCAAGACATATGTTAAGATATCTCAAGTCTATTATAAATGAAGGATTTTTCTATTAATTTGATGATGATATGTAGGTAAAATATTAGTCCCATGGTGATTGGGCCAGTTCAAATGAAGATAGAAGGAGTACAAGTGGTTACCTCATCATGCTAGGTAGCCAAATGATCTCATGGATTTCAAAGAAGCAACCCACATTGGCATTATCTTCCACAGAGGCTGAGTATAGAATCTTTAGCTCAAGTTACAGGTGAGATAATGTGGATTAAGAAGCTATGCATGGAGCTAAATTTGTAGGTTGAAACACATCTAATATTTTGTGAAAATATGAATAGCATTCATCAAGCATTGAATCCGGTCTATCATGCTTGAACCAAACATATTGACGTGCACTATCACTTTGTAGGAGAAAAGGTGATCTCCAAGGAAGTTTTAGTACATCATATAGGTACCAAGCACCAAGTTTTGGACTTGTTTACAAAGGCTTTGGATGGAGTGGAGATTTCAAAGTTCAAGCAATGCATCAACATGAAGGAGCTTGGATGAATATGGAGATTTAAAACTTGAGGAAGAGCATTAAAAATCAAGCTTCAAGACAAAATTCATGAGAAATCAATCATGGAAATGTGGAAAAATGTATGGAAGTTTAAAAGCATGAGATTTCATCAAAATAACTCAAGCAAACACTCCCCAAGTTATCTCAACTAAGTCCTCCAATTTAGGAGGCTGATTTTTTGGAAAAGGTGGTTCCTAAATTTTAGGTGCAAAGTTCTCTCCTATAAAAGTAACTTGTATCAAGACTCTTTTTGTGATATCTTGGGATTTATAGTTCATTTAGAGTGTGCAACAAGTGATGCAATTGTAATAAGCAAAGCACTTGCTTAAGCTAGCCCCTTGCTTGCTACTTTGTTAGCTTTGAGTATTTATATCTATGTCTGTGCAGACGCAGCGTTGCATTGGATCTACCTCCTTATTTTTTAGCATTGGATCTACCTCCTTATTTATCCATTTGATGTAATCTTTTAGTCATTGGATAGCTATTAGAGTCTATTTGAAGCACATAGAGTCTATATAGCAGTCTCTAAATATGTTGGGAGAAACGTATAAAGTAGTGAACTTTCTTGATTGATATCTCTCTTTGTGTGTAGGCTCCATTGTAGCTCGTTTGCTTTGAGTTGTAAGGACTCTTTCTCCTTCTCAGATTCATTATGTTGTCTACAAAAGTTCACTAGAGGTCTCTACATGTGCTCTAATAAAGAGCAATTTTGGTGTGTAGAGGTCAAAGAAGGGCATTTGTGGAGGTCATTCATGCTTCATTGTGCATAAGGGTTGAGATTCTTCCCCCAACAAATATAAAGAGGGACTCACTTCATCTTTCACATGATCATTCACTCTAGCTAATTAGAAATAGTGACCACTCTCTCCCCATGGAGTTTTCATGCTCATAGATGATTTCATGAAATTTATTCACCTATCTACATCATCACTTTTCATGCATTTTGTTTCTTACTTCGTAGCTTGTTTAGTTTGTGTTTAATAATAGATTAGAAATATTATTTTCCCATTTCACCACTAGCACTCAATTTGGATATTATTGCTTATGGTATGTGTTCATAGCACACACATCCACATATTTTTATATGTGAAAGATTTTGTTTCCTTCCACTCCACATTTCTTCTCGACTTGATTGTTAAATATCTGCAGTGGTACACCTGCTCATAATTTAATGAGTTGTAGCTACAAACTCCATCCAAGAATAAAGTGTGCATATTCGTTTCATTCAATGTACATCTTGCTAACTTTTCAATTTGCCTTATTTTCCTTTCTTTCCACCTCATTTTGTTGGGTTATATACCTATGTGTTCATTGCCTTTCGATACATTGGTCTTGCGAGAATTCCCTAGATTCATGGGAGAAACATTCTACCTCTCTATCTAGCCTCAATGTCCTTGTTTACTTGATTTACTTTCTTTCTTCTTGAGCTTCGAATATTTTGAACATAGTGATACATATGATTTGCCATTTATGCAATACATACATACTTTTCTAGAATAACTATCAATGAAAATGACATAATGCCTATTTCCTACAATTTATGGCTCCCTTGTAGGTCCTTGTATATCTATGTATATCAAATATAACACTTGTGGGACAATGTACTTGCTTAGTTTGAAAGGTTGACTAACTTTTTTTCCTACTTGGAATGCTTGACATACTTCATGCTAGAAATCGGTGTTGAAATAGGGAAAACATGTTATCACTTGGATCTTGCACATTTCCTTGAGGTTTTGAGTATTCCTATGTTCCAATCCTCTTATGCCATAGATCTAATACTGTATTTTTCTTCTCACCATATGTAACATACATCACCTAATTGTTTACTTGTTGAATTCCTAGTGTAAACATATTTCCTTCTCTCCTGCCCTTGGCTATGAGCTCTTCATTTGGATTTTCAATTAATCAATCTCTCTCATTGAAGTTGATAAACGTTCTCTACCATTTTTCCAATAGAAATTGGGTTTTTATCTATAGTAGGTACATGTGAATATTCTAAAAGCTATCTTTCTTTATGAGTCTCCTTTGAATTTATTGTCTCCAATGTGCTCAATAATGTGCCATGTATTGTCACACATATTTCAACATCATTATTTATTGTATGATCTATAAATTTGAGAAGACTTCACCTTTGCAAGACATTGGATTGTTGCATCCACTGTCTATATACCATTTATGGTCTTCATTTTTCCTATGATTCATTCATTAGCAAATTGACTTGGATTACTACATATAAAATAGCCATTCCTTTCGTGATTCTATGTATTGTTGAATTTGCCTCTATCCTTGGTTTTTCTTTATCCTCTTCCATTGATTGTTCATTTGAATTGGATTGGCCTTCCCTTGGTTGTTTGATGTTGATTAATTGTTCATTACACTCTACTTCCTGCTCTTGTATGAGAAACCAAGTAATCATTATGTAAAGTGCTTTCTACTGATCACAATGAGTCATTGATTTCCTTTTCTTTGAGTATGTAGTCATTGATGGATTGCCTTGGTGATTTCTTTAGGTTTTCGAGTTCATTCTTCAAGTATATCTTCCTAGATTTAGTGCTTAAATCATAGATTATTTTTCATGTATCCCAAAATTCCTTTGTTGTTCCAAGATTTTGTATATGTCCAATCATTGGATCACCCATATGTTGTGAAATTTTGAACATCACGCGTATGTTCCTTTCCTCCCATTTCTTTGTGATTATTCTTTGAGCACTTTATAAGGATTATTTTTATCTAAATGTGATCTATCATTTATGGCCACTTACGAATCCCCTAAGTCCTTTGCATGCCAAATAGTTATTGATTATAAACCTCAAAGATAATTGACAATTTCCGTTCTCTCATTTATTGATTTAATTATCAACATCTACCATCTTCTTCTACCTTTGGTTAGACTTTACTCTCTAATCTAAAGTGATAAAAAAAATTAAGAATTACTTATATAATCTTCCTTTGATATGATCGATTTTTTGAGTGAGCTTCGTGCCCTTGATGTATGAATTGTAGTCTTCGTCCTTCTTGATTTGGGATTCAATTCTTGAACCCTTTTCTTCAATTAGCTACCTTCGTTTTTCTGTGACCCCTTTATGAAGCTGTGATAAAAATTATTCAGTATTTGAACTTAAGAATGTAGCATAAATGTGTTGAATTATGCCCAACAGTTAATCTTTTTGTACACCTATACTCTATTTCATTGCATGGGTTATCTTATAATCAATTTCTATTGAAGTAATCTTGTATTTAATTGAGTCTTGGTGAGCATAGTAGTGTTCCCTAGAAAGAGATACACATCCCTTTTATTTTCACTAAGGGTTGGTTTGAGCTACTATTCTATATCTCTATATATTAGACATGCATTTATGTTTCATTGAGCAGTGTTTTTATTCAACCTATTGTGAACGATAATATTCTTGTATGTTAGGTGATGTTTATGTGCTCAGATCAAAGCAATTGGATGATGATATGATTCATCTCTTACTTTATGTTCATAAGTATTACGATTTTTAACATGTGCAGATGATCTATGATAGGTGGATTTCTTTACAAGGAAGTGATTAAGAGGGATTATTGAGAATGATTTTGATTATGTATTTCTTGAATGAGATCTGTGATATTTTTACACGATATAATGTCAATGTTTTCAATAATTTTTTGCCTCTTTTTGTGCATAAAGATTATGCAAGGAAATTTTTATTTGCTCATATATGGAGGACATTATTTCCTTGGCATGATTACCAAAAAGGATAGAATGGTCACGATAATTTCTTCGCTAATACAAATAGTATGGGTGTTGCTTATGATAACATGCAGAATGCTTGTGCATCTTGGTATTCACTGCAAGTAATAAACTTGGTGGAACATATAATAATTAATCATGAAGTGGATAGTGTTCCATATTTACAAGTCTTGAAACATCCTTCTCTAAGTGGTTGCTTTGCAATGCACATGGATAAATATCCATTTCAAGATGTTTATATATTGTTCATTAGTTCATTCCAAAAAATGCCTTGTCTCCATATTTAAGAAATGGCATAAATAAAAACAATAGGAGCACCCAAACAATGAATAGGTTGTGCTTTGTTCCCAATATTACCATATAATTCACATTGCTATTCTAATTTGAGTTCTTAAAATGGGTAGTGGCACAAAAATGAAGTCACATACGATTTTTGAAGTCGTCTACATGAAAGGAATGGCCATAACCTATGTATTATTTTCTAAATTGGCATTGAGAGATTAGCATAATGAATTCTTACATGTCAATGATACTCAACGTGTGGTGTTATACATTGAAACAGATATAGATTACACATCAAAATGATCTCCTTTCCATTTTCTGCTCAGTGAAACATGTATCTCATAGAGGATAAACAAAAAGGAAGAAAACAAAAATATTACTCGCATTATGATGTTATACAGTTTGATTGGAACTTACTAACCAAAATATTCAGGATTGAATCTGGCTCCTACATTTTGGGTTCTTTCATTCTTTTGCATCTGGTATAATCAATTGCCTTGTTGATCTCCTTGAAGGGAAGAGTGTGTGTGATGTAATTATCCATAAAAAGCTCTTGCAGATGGTTGCAAATAATACATGCAAACCATTAATGATTTTATGATTATAGTTCGTATACTTTGAATAAATCTTGTTTCACACAAGTGCCCAGTCATATTCGTGTACTTTCATCGTGGAATATGGAGGATATTGTTTCTTTGGCATGATTACCAAAAAGGATAGAATGGTCATGATAATTTCTTTGCTAATACAAACAGTATGCGTGTTGCTTATGATAACATATTGGAGAATGCTTGTGCACCTTGGTCTTCACTGCAAGTAATAAACTTGGTGGAACATATAATACTTAATCATGAAGTGGATGGTGTTTTCATTTCCATATTTGTGATTACATCCCAAAATGTTTTGTTTGTGAGCATCAACACATATAAACGATATTCATTTTTGCATATATACTACAAAAGAGTTCGGGTGATATTGTGTTATGCAGGAATTGAAAAAAAAAAGGGCTTAACCAAATGTGCTAGGCTCCAAATTTGTTAAGCTTCAAACATACTCTTCTAAGTGGTTTCGTTCCAATGCATGTGGATAAAGATTCGTTTCAAGATGTTTATATATTGTTCATCAGTTCATTCCAGAAAATGCCTTGTCTCCATACTCAAGAAACGAACAATTTTTTTCCACGTTGAGGTGACTTTTGCCACGTTCCACATATATCTTTTGCCAAGTTGAGGTGACCTCATATTCTCCATTTAAGATAATACACTACATACGACTCTTAACACAGTATTTCACAAAGAATGGAATGGCATACAATAGTAGAATCATAGACGACTGGACCTTCATATGTAGCATACAATGAATAGGCTGTGCTTTGTTCCGGATATTACCAACATTTATATTCTGATTTGAGTTCTTAAAATGGGTATTGACACAAAAGTGAAGTCACATACGATTTTTGAAGTCGTCTACATGAAAGGAATGGCCATAACATACGTGTTATTTTCTAAATTAGCATTGAGAGATTAGCATAATGAAGCGTGATGATACTCAACGTGTAGTGTTGTACGTTGAAACGGATATAAATTACGCATCAAAATGATCTCCTCGCCATTTTCTGCTCAAAAAACATGTATCTCATAGAGGATAAAACGAAGATTAAGAGAACAAAAATATTAATTGCATTATGATACTAATAGTCCGATTGGAACTTACTATCCAAATTATTCAGGACTGAATGAGGCTGCTACATTTTGGGTTCTTTCAGTCTTTTGCATCTGGTATAACTTAAAATTTGAGCATTCAGTGCCCATGAGTTTCAACCCATTGTCATTACGCATCTTAAACAAGTTCCACTATTTAGTAAAGCAATTGCCTTGTTGATCTCCTTGAAGGGAAGCGTGTGTGTGATGTAGTTATCCACAAAAAGCTCCTGCAGATGGTTGCCAAATAAGACATGCAGACCATTAATGATTTCATGATTATAGTTTGTATACTTTGAATATCTTGTTTCACACAAGTGCCCAGTCATATTCGTGTACTTTCATCGTGAAATATTGATTAATAAATTCTCATAATCATTACATCTGAATGCATGTTTTAGAATGACATGTCAATGTAGCTGTAATCCCCTTCTCTTATGGAGTACCTATGAAGACCTCACTTATATGTTGACGTTCAATTGAATAGGCTTAAGTCAAATAATATTAGAAAGCTTATTTGTATTAGTGTTTATCGTATAGCGATGATAGTTATTGAAGTGGTAAAAGAAATCAATATTTGAAAGTTACTAATATGATAACGGATCAGTTTGAGAAGTGTATTCATGAACTTGGAAGAATCGCTTTGATATGTATGGTAAATTCATATGTATGTCCATCATGCTTTGAGTTAGAACAATGACTTTTATGGTCAGAAGACCAAAAAAAGATGCAGAATCCTCTTTACCTTCTTTACAAGCTTGTCAACAAGTCCAGGCACGTGTGACCTCCCTTTGTAACCTCCGCATACTGAGGACATGATCGACCTTCCAAATAAGAGCAGGGGATTGAAACTCAATTGCCTACAGGATCCATCAAAACCAAGGACTACAGTCTTGCCAGATCCCTGCAAACAAATAGAATGAACATTCCCACATTATGAATGCTCCACTTGCAAAGCTCGCCTTTTTCTTCTAGAGTGAGACAACCATAGCTTTAGACATTAGGACATTACCTCTCGTGTGCTTTCCAATGCAGCTTCCACCAAATCTACTTTTCCCACACACTCAAAAAAATAGTCAACACCACCGTTTGTGAGATCTTGCAATACCTATTATTTTGTCCAGTAGTAAACAAGATCCTCAATATTAAAAGACAATGTATATGAATCTTCTTGAATGTAAGGCATCAAGGTAACATATCTTGACATATGTGGAAATTATTCTTCACAAGATGTGATTATGCTGTGCGTATGATATGTTTAATATAGATCTATATGAATGCCATTTGCATACTTTCTGGATGGGCGACTGGCAATCCTTCGGATTTATGCATTCTGTGACACCAAACCTCTTGGCTATACAGAAAAAACCCAAAAAGCACAGGCAGAAACCCCCCCCCCCCCCCCCCGAAAAAAAAAAGGGAGTCAAAAATACACCATAAATATCTGGAATCACAAAACTTTTAAGGAAGAATTTGAATAGCATCTAGACAATAAGCATCCTCACCTAAGTCAAATTTTCCAGAGTTTATATCTATACCAATAATCCTTGAAGCTCCTGCTATTCGTGTAGCATCCGCAACCTAGGTCACAGTGTTTCAACACAAAGGAAACAAAAAAAAGAAAAAGAAATTACAAATCCTCTGGTGTTAAGTTCCTAAAACTTACTGCTAGTCCAATGGTGCCAAGGCCCACGATAGCAACAGTTGACCCCTTCTCCACTTTCACCGTGTTCCATGCTGCCCCAAATCCTGGATTAGGCCCAGTGACAAGTACGATTGCAATTCCATTTGAATAGCCATGGTCATAGTCATACAGTGAAAATCCAACGGAATTATTTAAAATGGTGAAGAAAAGTAATTTCTTTCAAGCTTCTGAAGTGAACCTTAGAAGAATGCAAAATAGCTTATGATATTTACCAGTTGGAATAGCACAAGCAAAGATGCATGCCTTTTCAAATGGGGCATCTTCATGAATTTTGGCACAACAATCTTCGCTGACAACAGTATATTCACTGAATATAGAGGTAAGGAAGGAAAAAATTTGCTGTGTTTCTCCTGCTTTTGAGACAGAGAACCTGTTCAGATATCAAATATAAAATGAGTTAACTGCATGAGTACAGAGGCATTGCAGTTTTATGCTCATCACAGGTTGAGTATTATTATAAATGTAGATTTTTGAGAATTCCAACTAGTCAAAATCAGATGGATCGTTCAGGGTGCAGGAGCATCACAGCTCATGTGTTTTATATTTGTGGACCAACTTCTGGTCTGATGAAATTCTTGCCAGGTTTATATAAGATACACACGCATGTATCTTAGTTAGCATGTATTGTATATTGAGGTGGGTGCTTTTGTCATAAAGAAGGGGTCCTGTTCGATGTACAAAAAAATGTTTGACAAATGGGTCTTGTATGATGTGCAAAAATGTGGCTTGTAATCAACATGATTTCCAATTAGCGAAATAATGGCAAGCCACAGCAGCAGCAGCAGCAGCAAAAACAACAAAAGCAAAAATCATAGACTAACAGAAAAAACTCGAGCAATAATTAAAAAGCAGCAGATATATTCAAAGATTCGATGTATAAAACCATGAATATTCATAGAAGATGTGGAATCATAACATCATGCAAAAAAAGAAAGGAACATTTAAGACCATTCCCAAATTTGCAAAATTCAACGTTGATACTGGACATGAAGATGCAGCGAACACAGAACAAGAAAACTAACCTGGACTTTTGATCGATGGGGTGAAGCATCTGGAGTTCTTTCATATTTTTTACATATTTTTCGCAAAGGTTGTTGAACTCACTTTTACAATTAGCGCATTCCCCACATTCTGGGAAGGACAGGGGCAAAACGTGATCTCCAACCTTCAAATGTTTCACACCTTCACCAACGCTCTCCACAATTCTGTGGACACAAACGATTTTTTTTCCTTAACACAAAAGTGAAGCATTCCAATTTTTAAATCTCAAAAATGAAAAAGCTGCCTGAATACCCTGCTCCTTCATGCCCAAGTATCCGAGGAAACTGTGCCTGGCATTAGAAATGGACAAAACTCAGACAATCACATATATGAGCTAGTCTTCTAAACCGCAATGCCGTCTAAGAAAATAAAGAAAACGTGTCATACATTAAGAGTTCAGTAGAACTAAATTTATATATTGCTCACTGCTGTGGTCAACATGTGCACTGTGCAGGTTCAAAAGAATTATATCGACAAAAGTACATTTCTATCACTCGGTACCAATTCATTCAGGTAACCAAGCGCTTCATAAGACATATATGATTGGCTATCAGGTGAAGCATTTTAAATCAGCAACCTTTTGATTTTGGGAGGATGAAAGCCTCTTATACGGTGAAGGAACGAAAGACATTTCTTTTGCGAAAGAAACTTTTTTGGCTGTTCAAGAACTATCAATGACTTGAAGGTTATGGCACTCGAGACTAAAAGCTCGAGTCCGGCTTTCGAGACATCGGGATGCCCATAAACGGCCGGGGATTTCAGTTGTTAGAGCTTGCATTATTAAAAAGAAAATAAGATAAAAGAAAATCAATGGCATTGGCACTATAGAATCAGTATTATGGGTGTCCTCACCTGCACCATTCCTAGGAATGAAATATCGGTGTGGCAAAGAGATACGGCCACCATCCGAATGCGCACTTCGCCCGCGTGAGGAGCATCTACCTCGATATCCTCGATAACCAGTTCTTCATTTGGTCCCCAAGCTACCGCAGCTACACAAGCACACAAAAATCCTCTCTCTCTCTCTCTCTCTCTCTCTCTCTCTCTCTCTCTCTCTCTCTCTCTCTCTCTCTCTCTCTCTCTCTCCAGACAAAACCTTTGCACTTGATAGGGCCGGGAGCAGGAGCTGGTAGAGCTGGTGCCATGGTTTGCTGTTTCAACTCAGCTTCTTTCTGCCCGGTAATGGATTCGACCAGTGCAGTTTTCTCGCTGTCCGTCCACAAACATCTATATGCATGCGAGGTGACGGACGAGTGAATGCTTGAACGTCATACCTTCAACAAAGGTCTTTTGTGTTCAAAGTTTTCAAAGATCTAGCCCCCTCATTTCTTTGTGCGAGAGGAGAGTGCAGGACGTGCAGACGGAACCTTGGAAAACGATGGAGAGAGCGTGCAAAGAGGACGTGCAGACGGAACCTTGGAAAACGATGGAGAGAGCGAGTTTCGCATTTCTTCTGTATCTTCTTCCTAACATCTCCGTGTGAAACCGGGCCCCGAACGAAGGAAAGTCAAAGTGAGAAGAGAAAGCAGCATGCCGAAGAGAAGAAGTTCGACCAACTCTGTGAGAAAGAGATACACTTGATAGGAGCAGAATCCTCATTGATAGGAGGAGAATCCTCAAAAGATGGACAGAAAAGCTTTATGTGGTTGTTAGCGTGGTTGTGCCTCTTGCCCTTTGAGGCAGGGAGAGGGTTCAATTCCCACCAGTATCATGTAAGGGACATGTTTAACATGGAAAGTTGTATCTTGTGGTTCATGTGTCATCGTTTGTCCTGCTTGCTTCGTAGTAGTTGTGACCCCTGTTCTTGTGGGATAAGGGGGGTTCTATGGGTACTATGCCTTTCCTTGTACAAGGGGGGTCTTATGGGTACTATGCTCTTCCTTGTACAGTTGCAATTTCATAGTTAAAACCTAGAGGAGTAGGCCTCGCCCGAACCTTCATTTAAAAAAAAAAAACTTTATGTGACAGAATCACATGATACATCATTCCATGTATTCCATTGTCCTACTTCAAGCTAATTGTGACCATAGTTTAATCGAGCTATGTAAACCAATTTAACAAAAAAAAACCGCTTTATGTGAATGATAGATAAAGCACATTTAACAAAGCTTTGTGTCATGGTAAGTTCTATGAAGTTATTGTGAAGAGGAAAAATGAAAGAGAAAAATAGAAGGATCTACAATAGGATTAGCAAGAACATAACATTATGTAGAGAGAAGAAAGACAAGAAAAATAATTATAAAGAAAGTTAGATATTCAATAACTTTTCCATTCTTGAAACTTAAGGAGATAAGAAAGACAAGAAAATAATTATAAAGAAAGCTAGATATTCAATACCTTTTGCATCCTTGAAACTTATGGAGAGAATGACTTCAATAGCTTCTCCATTCATGGAATTTAGATGTTGATAGGCAGCCATTCAATTCAAAGATGTAGACATGATCATAGCGAGGTCTTAGACTTTCTTTGTGTGTGTCACAATTCAAAGATGTAGACATGATCATAGCGAGGTCTTAGACTTTCTTTGTGTGTGTCCTGTGTGTTTTCTTTTCATTTCTTTTGCACTATAAGCATGTGCGATTAGATTTTTTATTCTTAATTCTAGAAATTTCTGTAAATGGAAGCATTTTGTCACTAAATGTATGTATATGATGAAAAGTGAAATTATAGGCTAGATGTTGACTTAGGATTCAATCATATAAAGATGCCTTGGATTTACTTCATGAAAATATTCCTATGGTGCATTCATGTTTCAGACTCTAAAGATGTCTAGGGTCCATTCAGGTGATCATAGATGTAGTAGTAGATTGGATATGTAGTAAAAGTGCATAGGTGCATGCAATGCTTGAAATCCAAGGACCCTTAGTTCTTCAAAGATAGCATGACCTAATCCTCCTTCTTCTAGAAACCTCGAGAAAGTGGGAACCTCCTTCTTCTAGAAACCTCGAGAAAATGGCAAGTTGGAAAGTCAAGGACGCTGTGGTCATGCATGAGCACCACATTTAACTCATATAAAGTCTCTACATATATGAAAGTGTAAAGATCTCTAGGGTTCATTCATGTACTCAACTAAACACAAAAAACTTGCATCAATGATATCTATGAGATGTGCACTTGATTTGTGAAACTAATTTTAGTTTAATTTTCATGAGTGAGTATGCTTGAATGCCAAAGAAATTAATATGATATGTATCAAAAATTGCCATGATGAAGTCCCTTTTTTTTTTTAGAAATCTCAAGAAGATCACTTCTTGGAAGGTTTAAAGGGCAAAATATTTTTGTGTCTCTTCCACATACATGCAAGTTGACATAAATATCTATCTCAACTATAACTATTCTAGCACTAAGGATATGCTCAATTCCTAGGGTCATTTGGGATATCTTGCATCACAATTGAGGGGTCCAAAATAGTTGCACAAATTTTCCTCTTCTGCCACTCAAGGTGCCTAAAAAAACCATGCACCCAAGATTTATAAAAGCCCAAAATCAAGGTGGTCGCTCAAGTTTGCATAAAAGCAAAATCACTAGCGTTATTTTAAGGAAGCACCAAAACTCCGCACCAATTTTCCTATGCAACCCAAATTATTGTCACCCCATCTTTTTCTTAAGTCAACACCCTAGTCGCCCCATTTGTTTAAAAGTCTTACATATACTCGCCCAATTTGCTTAAAAGTCTTATATGCACTTGCCCAAAATTGCATTGTAGCCATCACGCCTTTATCTTTTCCACCAAATTAGCTGAACCCTCTATCTTTTCCACTAAAATTTGACAACCTCTTTACCTTTTAACCAAAAGTGGGAAACAACTCTATCTTTTCATCGAAATTGGGTGACACCTCTACCTTTTCATCAAAATTGGGAAACAATTCTACTTTTTCATCGAAATTGGGTAACACCTCTACCTTTTCCACCAAATTGGGTGACCTCTCTAACTTTTCCACCAAAATCAGGTGACCCAAAAACAAGGCAACTCTTGCAAGACAAAACTAGGGTGACCCCATTGTGACCCATAAAAATGAGCATTTCAACGATTCATTGTAAATAGGATCTTATCCAAGAGATCCATGTGAATTGAAGAAACTATCACTAAAGTCATTGCAAAGTCTTGTGATGTCGGGAGCACTGAAGATGTCTAAAATTGGGTGCTCTAGGGGTTGGTGGCCCACCATAGTAATTTCTCTCTACAAGTAGCAGCTTTGTGTTAGGCCACCACTCACACCATTTTGAGGCATCCAATCCATGTCAAAAGCTAATTTTGGCTCTTCTCAAGGATCATCGTGAATCAAAGAATGCCACTCATTTGGCCTCTTTATGTCTATATAAGCAACTATTGGGCACTCATTTGCGAAACGAGTACCATTGTTATGTGTAGTCCTAGTTGTGTAGCACTATGACTATCTATGTGACTTGTTGTCTCTCTAGACAAGATTTTAGAAATATACTTTTGATTACAAGAACACCCATGCGGGGAAAATGATACAAGAATATGTGATTGATACAAGATGTCCCACAACCAGGGATTGATAGGTATGAATAACTCGACTAAAGATGATATACGAGACCCCACAACCTGGGATCGTAAGTATGAAACAAGATACTAGGATTACACAGAATTTCCTTCAGGGAGATGAACTAGATACAGGAAACAACTCGACAAGATCTCGTACTATGAGATTACAAGAGGATAAGACAGGATGTCCAAGAACTAGACTAGACAAGACTGGAACAAGGAACAAGACAACAACTGGAACTGGAACTTGGAGAGTACTTACTTGGTGGTCATGACTCCTTGAGCTCACAATACTGGTATTGGCAAGACTAAGAATGAATGTGGAAAACCCCTCCTTATATAGGTTTCCCCTAATTCTGAACCAATCATGAGATGCAAAAGTCACATGGAGTATATTGAGATTCAAAAGGTATCCTTTGTCCATGGCATCACCTTCCCCTCAAGCGACGAGTTCCATGAGGAGCGGTCATGATCTCTAGGCTCAGCTTCATTGGATTTTTCTTATGAAATTCTCGAACCTTGATTAATGCTCTGTGAAGGTTCTCTGTAGGTTCCCAAGTACGATCACTAATGTCATACCCTTTCCAATGAACAAGGTACTCCAATCTTCCTCGAGATATTCTCGAATCTAGGACATGCTCGACTTCAAATTCTTCATGATCATCAATCTCAATAGGTGGTGAAGGATTGGGTCTCTCCCCCCTCAATGGTGAAAGCTGATATGGTTCCAACGTGGACACATGGAAAACTTGATGTATTCTCATGGTACTTGGTGATTGGAGCTTGAAAGTAATTGGCTTAATCTTGGCCAAGATGGTGAATGGACCAAATCTCTGATGGTCTAGCTTTTCACAAGGCCTTGACGTCCGCAAATTACTTCTAAGTAACCACTTTTTATCCCCAATGTGGTAGGATGGATTTTGAACACGTTGCTGATCTGCATAATACTTATATTGTTCTTGAGATCTATGGATCTCTTCCTTGAGTTCTTTGTGAATATCCATGAGATATTGGGCCTCATCTTTGGCAGTTGGGTTCTTGACATGATTTGAGAATTGTATATCCATCCTTGGATGTTGTCCATAATTTGCAAAGAAGGGAGTCTACTCGGTAGGTGCATGAACACTATTGTTATAGGCAAACTCTGCAAAGGATAAAAGCTCAAACCAATCATTTTGATGATAGTTGATGGTGCAATGAAGATATTTTTCTAAGACTTGATTCACCCATTCTATTTGTCCATTAGTCTGTGGATGATTGGTTGTAGGTAGTTTAACTTGAACACCAAGGATCATGCAGTTCTTATAGAATAGTAACCCATCCTTTTCTTGGAATTCATTTACTTCTTAAATTTTTCCTTCTTGAGTTTTTTGCTTCATGTTACAAAACAACTCATCTCTTGGTAGAGTCTCACGGATCAAATGATTCAAGCTTGAATCTTCATGATGGCTTGAAGAGATAGCTGCTAACTAGAGATGCTCAATCTGACTGACATTGTTGACGTCCTGGATGGTATGTGATGACAAAGTCAAACCTGGATAAAAAGTTACTCCATCGAGATTGCCTTCTATTGAGGATGCGGGTGGTCATAAAATACTCTAGGTTCTTGTGATCTGTATACATAGTAACTTTATGATCTACTCCTTCTAGATGGTGATGCCAAGTACCAAATGCATCCACTATGGCAAGAAGTTCTTTATCATGAATTTGATGTTGGGAAAGATGGATGGACACTCCAAGAAATGAGTAGGTACTACCAATCCCTGCTTTGTACCGGCCCCTTTTTGCTTAAGAGTTGAGTTGTAGGCCCTTTTAGCTTTCCAGTGACACTAAATAAGTGCCTATGTACTTTGAAAATGATGTGAGAAGTGATTAATTCAAAACAAACTACTTCCAAGTTGAAGGATTAATGAAAACCTTCTATTTTTGTTCACACACTTGCTACTTGTTAAGCTCAGTGCTTCCAGTACAGTAGGAATTAGAAAAATTCCTTTTGGAGATATCAAATTAGCTTAATGAGCTAATGATTCCAAGTGGAATCAGTGAAAATGATGCACTATACACAGAGCAATCAATTTAGCAATCAAATCATTACCCCTGATTTTTTAGGACCTCTGCAGAGTTTGACCAGTGGGTACTTCGACTGCCTTTTCTCCAAATCTGCTAAATGTGTTATATTAAAAAAAATTTACCATGTAAAGGACTTGGAGCTACTTTCAACAAGCTATAGAACATGAAAATGGTGCAGAAATGACAGAGATATGAGCAGTACAAGATGACTGTTCTGAGTAGCTATGACAGAGAGACCATAGATGAAAGTATTGATCTATTGTATTAAAAGACAATGTTTTACGTGATCATTGGCATGATAATCAATGCCTAATGATAGTGAGTACTGTAGGCTATGAAGTGAGCCTCACTCTCTTACAAAGTAATCTGCAAGAACTCGGAATTGAAGTGGTCTCTATCGCGAGTTTTTTTCATCATCTTTTATAGATCAGTCATTTGAATTTTTTATTTGAATTTTGAATTTGAATTCTTCATTGGCTCTCACTAAAAGTGATCCTCTAATCTAGGAGATATTCTCTCCAAATAAAGTTGTGGCTTTTCATCTAACAAACTCCACGAGTTTAGTGGTAGCTACAAATATTCTTCCAAGTCAAATTGACTTTTACAATGGTAAAAGATAAAGGCTTCATAGCAATGGTTCCCATGGGACTTCATTTAGTTGCACATAAACTCTGGACAAATGTGTAGGCTTGGTATTTGCACCAACAACTCCCCCTCAAGCCAAACATCTTGGCTTGGTCTTCTTCTTCAATCTTCTTGAATATCCTCCAATCCAATCATAGACTTAAACCTACAAAGTTTTGTACCATCTAATGCTTTAGTCAACAAGTCTACACATTGCATATTAGTTGATACATATGCCAACTGAATTTCCTTACTCAATAGCTTCTCTTTCACATATGATAGTGGACCTCTATGTGCTTGGTCCTAGCACGATCAATAGGATTTGCTGCAAGATGTAATGAGCTTGTATTATCTCCAAAAATCATTGGAGATGTGGTATGCAAACCCAAATCTGTATATAACAATCTGATCCATATGGCCTCTTGAGTAGAATTGCCCAATCCTCTATACTCTGCCTCTGTAGAAGATAAAATAATAGTAGGTTGCTTCTTTGAAGACCATATAGGTTTGTTACCTACAAAAGATATGTAACCTGAGGTACTCTTTCTATCATCTTTGCAACCTGCCCAATATGCATCTGAATATATCTTGATGTCCAAATCTGAGGTATAAGGAAAGTATAATCCTTGATTTTGAATACCCTTAAGGTACTTCAAAATCCTTTTGGCAACTTCGGAATGAGGTGCCCTAGGTTTGTCCATAAATTGGCTCAAGATACTTACTTCATAAACAATATCAATCCCTGTCAATGTAGCATAATTCAAGCTTCCCACTATGCTTTGGTAACCTGCAATATTCTCAAGCACATCACCTTCATGAGCTCTTAACTTTTTGTTTACCTCCATTGGAGTTTTTGCTACCTTGGCATCCTGCAAATGAAACTTCTTTAACATGTCTTGTATATACTTTCTTTGAGGAATGTAAATTCTAGAGTTAGTATAGACTAACTCAAGTCCAAGAAAATACTTTAGTGATCCAAGGTCACTAATTTTGAACTCCTGCATCATTTGATTCTTAATCTGCTTGATGCCATTAGCATCATTACCTATGAGTATGATATCATCAACATATACACATAGGTATATTACCTCTGAATTACTCCTCTTAACAAATAGAGAAGTATCTGCTTTACTCATGATGAATCCTTGATCTTGAAGGTATGTAGTCAACCTATGATTACATGCCCTAGGTGTCTGCTTCAATCCATAAAGAGCTTTGTTCAATTTACATACATATGTTACCTTGCTTGGGTCCTCATAGCCAGGAGGTTGAGACATGTACACCTCCTCTGAAATCCAGCCATTTAGAAATGCATTTTTTACATCCAATTGATACATGTTCCAATTTTTTGATGCAGCCACACTTACCAATACCCTGATGGTTGGCATTTTGGCTACAAGTGAGAAGGTTTCTTCATAATCAACTCCTTGGGTTTGTGCAAAACCCTTAGCCACAAGTCTAGCTTTGTACCTGCTTATTGATCCATCAGAATTCCTCTTGATCTTATAGATCCATCTAGAACCAATTACCTTCATAGAATCTTTCTTTGGCACTAGCTCCCAAGTATCATTCTCCTTGAGTGCTTCAATTTCCTCATCCAGAGCTTCCTTCCATTCTGCCTTGGTCGTTGCCTCTTCATATGATGATGGCTCTTCAAATGACAAGTCTTTTGCAAGATAAGCAGAGTGCTTAGTAATTAAAGAAGTGTCATACCCATATCTGATTGGGTTCTTGCTCACCCTTTGTGATCTTCTGATTGCTTAGTTGGATGATTCAGGTATATCCTCCAACTTCTTCATTTTGACTTTGCCTTTGGACTTCCATGCCTTAAATTCTTCTAAGTTGATGATGTCCTCATCATCTGAGTTGATGTCTTCAATCTGATTAGGCTCCTCCTTAGTGAGGCTTGGAAATTCCTCTTCCAAGTCATAAGGTAGCTTTACTTTCCTGCATTCATTTTCAAACCAAGAATCATTCTCATCAAAGACAACATCTCGACTGACCATAAATCCTTTGTTGGAAGGATTGTAGAACCTGTATCCTTTCTGATTCAAGTCATACCCTATGAAGATGCACTTTTTTGCCTTAGGGTCTAGCTTACCTCTTATTTGAGAAGGGATATGCACATAAGCAACACATCCAAAGATCCTACAATGATCAAGTTACCATGCTATGCTTCATATGGGGTCATTCCATCAAGAGATTTGGATGGCAACCTGTTTACAAAATATGTGGCAGTAGATACACTCTCCGCCAACAATTAGTTAGGTAATTTTTTCTCATTTAACATTGACCTAGTTATTTCAATAATTAGTCTATTTCTCCTCTCTCCCACCCCATTTTGCTCAGGGGTATACCTTGTTGTAATTTCTCTCTTGATCCCTTATCCTGCAAGAATGCATCAAACTTATTTGAGAAGTACTCACCTCCTCCATCTGACCTTAGTCTCTTTAGAATTTCCCTGTTTGGCTCTCAACAAGTGCAAGATACTTTAATTTAAAGCAACCGAATACTTCATCTTTGTGCTTCATAAAATATAAGATAGTCCACCTACTGAAATCATCAATGAAAGATACATAATACCTTGATCTAGAAATTGAGGGATCCTTACTTGGTCCCCATACATCTGTATGGACAAGCTCTAGGTAGTCCTCATGCATGTAGCCTTCCTTTGAGAAGGGTAACCTGTGAGATTTTCCAAATTGACACGCACCACATTTATAGATCATGTGTTGCTTGCATACATTAGGTATCCCAAGCACACATTGATCTCTACATATTTGCTTTAAAGTTCTCTCACCAATATGCCCTAATCTCTTATGCCAAATTTCAAGCTCTAATAGTGTTTGGTCTTTGTAACTATAAAGTGCAATATTCCTTGTATCTCCAAGTTCAAAGGTGAATAGTCTACCTATTTTTCCTCCTTTGGTAATTCTCTTGAATCCATGTTCGGGATCCTCCACAAATGCTCCATATTGGTTGAACCTCACCTAAAAACCCTTTTCCACAATCTGTCCAACACTCATCAAATTCTTGGTAATTGTAGGTACATATAGAACCCTGCTCAACAGATTCTTATCTCCATCAGAGGTTTTAACATTTCCTACCTTGATCACTGAGTGCTTGGCGTCATCACCTGTTTGTACCTGATGCTTACCCTTTGGTTCCTCAAGGTCAGAGAGAAGAGCTACATTGCCTGCCACATGGTTTGAGCATCTTGAGTCAATGTAGAAGAATCATCATTTATACATGGTTTTGAAGTCATATTCCTAATCAAAAGAGAATCCTCTTGCTCCTCTGTATAGTTATTGTAGTCTTTCCTTGCTTTGTAGCCACCTTGGTAGTTGCTATTGTAGTTGTTGTTGTAGTTGTTATTGTATCCTTGATGATGGTTGAAACTTCCTCTTGATTGTGTATATCCACCTCTTTGAAATCCTCTACCTCTTTGATTCTTGAAGTTTCTGTAACACTCATCTGTAGTATGATTTGACAATCCACAAATATTACATGCTGAGGAGTTATAATATCTCATCCTACCTTGCTTACCTCCTCTGCCCCTTCCTCTTGAGGTTCTACCTCTCCCTGCATAGTTGACTTGGGAGGTAGCTCCTTCATCCTTAATCTTCTTGTTCTTTCCTTTCTCTTTAGACTTATTTTTATTTGTGTATAGGGCAGAAGAGCTATTACCTCTTGATGAATCTCCATTCTTGTTGAGCTTGGCTTCATGGGTAAAGAGTTTCCCCATGAGTGTGGTAAGATCTAGAATCTGCATGTCCATGTACAAGTCCATGGCAGTTGTGAAGCTCTCCCATTTGTCATCTGCTTTAATATCATTGATTACTTGTCTTACAATCTGTTCATCTTCAATTTCTTCTCCTATGATTGCCAATTGATCAGATACATCTTTGAATTTGGTCACATACTCTAAGGTGCCTTGCTTGGGTTGCTTTCTTTGAGTGGTAAACTCAATCCACAATTGGTTCTTCGTAGCCCTTGTGTTGGAAGAGAAGTATGAAGAAAATGTTTCCCAAGTCTCTTGGGATGTCTTACAGTTCCTAATGTGTGGAAGAAGAAAATCAGAAATTGAATTAAGTAAGTATGACCTTGCTAATGCATCCTTGGCACACCATGTATTGAGTCTTTCATGCTCCTCTCTTGTAGGTTGTCCTTTGCCTCTGAAAATGGGCATCTCCTCATCTCCTGAGATGTATCCATAGAGGCTCTTTCCTTGCAAGTATGTCTTCATCCTCAAGGACCATGCTTGATAGTTTTTCCTATCCAATTTATCAATGAAAGAAGGAAAACCATCTCCCATTTTACCTTAGCTTTGCTCTGATACCACTGTTGGGAAAGATGGATGGACACTCCAAGAAATGAGTAGGTACTGCCAATCCCTACTTTGTACTAGCCCCTTTTTGCTTCAGAGTTGAGTTGTAGGCCCTTTTAGCTTTCCAATGACACTAAACAAGTGCCTATGTACTTTGGAAATGATGTGAGAAGTGATTGATTCAAAATAGACTACTTCAAAGTTGAAGGATTAATGAAAACCTTCTATTTTTGTTCACACACCTACTACTTGTTAACCTCAGTGCTTCCAATATAATAGGAATTAGAAAAATTCCTTTTGGAGATATCAAACTAACTTAATTAGCTAATGATTCCAAGTGGAATCACTTAAAATGATGCACTATACACAAAGCAATCAATTTAGCAATCAAATCATTACCCCATATTTTTTAGGACCTCTACAGAGTTTGACCCGTGGGTACTTCTACAAGATTTTCTCCAAATCTTCTAAATATATTATCTTAAAAATTTGTGACCATGTAGAGAACTTAGAGCTGATTCCAACAAGCTATAGAACATTGAAAATGGTGAAGAAATGACTAAGATATGAGTAGTACAAGATGACTATTCTGAGTAGCTATGACAAAGAGACCATATATGAAAGTATTGATCTATTGTATTAAAAGACAATGTTGTACATGATCATTGGCATGATAATCAATGCCTAATGATAGTGAGTAGTGTAGGCTATGAAGTGAGCCTCGCTCCCTTACAAAGTAATCTGCAAGAACTCGAAATTGAAGTGATCTCTTTCGCGAGTTTTTTCAATCATCTTTTATAGATGAGTGATTTGAATTTTGAAGTTGAATTCTTCATTGGCTCTCACTAAAAGTGATCCTCTAATCTAGGAGATATTCTTGCCAAATAAAGTCGTGGCTTTTCATCTAACAAACTCCACGAGTTTAGTGGTAGCTACAAATATTCTTCCAAGTCAAATTGACTTTTACAAATGGTAAAAGATAAAGGCTTCATAGCAATGGTTCCCATGGGACTTCATTTAGTTGCACATAAACTCTAGCCAAATGTGTAGGCTTGGTATTCGCACCAACATTTCATAATTAATCTCTAGAGGGAAAACATTCCTTGAATGATATGCGACTGGATGTAGGTGTCCATCATCTCCATATTGGGAAAGAATGGCCCCTCGGGCAAAGTCTAATGCATTTGTCTCTAGGAAGAAGGGAATCAGGATGAACTAGAATTGGAGAAGTGGTGAATGCTGATTTCAAGGTCTAAGAAAGCTTTTTTTGCTTCTTCGATCCATGAGAATTTGGAGTTTTCTATAAGCTTCATAAGAGGTGTCACTATCTTGGAGTAATATATGATGAATATCCTATAGAGAACATTTTACAACTCGAACACATGAAGGTGGTTGCCAATCAAGGATTGTCTCAATCTTCTTAGGGTCCATAAAGATCCCTTTCTCTGATACAATGTACCCTAAAAACTCCATTTCTATCTAATGGAAAGAGCACTTCTCCAATTTTGCATATAAACCTTTTTCTCTTAGTTTTTCTAAGACTATCTTTATGTGATATTCATGATCCTCTAAATTTTTAGATAATATCAAGATATCATCGAGATATATTACCACAAAATCATCTAAATACTCTCGAAAGATATCATTGATTGACCTTCGGGGAGCTTAGAATCTTGTCAGGATTAGAGAAGGAGACTAATGGAAGACAACATTTCGAGCAAGGATGGGCACTTTGAATATGTTTTTATGCCATTTGCTCTCACAAATGCTCCAACTATCTTTCAACATATGAAGAACTTTGCTTTTCGAGGCATTCAAAGAGCTCTAATATAAGTGGTAGAGGATATATATTCTTTATTGTGACTTTGTTCAATCCACGATAGTCTACACACATTCAAAGAGTTCCGTCCTTCTTCTTTACATATAGGATAGGGGCTCGTCTGTAGATTGGCCTGAAGGGTGGTTGTGCTCCCTCTTGAGGTTCTATGGCACAATCATAAGGTCTATGCTCTGGGAGCATATCTACATTCTTCTTTTCAAAAACATCTTCAAAACCTTGGTATTAGTTAGGTAGCTTTACTGAATCATCTTTCTTGGGATCTTGAGTTGGTATGGCATAGATCATATATGTTGGTTCCTTCCTTACTGCATGTATGAAGGCTTTGGCTCTGACATATATTGAGTTGTTCTGGATATCTCGACGGGTGATTTTATTCTTTTCCCAATTAATTTATGTATTATGTTTCTTTAACCAAGGCATTCTGATGATAACCACATTTATCAGACTTGATATTACATTGAAACATATGTGGGAATCATGATCACAAAGGTGTAATCTTAATGGTGTAGTTCCCATGGTTATATTCCCAGATGCTAGAGGTCGTCCATCTACTACTTCAGCTACTACTGGTTTGTTCTTTTGGAGTACTGGAATTCCATATTTCTTAACCAATCCTTCACTGATGAAACATGATGAGGTTCTTGAATCTACTAGAGCTATAAGGGAAAGAGTCTTCTTAGGCATGATTAACTTGACAGGGACAAGACATGTTTCTATGGGTGTAATTGGAATTATGAGACCCTTTCTTATATCATGGTCCAGTTGTACGGTCTCTTTTACAACTAGACGTCCTTGTTTTTTTGCTCTACAAGGGTGGCTATGACTCTGGAGTTCGTTCTTTTCTTGGGACAATTAACTGCAATATGGCCATGGTTTCCACATATATAGGCATAACTTGTTATCCAGCCTTCTCTGTTTCTCTTATGGTGTTAGAGGCTGGAACCTAGTTACATCTATCTGCATAGGTTTGGGCATAGCTCCATTTTGTGCAAGCCGAGGAGTCCTCGAGCTTGAGGAACTTAGGTAGAACGAACCTACCAATTTTGGCTATTTTTAGACACTGTTTACCCTTTCAAATAGCACATAGAACCTATTTTTTAAACTATGCCGGTCACTACATATGAAACCGGTCAAAACTAGTCTAGAATCTATAAAAAGAGCTAGAGAGCTCATTTTTTAGGTTAGCTAGTTTAGAGTTGTATGAGCTAGAGTGAGCTTGAGCTTGTAAGAGTGTTCTTGAGTAATAGAGTTGATTTCCTACCTTCCATTGTGTCTTGCTTGTCTCTTCATTGTGTGTGTGTATGTGTGTGCATCTCTATGCTTCTCACCTTCACTCTCACTACATCTCACATTCACGATCTTCATATCACTCCTATCTCTTCCGCGGATTGACATTAAGGAGGTGGAGCTTCTTAACGTGGTTCTCACCATTGTGCTAGAGCAACACCAAATTTGGCGCCGTTGCCGGGGATCGAGTATAGGATGAATGTGTGATGGTAAGAGTATAGCAAGAAGTGGCGTTGGAAGGTAAAAATATTAGTTTTTGTTGTTGTTTTTACTTAGTTTTTGGTGTTTTTCACCTCCCCCACACTGCATCTTCATCACTGCATCATCTTCTTCCACTTCAAAAAAAATCAGAAAATTCACCATATCCACCCATTCTCCTCATTTTCTCTCATTTGTGCATGAGAGAGGGAGAGAGCTTTTGTGCTTGTATATGCTTTTGTGCTTTTGATTTTTCTTACAGGTACAGTGCTCCAGAGCATCGGGAAGGCTTCCTACAGGTAAAAAAACCACTTTTTGTCAGAAATCTACCGTGTGTGTCAGACCATCGCGATGGTCTGCCAACTTCAACATTTTTTGGTAAGCAACCACATCACAAGGTAGGTGACACAAGCGCATACACGAGTCCATTGTTGCATTTCAAAAATTTTCATTTTGGTGGACCATCACGACTGGCTCACGCCATCGTGATTGTGTCACACCATCGCGATTGGCTCACGCCATCGCGACGGCTAGGCTGGACAATCGCGATGGTCTCACGCCATCGCGATGGTTCACTTGGACCATCGCGACGGTCCTTGACCATCGCGACGATCCCGTCGACCCCACGACATCGCGCCGATGCTGCCACATGGCAAGCTAGACCATTGCGACGATACCCTCAGACCGTCGCGAAGCCTCAAAATTTGAACCATCGTGATTGGCCCAAGCCATCGTGCCTTGTGACCATCATGATGGGCTCATGCCATCGCAATTGTCATGTTGACCATTGACTGATGCCATCGCGATTGCTCGCCGATCAAACCATCACAATGGCTCATTCACACCACCACGATTGTTCACTTCAGACCATCACGACAGTTCGCGCCTTCGGACCATCGCGATTGTGCCACGCCATCGCGACAGTTCACTTGGACCATCGTGACGGTCCCAGACCATCGCGATTGTCCACCCCAAACGCCAATTTTAGGGTTTGATTTTTTGGGCAAATTTGAGGCTATTTGAAGAAAATTTTTGGGTGATTGCACTCATAGGAGACCCCTTAGCTCATATTTGGAGAAAAACTTGTTTGTCAATTTTTACCCCCGAGGACCTGAACGCTCATATCTTTTTCATCTGAAGTCCGTTTTTTGAGCTTTATAGCTCGTTAGAAAGATCACTTTTTTAAGAAGACGTTGATTTTTAGATAAGCTAATTTGAGGTTGACCATCTTTGGGACTAGAAAGCCAGGGGGCATTAAAATTTGACCAAGAGGGAAGGGACCTTTAAAAGTGTGTATACTCAAGTGCTTGATCATCCATTTGAGAATTGATCTAATAGTGAATTTTATAGGTCTAGCAAGGACAATCAAGGGCAATCAAGGCAAGGCAGTGAAGAACGTAGGGCTTGGGAAGTGCGACTTCTTGGGCATCAGAGCGACCAAAGCAGCTAACTTGAGGTTGGAAGAATACTCAACCCCCTCAATCAATTATTAGCTTAGGCTAAATGTTAGCATTGTGGATTAACGACGATAGGAACGCATCAAGTGAAAGAGATTTAATTTATCAAGTCTAAGACTAAAGTAAAGGTGTGTGATACGAAAACCTAAAGGAAAGAACTTAAGTCTAATGGAACGAGAACTCAAAAGTACCACAGAAAGTCGATTCCTGACATATACATTGAGACAAGACAAGACCTTAAAGACATTTAAAAAGAAACAAGCAATAAAGAACAAAGAACCATTGATGATCAGAGAAGTGCCGCGAGTAAATTCATGAACCTTAGATCGGACAAGCATATAGGTAAGTCAGACCGATGAAGCCTTAGATCATCAGAAGCTAGTGTAGGAACTACTGCACGTTCGTGGCCACAACAATTGAATAATAATTATCCCTACAAGTTGAGCTCCGATACGAGTGAATCGGAAATGGCTTTTAGCACAAAGAGACCAGAAGAAGGGTCAAATGTAGCATATTTGGAAAGACCCGAAGGACCCTATAGAACTCAATTAGAATTTCTCCGAACCAACCACTTATGTGCTCGCATCTATGAGGATGGTTTGGGAAGACAAGTGGTGCAAATGCACAACCCTGATCAACCCATTGGATTGGAATGTCCAATGGTGAAATTCGAGAGAGATGCATACATAGACAAGGAAGGAACGATGTACATCTTAAGTACTCAGCCAAATAATACCAATGAGTTTGGCATAATTTAGTTAGAGATGGAAGCGAGAGCCCAAGGAAAAGAACCATTAGAAGAACCTAAGACACCTAGAGGGAAATCTGTACTGACAAGAGTACTAATCCCAGAGTGGATCCCTCAGGACAACAGAAGCATAGAATTGTTTGTAAATAAAGAAACGGACAAAGCATTTTGGAGGTACAGAACTGAACAACCTAGTGAGGTAGGCTCCATCACGATTTACGAGTTCAAGGACCCAGATACACCTGGAAAGGTTGTATACCTGGATGAGACTTTAGAACGAGTGTTTGTAGTGCCAGATCATGCAAGAAATACCTACACATGGAGAGGCGAGCTAGTATTCCCTCCATCACGAGCAAATGTAAACACAAGCCATCAAGGGGCTGGAACATCCTCAGCCCATGGTAATCAAAGAGAGAAAAACAAAGAGAGACCTGAAGTAAGTTTCAATCATCCCATAGGGAGAGATAGAACCACCATAGACACGAACATAGTGGATAGACAAAGAGAACCTAGAATACCCGGTGGTAGAGATGATTTTCCTCTACCTAGACCACGTGAACACGCAAGAATTTTAAGACCCACTCAGTTAGTAAAATCCATGGAAAACTACTTTGATGGGACAAGAGATCCCTATGATCATGTTGCAGAATTTAAGCAAGTGCTACGAGCAGAGCAAGTAGAAGACATGTTCATGCAATATAATGCATTTGGACTAACGTTAAAGAATACCGCTTTAACTTGGTTCAAACCATTGCAACAAAGGCAATTTAGAGACATCCATCACTTTTTAGAGCCATTCATCACAGAATTCTCTAAAAGTGGAATCAGACATGATACCTCTTCGTTGATTCATAGCTTCAAACAGACCCCTCAGGAGACAGTGAGACTTGCAGGACGTAGGTTTAGAGAATATGTGGAAAGATGTCCAATGCAAGAGCTACCCTCACAGGCCAAGCAAGTGTCATTCTTTTTAGATGGCCTGTTGAGCTCTAAGCTACGCTCCTATGTGTACTTGAAGGAACCTAGAACGCCATAGCAATGTGTAAGAATTTGTATAGACATTGAGGACAACCTTGGAGATGAGTTGGAACTCTCAAAGGTCTATAAAGACTCAAATTGTTCATCTCTACCATCCTCAAAACTGTCTAGATCAATAGAAGACCTAGCAGAAAAAGTGGCCCAAAAACTAAGAGTTTCTAGTAAACAGATGCCTAGGTTGACAACAAACAAGAGTTGTTACACCTGTGGTGGTGATCATATGGCAAATGTGTGTCCCAATGCAACACAACTGCAAGCCAACCCTAGTGGCCAATACTGTACGATTGAGAGACGATACACGAATCATACGGCTCAAGACTGCCCATACAACAAACAAGCACTAAGACAGAACTACCGTAAGTATACGCACAGCCAGGTAGGTATCAAGGCCAATAGAATACTCAGCATCAGTACTATAGGCCTCCTCAAAATTATCCATATCAAGCTCAACAGAGGCCTCAACCTATTTTAGCTCAGCAGCCACCCCCACCAGCTAATGTTATCTCAGTTATATATGCGATTGTGGAAGAAAACCTCAGTAGGGCCTTAGTGCCTTCATCACCCTTGATCACAGAAAGTGACCCAAATTCTAACAGTTTTGACTCTACTCATGTAGATAGTCCACCCGCTTATTACATAGAGTCACCAAAACATGGGGAAATATATCAATATGATTGCCCACCATTGGAACCCAATTGGGAGACCGACTAAGCTAATGTGATGTACACAAATCCTAATCCATGGCCCCAATTGAGACAGCAAAGACCATAGGGCCCTAGAGGACCATGCTTTAGGTGCCAAGGAGATCATTTCATAAAGGATTGTCCACATCCTCTAGTAGCAAGACAGTCACAATATTATAACATACAAGGCTTTTGCATCGATTGTGGCAAAGAACATGTCATAAAAGATTGTCTCAAGAACCCCACGAATGCTTCAAATGTAACACCGATCAACGTGATAGGTATTGTGCATAACGCAGATGGATCCAACCCTACATACATGCCTATCCAAGCTATAACGAGAGCCCAGGTGCTCTTACAAAATCAATGGCCTAACGTTGAAAAAGTAGCTAGAACCAGTGAAGTTGGAGAGTCGAGTAACAAAAAGACTAAATCATGGAAAGATTCCAGAGAAAGAATTAAGAGAAAATGGAGTAAAAAGATAACTGAGTTGGAAGGAAGTTTGAAGGAATTGAGAGCCAAAAATCCTAGAATTGACTTCTCAAGAATCTAACCAGGAGAACCTAGCTCAGAGGTCACGATCAGTTCTAGCGGAACCCATACCAGAAAACCTAGATACAATGTTTCGTGCATATAAGGCCAGATTAAAGGAAGGGCCCCAGATAGCGAAAATGAGCAAGAATTACCCTCGAGCCGATTTAGAAATTGAGAGAACAAAACTCTGCATGAAGATGGTAGAATTAGCACAAGCAATGTTTGAAGCCTCTAGATATCTTAACTGGAATAACATGGCTAAACCAGAATTACATTTTCAAGGACTAATGGAGAGGCTAGAACACTTGATAGATAGCAAGGAGAAAAAGAATCAGCATAGGAACTCTATTGTCTCAGAGACACAGGAAAGGAATGCACCATCCCTGTCTCAAGTACCCAATACAGAAAGCCAAGACAACCTGTCTTCCATACATAAATACTCACATGAATTTCTGAGAGAAATACAAGAAGAGAAGTGAAGAAAAGAACAAGAGACCCATCCACCTATTCAGGAAATAAATGACTTGCAGAAGCAATTTCCTCAAGACATTCCCTCTATTTACGATGATGTAGAGGAAGAACAACTGAGTAAACACACAAGTTTTGAATCCAATTCTTTGCAAGAATTACCTCAGTTCACAGGAGCTTGGGAAGCCAAGTCTATTAGCATGAGAGCACCCACAATAATAGTGAGGAATGAAGAATTAGTAATCCCTAGAAACACGAAAGTGGTAAAGAACACCCAAGTTCAGTGTCATCTCACTCTAGAAGAATTGTTGAAGGTTAAACCAGAATTGTGGAAGCATGTAGCAAATCAATTCCCTGAGCTTGCTACTACGCCCTCATAGATAGGAACACACAAGAAGGTACTAGAGATACCCGTAGAGAGAATCAGAGATGTAAGCGAAGGAGAGGAAGGTAACACTTATCTTCCAATAACCCACCAGGGCTACACCACCAAATCCATCCTAGATTCAGGAGCTGGGGTAGCTATTGCTACCACTGCTTTATGGAAATGTTGGGGTAAGCCAGCATTGAGACCTACCAGGATGAAGGTACAAATGGCTGATGGACACATAGAAAAACCACTAGGCTTACTAGAAGGCATATCTCTCACCACTTGTGGTGTGGAGTTTGAGCATACCTTTGCCATTTGTGATTTTGCAAAAAATCAAGCCTATGAGATGATTTTAGGACAACCATTCATGCATCAATTGCAAATTGTACAAGATTGAGGAATTAATTCTTTGTACTTGCAATACTTAGGAGTAACTACTAAAGTCAATCTTAATGACTATTCACATCGAGACGTACCCCCGATACAATGGAATAACATCCATAAGACACAAGTAGAAACGGAATCAGGACACTCATTAGAATCGAACCCCTCATGGTTGCATGAGGACACTCATCTATGGATGTGTAAGGTAGCAAACCAAGAGGAAGAACAGTTAGAAGCCAGGACTTTAGGTTCAGAACAACATCCACGAACCCTTCAAGACCCAGCTTACGCACCTGTAGTATTTCCAGACAAAGAATTCGAGACTCATGGTTGGGCAGAAATCCTAGCAACAATGGATGTAGCCATCAATGAAGAACAATGGACACCCCACTTGGACGAGGATGGCTATGACATTTCAGTTTTCACGATAGAGCCAATCATGTGTGATTCGATTATTGAAGAATGTGAACCTAGCACTGATGCATTTGAGGATGCGAGTGATTTCAATTTAGAATCAATTATAATGGACCCACCCTTTGCATCAGATGAAGAATATGTCTACGAAGTAGAAACTCATCCTCAAAAACATGGAGAAATTATGAATGAGGTGAGATTAGCCACACACGTGACCACTAAAAGTGAAGGAAAGAAAAAAAAGAAGAAAGAAACCTTGTCAGAGGAAGAAGAATCTTTGTTTAAGGTTCCTGAGAACTTCAAGAAGTATGAAATAGAAGATAGACGAATCATGGTACGAATGCCTAACAGAAAAGCTGACATTGGAGAAGTATATGATAACCAAGAGAAAACCAAAAAAATCATAGTAGCCATAGAAGGAGAAGAAGAGAAATGTACCTACATAGGGCATGATTTGATGAATGAAGAAGAGGAAGAATTATTTGCCCTATTGCGCGAATATAGAGATGTGTTCACATGGAGTTACAAAGACTTGAAAGGAGTAGATCCGGATATATGCTCCCATAGAATCCCTATGACTCTAGATGCAAAACCGAAGAAACAAAAAACCGTACATGTACAATGATAACTACGCTGCAAAGATTAAAGAAGAAATAGAGTGCTTGATAGAAGCAGGATTCATTTACGAAATTGAGCATACCGAATGGGTATCCCCCATTGTGGTTGTGCCCAAGAAGAATGGAAAATTGCGTGTGTGTATTAACCTTAAAAAAGTTAATGCCGCCATGATTAGAGATAGTTATCCTCTTCCTATCACGGAACACTTATTGGAAACAGTTGCTGGCAAGGAAGTTTACAGCTTTCTTGATGGTTTCTTAGGCTATAATCAAGTAGCCATTGCTCCAGAAGATCAACACAAGACGGCTTTTGCCACAAAATGGGGCATACTTGCATTTTGTGTGATGCCATTAGGCTTGAAAAATGCACCTGCCACCTTCCAGCGACTCATGTGTCATGTTTTTAAGGAATTCTTACGCAAGAATTTGGAAGTTTATCTTGATGACCTATGTGCTCATTCAAATCTAAGGCAAACGCATATCCCAGAGTTAAGACAGGTATTGAAAAATGTCAAGAATATCAAGTTTGTTTGAACCTAAAAAAATGTGTTTTCATGGTCAGATAAGGCAAAATTCTAGGACACATTGTGTCAAAGAATGGAATTTTGACGGATGAAGAAAACGTGAAAGTAATTGCCGACTTACCGAGACCAAATAACATGAAAGAAGTACAGGCATTTATGGGCCATTGTGGTTATTATAGACGATTCATACACATGTATGCAATCATAGCCACGATTAATACGTTGGTTTATATTACTCATGGAGTATGATTTTGAAGTAGTAGTCAGGAAAGGAAAGACACATCTCAGAGCTGACCACCTCTGGAGCCTAACCTCAGGAGAAGCTCCTCAAGGGATAGCAGATGAATTACCCGATGCATATTTGTTTAACCTTGAGATAGCACCAGAATGGGCTAAGCCGATAGTCCCTATTCTCACATACGGACCCAAGAATCCTAGGATAAGGATCAAGGAAGGAGAGATTACCAAGTCTCAAAGATATCAAATAATAGCAGGAAGTATATATAAACAGGATAATCAAAAGATTCTTGCTTGTTGTGTAGATGAATCAGAACATGCGAATTGGTTGCAATTAGCACATGTAGGTGCATTAAAGCAACATCACTCGAAACATCATACATTGCAAACTCTACATAGACTAGGAGTCTATTGGCCTTCTATGGAAGCAGATGTCTACAAGTTGTGTAAAGAATGCCATGTTTGTTGTGAAAGACCACCAGTAGAACATGCTACATTATATCACGTGTCTCTCACACCAAAATGGAGTGAACCATTAGTGACGTACTTGAGGACGAACACATTCCCTCAAGGAATGACCTTGGCACGACAACAAAGTCTAGAGCAGGAAGCTCAAGACTATTCACTTATTGGTGAGAACCTATACAAACGAGGACGAGACGGATACTTAAGACAGTGTGTTCATGAAAGCGATTATTTGAGCGTACTAGAGACGCACACCAGGGTGTTGCAAGAGGTCATTTTGGACCCGATCGGGTAATCAAAGCCATCCTCTTTGCAGGATTATGGTGGTCCACTCTTCACATGGATGCACATACCTATGTAAAGAGATGTGATGTGTGCCAGAGAACTCAATTTCCTACTTGCACAGATGAAATGCCATTGAAACCCATGATGGGAGGATGTGCATTTTCTAAGTGGGGTATAGACTTTGTAGGACCCATTAACCCCCCTGCAAAAGGTACACATGCTGAATACATTATTGTTGCAACATATTATCTTACCAAATGGGTAGAGGCAAAAGCCACAAAAGCTGGAAACAACACCCAGATACCCCATGGCCATGTGTCAAGCAAAATCAAGTACTCATCCTAACATAGTGGATCGGAGACCATTCATTACGGTCAGGCTAGAGCACGGCAACCCTTGCCAAGAGCTCATGGCTTTAATTGACTCAGGTGATGCGACTAGTGTGATTAGATGGTCCCATTATAAGGACTTAGGAATAGAAATGCGGCCAATTGAGGCATACCTCATAGGGCTAGGAGGCATGGAAACCCCTTGCATGGGTGAGGTGGACCTTCCTATCCTCATACATGATGTGACCATGACAACGAAGCTACTAGTGTGCCATGATGAGGACCTGATAGAACCCCTAATCCTTGGCCAAGATTGGCTATACAATCACTCAGTGGACCTAAAGCTTAGACAAGGCTCCTTGCAGATTGGAACCTTAGATCAGCAGTGAGTGATACCGCTTGACTTCCCTAACAACACTCTGCCTGAGGTATGTAACCCTAGACCCTATGAAACATTTGCGATGGAGGACCGAAAGATATTTGGCCAAATCCCTCGACTAAGCACGCTCTCTCCAAAGTCAACCCATGAGAACTTGTCGATGGATAGGGGCCAGACAAGAAAATGTCAACAGATTTTCTCTTGGTCCTCTAGCAACGGACAAATGGGGACCATTGCAGGTCAGGTGGGTTACATCAGCGGTCAGGTGGCCTGCATCAACAGCCACATGGGCAAAACACCTTGTAGTGCCCATCCTTCCACACTTACTGTAGATTGGCCTAGATTTTTTATACAAAATGGAGCACTTCCTAATGGGCAGGTTTTGCAAGTGTTGGACCTCCCTTCTTTTCCAAAGCAGAGCGTCCATCCAACCTCTCAACCTCAACCACAAAGGAGTCAACCACAATAGAGGAACCCTGACCAACGCCAATATCAGGTGACACAAGAAGGAAAGCAATATCAATATCACAAAGCAAGAGGCACGAGACAAATATGGATGCCAAAAGGATAGAAAGCACAGACAAATTTCACCAATGCGGACAATGACAAGAAGAAGTTACGACAGAATCAGACGCAATATCCAAAGCCTTTTCAAACTTCTCCCATGAGTACGAACAGTCGACAGATTTGGATCCCCAAGAAGTACCTAACCAATCAACCCACACCCACGCAGATTTGGGTACCCAAACAATGTATTATAGCTCAGCACTCAAGCCATGTAATATATGCCCCTCAGAAATCTCTTCACCCTTCAACACCACCATATTCGATATCACCTTTTGTCCCTCAGCAGAAACATATCACCTGCTCAGAAACTCTTAGGAAATGGATACCGAAACATATCCACACGTCTTCTCCAAACCCCTTATCTAACATTACTCCCATCCCAACTAAACACTACCCTTGTAATAACTCATTCACAAGTGAACCTTGTACAAATCCACGCACTATAACCCAACATTACTTGTAATAACATCTCATAAAAAAAAAAAAGTATGGATCATCGGAAGCATGTAGGTGTCTAGAGACCTGCATTAGTTTTGCAAAAAATCATTCCATAAACCACCTCACAACACTCGGCTACACGAGTTACACATCAATTATGGAAAGGGATTGCGGTCTCACTTTAATGGGATCATGATTAATTTCCATACTAATGTGTTAATCTTTTGTAGCAGATCTGCTACACACTCGCATCATTCATCATGCAGGCATAAGGACCATCTGAAGCTGGCCCCAATGTACCCATGGCAAATATTGGCGAATTACTAGCTGAACCACATCCTACAGCTCAACCACCAGAATTTCAGGGATTTCTAAGACCTATGCCAATTGACGATCCTCCTAGGGGATATACTGAAAAAAATCATCGCAACTCTCATTGGTTCCAAGGATTAGCAGGCCCATTGGCAGATGCAGATTTCCTTTTTGAGGCCAATTTGACTTTTGATACCCATACGTGGGGCAAGTACCAGTTTTTCTCCAGAGAATTTGAAGGTCTACAGAATACAGAAGATTTAAAGCATGTTTGGGCGGCGAGAGCAGGCTTCACAGAGTATTTTAGTGATCCCTTGCTTGAACCAGATTTCTACCGATGCTACTATCTAGTAACCACATTGACGGCTTCAGAAAACAAGGATCTACTAGGCACATTCATTTTTCCGTCCTTGGTGAATGACCCCCCATTCAAAAGGTTTTATTTGACAAAAGATTTTATTAGAGCTGCAATCAAGATACATGGAATGCACACTCCAACAAAGCGAGAAAGGCTAATTCCAAAGCCAATGAAACATGGAGATGTTATCAAGTGGGAAGATATTTCAGCGATCACACCTGAGCTCTCTAAATCATTGAGGATATGTATGCAACATTTTGCATTCCCTGCTCAAGATTGATTCACCATGCCCCACAAACGTATCTGGCTTGGACCATATTTGTCTCGTATTGGACCCCAGACAATTGATCTTGCAAGCTGGGTAATTGATTAGTTGTACTTAGCACAACATAGATGGGAAAGAAAAAAGGTAATCCATGGATGTTGCGCTCTTATGAGAATTGTATGTAAGTGTTTGGCATATGACTTGCCAATCGAGCGTGCAATGACAAGTGAGGAGTTGAAAGCATTCAAAGGGATAGCAAAGAAAGCTAGGAAGGCTAGCAAAGGATGAGAAGGAAAGCACATGAGAGGAACCATTCCATGCCTACAAGTTCCGGAGTCACCCTCACCGCAACCCTCTCCAGAATAGTCTCCGACGAAAGCCCCTATAATTGTATAGCCTATTCGCATATGATTATCACAACCTATCGTTACAGAAGGCACTACTAGTGCGATTACCTCACAACCAACATCAGTTCAAGAACCTACCACCATAGCAGCAAAAGTTCCCACCACTATTGGTGCAGAAGCGTTTTCTTTTCCGATACCTAACCTGGAAGCAAAACCCATAGATACAACGTTTGATTTTGAAATGCCGGATGCATTCTCAAATGAGTTTCAATTTTTTGAAGGCCATATTTTCTCTTAGGAATATGAACGACCAAGCTACCCGACCACTCCCCGGGATCAACAACAAGGACAAGTAGTATCCAGCTCAGAAGAAGAAAGAACAAAAACAGATGATGACGAGGGCGATGATGAAGTCAGCCAGGGCACTCATGGCTCCCAAGAGAATGTGCAGACAGATGAACAAGGACAGCAAATCGACACCCAAGGTGACACCAACACGCATGAAGACGAAACATTTGAAGCAGCGGCATACACCTTGGCAATCAAGAAGTTATATCACACCATGGAAAAAGTTTGGGCACGTAAGAAGTTATCTAAGGAAGAAAGCCAGGCACTTATAGAATAGGAACTCATCACAGGCGGTTTCGAAGAAGTATACATCAAAGGTTTCAGGGGACTTGTTAAATCACTGGGATCTAATGAAGCATTAAGATATTTGCAGAGAAAACCACTTCTGCAGTTTGACCCTTGACAAGTACGTTTACTATCAAAACTGGGTGAATACATTCATGTACTGATAGGTGCTCAGTCATCCCAACAAGCCAAGGAAGCACGCCTAATTCCTAAAAGATCCGTGGCCGAAGAAACTATCCTCGTCGACTCCTCGCTCCACACTACTACTGTATATACCACCGCTATGACCAAAGTACCCACCACCCCAACTGCTCCTCTATCACCTCCCATCTCTCCAATCTCCCCTGTACATCCGATCTCCCTGAGACCATCCACGTCTTTGGATTGTGCTGTAGCAGAAGCCCTTGTTGCATCCATTCCTCTCACCATGTCCACACCTACACAACCTAGCTTACCTCTCCAAACATCCACCTTTCTATCCCGCCCAATTCTCCATCCATCCTTCCCTTCCTTCCCTACACCTACAAGACACCTATTTCCATTTCCACCTCCATTGAATTTTTCCGCAATCTCACCTCCCCGACCCACCGTAATCCCTCTTTCCCCTTTCCACCAAGCAGTACAAGAGACCCCATCTGTACATTACTCTGCAACTTTTGTAAATCCTATCTTTACACCCACGCACGTACCCACTATCACTCCACTATTCAGAGTCACGACACTTGACACCACGTCCAGTGACATGGACATCTCACCACCCACCACACCAACACTCACCTCCTCTATTGCACCATCATATTTAGGCACCGCACATTTCTCCACTGTTACCACTGCATCCACATTCCCATCCCTATTCCCCCTTCCCATTGCATCAACACCCTTAAACACATCATCTGCATTCACCACACCATTAATATTATCACCCACTATAGACACTGCATTTTGTCAGATGTTCACATGCATGACCCAAGTGCGAGATGAATTTGCATCTCTTGGAACTAGTTACCAGACACTGCAGCAGACAACGAATAATTTACAGTCGCAGCTAAATTCATTATCGATTGAGAATGCATTGTTGAACACCCGATACCAAGAACTTCGTGAGGCCTATCATAAACTGGAACTAGAAAGTGAAGAAAAGACAAAAGAGGCCATCACTGATATAGACAACTTGTTACAGGCGCAGACTATTCGCAATGCGACACTTACTAGGAACATGGGACTGCTCAGATGCCACTTGGCAATAGCTAAAGAAGAAAATCAACGTCTACAGGAACAGAACAGAGAGAATTTGGAAGCTGCTCTAGATCAATCATACCAACCGTTGAGCCCCACTCGCTTTAAAGCTGTCCCCTCAGAATCTATGAAATTTCTACTAGATGATCATGTCCGATTACTCGAAGCATATGACACCATGAACGAGGAATATCATAAGCTGAAAGAAGACCACAAATTGCTCCAATTAAGAGCACCTATAAAGCAAGGACCACCAGCTCTTGCGGACCCTTCTCCTCAGATCCTAGAGGAACTCAACGCATTATGGGCACAGGTATTAACCCTTCAATCACGGATAGCAATATATGAAGCATCCCCCAGACAAGACTCCCCATCGGAACTACCAGTAGAGGAAGAAACAGTGACTATTCCAGTGGAAGAAAATTTTGAAGAAGCATATGAACCCCAACCCATCCCAGGTAGACGAGTCACGGCCGAAGGCCAGATGACGTTTGAACTTCCTACTCCCGCATGGATGAAGACGATTGAAGAACTTGGAAGAACCCACTCAACACGGGTAGAAGCACAGTTACATGCCATGGCAATGATTGAAGAATGAATTTTACAATCCCCATACTTTGCTCATTTGGCCCCTCGCAGATACATATCTGGGCATGAGCTACAATACAAACCCTATTTTATGTTAATGGAAGAATATCAGCGCGCCATAGAAAAAGAAACAGGCAAGAAACCCTCTCATGCGACCCAATTTGAGCCCTCACGCGACCCAGTTTGAGCCTGACGATTTGCCACTAGATGCATAGTGAGGAGAAATCTATCAACCAGATTGGAGCAAGGATATATTACAAGAATATCCAAAGATGATGAGTACTTGGGCCAAGGCATCACTCCACTTGAAGTACAACCCATGTTGGGGACCCATGCCACGTCGCCGCTCCTGGAAGGCATTTGCCATTAAAGTACAGAACAACAAGCAATGCCATGATTGGCTCAATTATCCATATTTTAGGCCACCCATAGGTGCCCCTACAGTCGGCTATATGATGGCCACGATTCGCCACTGGCTCCCTCGCTTAAAAAATATGGACGATGTAGCAACGCATATGACTGTCAAAATCTTTGACATGATGCAGATGGTATTCAAAGTCTTCTATCGCATCAAGGCACCACATGTAAACACCCTGGTTTTCGAGCATGGCAACCAAGATCTAGCATATGACATGAGCACGACACCATCGCTCCAGGTGTGTTATGCCTGGCACTATCGAATTCATTACTTACCGGCGTGCTATAAGCAGACCTTCGAAGAAATGTTCACTACAGGTTTTTGGGAGTATCACTCAGAGGTGTTCATCAGCAGGCCTACACATCTATTGCAATTATTTGCCTGTGAATAACTGGTGTACTCTACACATTACAGACTCCCGCCACCAGAGGAACCTCAACCCATCGATTGGGAGAAGCTTGAAGCCGATCTTGCTAGAGGTATGCGTCTGTCAGAGCACACCCTCGCTCAGGAACTACTACAGAATTATATCCGACAGACCTCACAACAAGGTTCTATTGAGGACGACAGAAGCGAGAGGGAGGGGGGTGTTGGCAGTAGCCAGAGGCATAGAAGACGCGGAAGCATGTGAAGACAAAGCACAATGAAGTATTCGAGAGCGAGTCGAATTATTTTTTCAAAATACTTTTCAAAAACCTCCAACAATGATTTTCATCACTATTGTAACATATGTAACATAGAAAAACCCTTTTAGTAAATTGTAGCTCCATTTTGTGCAAGCCGAGGAGTCCTCAAGCTTGAGGAGCTTAGGTAGAACTAGCCTACCAATTTTGGCTATTTTTAGACACCGTTTACCCTTTCAAATAGCACATAGAACCTATTTTTTAAACTATGCCGATCACTAGATGTGAAACTAGTCAAAACTAGTCTAGAATATATAAAAAGAGCTAGAGAGCTCATTTTTGAGGTTAGCTAGTGTAGACTTGTATGAGCTAGAGTGAGCTTGAGCTTGGAAGAGTGTTGTTGAGTAATAGAGTTGATTTCCTACCTTCCATTGTGTCTTGCTTGTCTCTTCATTGTGTGTGTATGTGTGTGTGCATCTCTATGCTTCTCCCTTCACTCTCACTACATCTCACATTCACGATCTTCATATCACTCCTATCTCTTCCGCGGATTGACATTAAGGAGGTGGAGCTTCTTAACGTGGTTCTCACCATTGTGCTAGAGCAACAATGAGCTATTGTGTGGTCATCGGGGTATGTGCCTTGTCAGCAATGCAAGTACTTTATTTTTCGCGTGATTCAAATGAGGAAATTTTGATGTGTTATTTTATGAACCTTATGATTTTCTTGAACCTTTCATGTATCTTATGTTTTTCCTATACCTCTTTTCTTGTACACTCCATTTGTGAAGTGTCTCTCTACATAGGCATG
Organism: Ceratopteris richardii; assembly: GCA_020310875.1. Classification (NCBI taxonomy): domain Eukaryota; kingdom Viridiplantae; phylum Streptophyta; class Polypodiopsida; order Polypodiales; family Pteridaceae; genus Ceratopteris; species Ceratopteris richardii. The sequence goes on from CM035412.1 coordinate 172,758,988, forward strand.
TTATAGGGTATACTTACCTAAGGAGAATCCCCCTTGACTAGAAGGTTTCTTGGGAGGTGCATCTACTCCTACTCTTAAAAGAGGTCCTACGTCTCTCTTCTACAATTTGACAGGCCCAATCGGACACTTGCATGCTCTCTGGGAGGCACCTATATGAAGTAAGAATTCATTTTCTTCCTACTTTTCTTTTATTTTTTAACCTTGCTAGGTTCCAACCCAAACTTGGGCAAGTGGGTACATGAACCATGGATTCTCTTCATCTGCACAAGAGTCCCACAAGGAATTACAATAAAAAAAATTCATCGCATCATCCTTCTCTATGATCAATCACCCCTATATCCTTAAATCTTCCCATTGATTTTTCTCAAGATTTAGCTCAGACACCTCCTTTTAAAGAAAAGACTAGGAGAGCATTCAACTTCACCTCTAACACCTCTGAAGATACCCAAACACGAATGGAGGATCTTGCAAATTTACTATCTAGATTAAACATCAAATTTCCTACTTTCACGGGTGTTGGGGATTCGTGGACAAGAAGGAGTTTGAGGGTTTGTAGGAGAAAAAGGGAGATGATGAAAATGGAATAACAGTGAGAACTTCTGCAAAGGAATACTCTTGGAAACCTTGAATATTGATTATCTTGCAACAATTACAATGACTGCACACAGTCTAATCAATGACTAAATACAACTTCAGAGAATATCAATTACTGAAGACCAATTATCTCAAGTCCTCTGGCAGCGGCCTCTCCTGCACCAATCCTTCACTTGCTTCACGCTTCCCTTGTGCACACCTTGCACTAAGCTTCCACCAAGCTAAGGAATTAGTATCTCGGTGCACACACACAATAGACCTTGGGACTCTTGGAATCCAACCCGCCTTCTCTGCACACCTTCCTCTTGACACCTCTTGCACTCTTTTGTGTCGTCGCACACTGGTGGCTCTTCTTTTCCTTTCTTGCTTCCTCTGAAGCTCTCCCTTGCTCCTTTTCTCAATGTGTGTCCAAGAATAGCCTTTGTCCTTCCTCTTGAACCCGCCGGTCCCGTGACTTCTAACTGCCATGGACTCTTGGGCTTCCTTTGATGTCCCAAGATTCTCTTTTTAGTTGGCGGCTAACGAATTGCCCTTTGTCCTGTAGTGACTTTAGTGTAAAACCAAAAATTTTAATGGGGTCATACTTTCACTTGTGCGTACACTTTTCCGCTTCACATGCCTTCACATTCCCTTTTAATTCTTCCTTTGTGTACTAAAGGGGGTTCACCTAAACCTTCCCAAATACTTTAAAACACATTCTGATCCTTAGGGAAATTAGAGAAAATACGCAACCCGCTTCTCCAATTTACCCTTTGCGGGACAATTAATTGTCACTTAGGCACTTTGACTTTGCCGTGTTGGCTTGACCTTGACCTTGTTGACTTTGACCGGTTGGCTTTGACTAACATGACTTTTATGGGCTCAACAGATGCCCACCACCTAAAGGACTCTCCGACCCGGAGAGACAACACACTGTATACAAGAACTGCTTAAGAACCAAAATGAACATGTATATGAACAGAGAGAAATTAAAGCCGAAAAAGAGAGAAAGGGTACTTTTATTGATTACTAAAGAAAGGAAGACAATATCCGATGATTATTGAATTCTGATTGGCATAAGCAGAAGGATGATACAATTATTGGGAAGCTAGAACTAAGGCTGAAGCCATGTAATTTGTTGAAAAGTGGCCAGCACATTATGAAAACGGGGACTGAGATTATTGCGGAGGTGGCTGAGGTGAAGATGGGAGTGGAACGGAAGCTTGCTCAATAAGGTGTTGGATAGAAATAAGGCAATTGCGAAGATGGTCCCGTTCGCGCTTGATACGCCGACACGCTGCATTATCACATAAACCTAACTGTAAACGAGTTTGAAGATCCTCTAAAGTTTGGAGCGCAGAATCCGCAATGTCGCGATACCTATCTCGCTCCTCCTTGAGCAAGCGAGCGGATTCAGTGAGAGATTGCCACTGTGAGGTGGCCATGCGATTTATGTTGTCTATAGTCGAAATATATTGTTGATGAATGCTGGCTGCAGCTGAAATGGAATCCATGGACAACTTGGAAGCGTCAGCACTTCCCTGAGCAATGTTACTGGCTTCGCGAAGTAATAGGAAAAAAGAGGGTTCAGCCTGGGTATCAGATGGAGGAACAGGTTCTACAGGCGGAAATTGAGAATTGGATGGAATGGTAGAGGGACCTGTTGTGGAATGAAGATTGGAAGGATGGGGTTGGGTGGGTGGTGCATTACTTGGGGTAGGAAATTGGGAAACAGGGGGACGTGGGGGAGAACAGGTAGGGTTGTGCGGGTTCAGCTGGGTTTGAATGAGTGGACGGAATGAAGAAGAGCCATGTGGGGGAACGGGAGTATGAGGATGAATGGGGGCCGTGGCAGGAGATGTGGTGAGGATAGGGGAAGGAGATGGGGGATTAAGCGGAGGGATATCCGGGGGTGCCGAGGGTTGGGTTGAAGCGGATGTGGAGGCAGCAGAGAGTGAAGGGGAGGGGGGAGGCCGGGATATGGAAGGGATAGTGGGATCGCAGGGCGGGTTGCTAACAGGGAATGGAGGGGATGGGGAAATAGTGGAAGGGTTAGCCAATTGTGCAGGGATTTGATAGACCCAAGCTAAGAGGGGAGCAGAATATATGTTAAAGGTACGAGAGCGGAGAGGGATAGCCTCACGGAGTCTACGGGAGCGCACGCTCAAGGAACTATAGAGGAGGGCGGCGTAAGGGTAGGGGCGGCTAGTGAGGAAGCAGTACAGTGGATCTGCAATACGAATGTCTGAGAGGGGAAGTGCAGCGGTGGGGCTTCTAAGTAAAAAGAAGAAGATAAATGAAGTCAGAATTGCTTGCATGCGGATGGAAAAACGGGCTTGGTTCTCAAAACGCTCTTTACAAAAAGCAATTGTTTCCGCGGGTGACACTCCCGAATATAAGAGTGGGGGACTGATGAAGTCGATGAGGGATGATCCTATACGGTTGGCGATGTCCGGGATGGTAAGAGTGCCGGTACGAAATTGGGGGAATAGTCGAAGAGTTTCGTAGACGTCATTAAGGTTGGAAGGGTCCTGCAACAGAACGTCCGCCAAGCCTAAAAGACCTGCATACCGAAGATTTTCTGTCGAGAAGAGATTGCGGAGGTCAATTGGAGGTGGAGATAAATGAATTTTTATTTGGATAGGTAGATCAGTTGGGAGGAAAACACTCATATAATCGCCTGTAGGGATTGAATTATGGAAAGCAGAAGGAGAGGGAGAGGGGGAGGGGGGGCGAGGTAGGGATGGGGGAGAGTAATCGGTGGAATCAGAGCGAATGGAATAAGTAGGAATATTGATAAGTGGAGGATGAATGGCAGAAGTTGAGGCATCGGCTGTGGGAGAAGGGGATAGGGTGGATGGAGGAAACGTTGGGGAAAGAGAGGCGGGTACTGTGGGGACTGGGTAGACGAGGGTGGGAAGGGTTTGGGTGCGGGATTGTGGAGCAGACTCTGACGCATGGTAATTTGGATTGGTAGAATGAAGATTTGGATTGGTTGAAGTAGGATTTGTTGGTTGGAGTGCCGAAGGTGTGAAATTCGAAGGATCGTCCTGCTGGTTAGGAACATCCATAGAAACCCTTTGTGGTTCGTGGGATTAAGGGGGATTAGGAGGGGAAGCGGAGGAGAGTGCGGCTTAGGGGCTTGAGGGGTGGAGATGAGGGGATTTACAATGCAAATGAGGGTAGATGGATGCGGGGAGTGTGGATGGGTTGGGGTGCGGCCGGTTGCGGATGGTTTGGGGTGTGGGCGGACAGCTGGTTGGACGGAGGAGATGACGCGGTGGCGGAGGGGGGTGTGTGGGTGGGTTTGGACTGTTGAGTGCGAGGGCGGAGGAGGCCGATGTCTGCGGGCGGGGCGGGTGGAGCAGCGGAGGGGGGCGGGCGGGGCGGTGCGGACAGCGGAGGGGGAAAAAAGGGTGGCGGAGTTGGAGGTTAAGGGGGTGGGAGTGTGCAGGCGGAGGGGAGGGTGCGGGTGGGGCGGAAGGTGAGGTGGGGCGGAAGGTGATGGAGGGTGGTGTGCGGGCGGGTGGGAGGAGGTCGGAGGGCGCGGCGGGAGGCGGAGGTTGGCTACCAAGGGGCGGGCGGCGGAGCAGCGGAGGGGGGGCGGGCGGCGGAGCAGCGGAGGGGGGGCGGGCGGCGGAGCAGCGGAGGGGGCGGGCGGAGGGTGTGGTGCAGGGTGGTGCGGACAGCGGAGCGGGAGTGCGGTCGGCGGGCGGAGTGGGAGGTTTAAGGGGGTATGCGGGTCGGCGGAGGCGGGGGAGGAGGGGAGGTTTAAGGGGGTAGGCGGGTCGGCGGAGGCGGGGGAGGATGGGAGGTCGCCTGCGGGTGGGATGGGAGTTGGTAGGCGCGTGCGGAGGGGGTGGGTGGCGGAGGAGGGGGTGCCTGCGGGGTGGAAGGGTAAGGCGGAGGCGGGCGGATGCGGGGTAGAGCGGCTGCGGAGGGCGGGCTACGGCGGATGGAGGGGTGTCGCCTGCGGGGGTGGTGGAAGGTTGTTGGAGGCGGGCGGATGCGGGGCATAGAGGTTGCGGATGGCGGTCTACGACGGATGGATGGGTTGCAAGGATTGCGGGGCGGAAGGCGGCGCGGAGAGGGAGGGCTTGGAGACCGGCGGAGCGGCGGCGCGGAGCGGCGGTGGCGGAGCTGCGGAGTCGGAGGCGGCGGCGTCGGGCGGCGGAGCTGCGGAGCGGAGGTAAGTGGAGGCGGAGGCGGTCGGCGGTCGTCGGGCGGCGGAGCTGCGGAGTGGAGGTAAGTGGAGGCGGAGGCGGTCGGTGGAGGCGGAGGCGGTCGGCGGTCGGCGGGCGGCGGAGGCGCGAGGGAGGAAGAGGACTGCAGAGGGCGGCAGTGCCGGGCGGCTGAGCTGCGGAGCGGAGGTAAGTGGAGGCGGAGGCGGTCGGCGGTCGTCGGGCGGCGGAGCTGCAGAGCGGAGGTAAGTGGGGGCGGAGGCGGTCGGCGGTCGGTGGGCGGCGGAGGCGCCAGGGAGGAAGAGGACTGCAGAGGGCGGCGGTGCCGGGCGGCTGAGCTGCGGAGCGGAGGTAAGTGGAGGCGGAGGCGGTCGGCGGTCGTCGGGCGGCGGAGCTGCGGAGCGGAGGTAAGTGAGGGCGGAGGCGGTTGGCGGTCGGCGGGCGGCGGAGGCGCCAGGGAGGAAGAGGACTGCAAAGCGGCGGCGTCGGGCGGCGGAGCTATGGAGCGGAGGTAAGTGGGTGCGGAGGCGGAACGATCTTGCGGAGGCGTCGGGGCAGCGGAGGCGGTCGGAGACCGGCGGAGATGCGGGAGGGATGCGGCCACCGGCGGAGGCGGAGGTACTGCGGAGGCGGGTGGTCGTAGGGGGTTGGGCGGTCGTAGGGGGTTGGGCGAAAGGCGGAAGGGGCGGTATGCGGGCGGCTGCGGTCGGCGGAAGAAGGAGGGCGGAAGGGGGGGGTTATGCGGCGGCTGCGGTCGACGGAAGAAGGAGGGCAGAAGGGGGGGTTATGCGGGCGGCTACGGTCGGCGGAAGAAGGAGGGCGGGCGGGGCGGCGGGAGAGGAAGGTTGGGTTGAAGGGGTAGGCACGAGGAGGGGGAGGCGGGTGAAAAGGGCGGCGGGGGAGAGGGTTGGGCTGAAGGGGGTAGGCATGAGGAGGGGGAGGTGGGTGAAAAGGGCGGCGGGGGAGAGGGTTGGGCTGAAGGGGGTAGGCACGAGGAGGGGGAGGCAGGTGAAAAGGGCGGCGGGGGAGAGGGTTGGGCTGAAGGGGGTAGGCACGAGGAGGGGGAGGCGGGTGAAAAGGGCGGCGGGGGAGAGGGTTGGGCTGAAGGGGGTAGGCACGAGGAGGGGGAGGCGGGTGAAAAGGGCGGCGGGGGAGGCGGGGGAGGAGGGGAGGGGTTAGGTATAGGAGGGGGGTGACTGTGGAGGCGAGGCGGAGGGGCGGGTGGAAAAGGCGACGGGACGCGGAGGCAGGTGGTGACTGCGGAGGCGGAGGCACGAGGAAGGGGTAGAGTTGGTAAGGGGGGGCAACGGCAAGGGAGGTCGGCGGAGGCAGCGGGGCGGCGGGAGGGGGGGGATGCGGTTGGCGGAGGATGGGTTGAGGAGGGCGGAGATGGTTGGGCTTGGGGAGGGTGGAGGGGGGGCGGAGAGGGAGGACCGTGGGGAAGGATGGAGGGGGGGCGGGGAGGAGAGGAGTGGGCCGAGGGGAAGGATGGAGGGGGAGCAGAGAGGAAAGGGCTGGGCTGCGGGAAGATGGAGGGGCCGCGGGAGAGGATGGAGGGGGTGGCGGAGAGAGGGTGGGATGAGGAGGCTGGAGGGTAGTGGGCGGCCGAGGGTGGAGGAGGGTGGAGGGGGGTGGCCGCCTTCAGGATGGAGGAGGGTGGTGGGATGAGGAGGATGGAGGGTGGTGGGTGTAGAGGTCTCAAGAAGAGACCCGTATTCTTCCAAAATTCAATAGTGAATAGATTGAATGGACGTCGAACTTCGATCTTCCTGAGTAATAGACAGCTGAAACCGATGATGATAACCGTACTGATGCTGAGAGGATCAAGAATGAAGGAGAAAGCACATTATATAGCAAGGAGGAATGAAAGATTACCTCACAGGAATGGATGGTTCAACCCAAAAGAGAGCTCAAAAGAGAGGAGATACAAGTTCTACTCATCCATTCAAGAGTTAAACAAAAGAAGAGAACATGATTGAAAGTTTTTTCGCATGAATTGAGATCCATCCAAAAAAAATTGGCGCCCAAATTTTATTTATTGTGATTTAAATTCATTTATTGGGTGAAAATAAAATAAAAAATAAAAAAAATCGAACGCCAAAAAATGCGTAAGCATTTTGATTATTATTGAACCGATTAAAGCATTTCAAAAACACTGAGGAACAAAATAGGAAAAAAGCAATGTTTATGATTTTTGGTGGTAACCCTTGAGTCTGGAGATGTTTACCAAGGGTAGGGTGCCGCCATCCAGTGTTTCCAATTGCACAGCACCCCATTGCAGCATTTTCGTAATGCGAAAAGGGCCTTCCCAGTGAGGGACCCATTTCCCTTTGGTTTGATTAGATAATTGTGGCCTGTGTAATAGAGCTGAATCACCGGGCTTCAAGTTGTTCTGCCATAAATTTCGGTCATGAGCCTACTTCCTTTTTATCTGAGTCTCTATCAATTGTTTGGTCGCAAGTAGACGAATCTCCTCCACTTTATGTAGTGCTCCTAGCCTCTGAGAAATATCACAATCCTTCTTTCCCTGCATGAATGCTATCTTAGGTGATCCATGTAAAAATTCAAAGGGCTCGATAGGTAAGATGCCATAGACCAGTTGGAATGGGGAATAGCCAGTGGTCTCTTTGTAGGCTAGCCTGTATGCCCAAAGTGTTCCTAGGTATGCAATGCCCCATGAAGTGGGTTGCAACATACACTCCTTTCTTAACATTGCAATTAAAACCTTATTTGTGGACTCAGCCTGTCCATTTGCTCGTGGATAGTAAGCACAAGAGGTCCTATGAAGAATTCTATACCTGTTGAAGATTTCTTGCAGGACTTTATTGACAAAATGTGTACCCTGATCAGTAAAAATTTCAAGTGGACAACCAAACCTGCAAATGATGTTACTGTAAATGAAATCGGCAACAATTTGGGCAGTGCAATCGGAGGAGGCAATAGCTTCAGCCCACTTTGTGGCACAATCAGTAGCTATCAGAAGATATTTTTCTCTTTTTGGAAACGCTGGAGGGTAGATTGGCCCTACAAAATCTAACCCCCACTTCTCAAATGGTTGCCAGGAGGTGGAAATAACCAAGGGGTTATGCCTCTGCTTTGTTGGCTTAGGTCCACACCTCTGGCAAATGTCACATGCTTTTCCCCATTCATCTGCATCCCTAAATAGTGTAGGCCACCATAGACCCGCATCCAGTATTCTCTGACTCATAATATGTCCTCGGAGGTGCCCACCACCTATACCTTCATGTGCAGAGTGAAGGACTTCCCTCACTTCTTCTTCTTCCAAACACTTCCTGAACCGGTCATCTTTGCCCTGTCTGTACAATTTATCTTCGATGAAGGTATATGGTCTACTCTTGATTAGCAGGCTCTTCTTTTGTACAGCACTAGCCTTTTCTGGATACAATCCAGTTTTAATGAAATTTTTAATGTCGTAATACCAGCCTTGAGCTTTTACAGCAAACAGATGAGCATCGAGAAAGTCATCATTGATTCCACTAGATTGATTCATTATATTTATTCTGGATAAGTGATCCGCCATAACATTGTCTTTTCCTGGTTTATGGACTACAGAGAAATCAAACTCTTGGAACAATAATAGCCACCTCCATATTCTACCGGTGGCCTGGGGTTTGTTGAGTAGGTATTTTAGTGGTTGGTGATCTGATATAATAATAAATTTTACCCCCAGTAAGTAATGACGGAATTTTTGGATGACAAAGACCATTGCTAGTGCTTCCCTTTCAATCGTACTGTAATTCCTTTCAGCCTTGGTCAAGATTCTACTGGCATATTGAATTGGCCTGTCCATTTTAAATTCTTCACTGGGTTGGGTCAAAACTGCCCCCATTGCATATGCACTGGCATCGACATGTATATGAAAGATTTTTTACCACTCCAGTGTGACCAGGATAGGAGCACACACCAACCTTGACCGTAATGTCTGATATGCTTTTTCCTCCTCTTCATCCCGTTTAAAAGGTACTTCCTTACCTGTAAGTCTAGTCAGAGGTCTAGCTATTTCTGCATACATTTTTATGAACCTTCTATGATAACCGGTATGCCCCAAGAAACTCTGGATTTCTTTAGGGGATTTAGGTTTAGGCAACTTTAATATAGAAATGATTTTGTCAGGATCCTGGGCCATACCTTTAGCCGACACCACATGTCCTAAGAGGGTTCCTTCTGTCACAAGGAAATGACATTTGTTTGGATTGAGCTTTAACTTAGTCTCCCTGCATCTTTTGAAAACATTCTGCAGCTGCCTCAAGTGGTGGTCCAAACAATCTAGAGGAGTTTCCTTGTGAGATCCAGAAAACGAAGAGAAGTCATCCATGAAGATTCTAAGTGATTCCAGCAATAGGGGCCAAAAATGAGATTGACCGTTCTGTTAAAGGTGGCTGGAGCATTTCTGAGCCCAAATGGCATTTTTACATACACATATGTTCCCCAAGGTGTGATAAAAGCAGTCTTTTCACGATCCTCTGGATGTATTGATATTTGATTATAGGCACTAAATCCGTCCATAAAACTATATAAGGCATGCCCAGCCACTGATTGTCTAAGTGTATTTCTTGGACCGGATTTCTTGTTACCATATTATCTCCTTGTGCATCTGCTTCCTTGTCTTCTTCTACTAGCTTTTCGTGCATTGCTTCATAAGCAGGTGTATTTTGGACTACGATGTGTTCCTCCTTGTCCTGCATCCATCCTGCAGGGATTTCTTGAATTGGGAAAGAACATTCAACCTCAGAATTTTTTACCTTGTTTTTAGCTTTAGAAACTTCGTTATCCGTTGTTGACACATCCTCCTCCAATTTGTATTTGAGGGGTATCTTCCTGCCTCTTCTGTGGTCAGTGATGGGCTCTCCTAATCCATCAACCTGGACCTTTTCCTTGTCTTCATCATAATCTTCAGTCGTGCCAGGATTATCAAGAAAAATTCCAAAACAAGAAGAAGAGTTGCCTGCATGGAGCCAACTTAGAATATCCTCTTCTTCCTCAAAATCTATTTGGGGTTGATCCTCCGCTTCTGTTTCCATGCAAATGCTCACTGTTTGCATCATACTAGTGTTTCCTTGATTGTCTGGGCCTTCTTCTAAATGAATTTGTGTCAGCTCCTGCCCTTTCTTTTGTACCCACATAGTGTCCTTACCCCAATCATGAATGACACTGGCATGCCTCAGCCAAGGTCTTCCAATTAAGAGAGGAAATCCTCCTTCGACCTGGGGCAATCTTAAAACCACAAAATCCAGAATGAATAGATTACCTTGTACTTCAAGTGGAACTTTTGGGATTACCCCCAAGGGCCTTACTTTGCTATGATCTGCCAAAGTAACCGTGAAATTTGCAGGTCTTGAAGGGTGGAGCCCAATCCTTTTCATGGTATGTTCAGGCATCAAGTTAATGCCAGAACCACCATCTACAATAACACCTTGAAATTCATGACCCTTCATTGATATTGTAAGCCGAGGGCTTTTATAATCTGTAAGGGGTGCTTCCCCCCTAATTATCCCTTTATGTAAAATAGCAGTCTTGGCCACTAAGCTTGTAGTAGAAGCCTCATCAATTATCTGCAATAATTCTGACCTGAATTTCCCATCCATCTTTATTAAATCAAAAATACTAACCTCCTTCTTCATTGACTTGAGTAGTTTTGAAGCCTCTGACTCTTTAAGAGAGTGAGCTTCATTTGCTTTGCCAAACTCTTCTTGAGCCCTGTTGAAGGCATGCCCAATGGCATCACTGGTGCCTATGAGACATTCATTGTGGTTTGTGTCTGCACTTGTAGTATCTTTGTCTTCAATTGCAACTCTGTCTTTGTTCAATTCCTTAATTATCAATTCTTGATTTTCTATCACTTTTGCCGTTCCCTTGCTTCTTGTCTGTACTGCAAAAGATTCGAGTTCTTCTAATTGTACCACTCTAGTAGATGGTGAAGGTTCATTCACCTCAGGGAGTGTTTCCTCCTTGAATACAGAGATCATTTGGAGATGGGGTCCGGAAGTAGAGGCTTGATTCTTAGGACAACAGTTTGTATAGTGATCCCTGGCCTCTGGACAGTTCCTGCAAGGAGGTGCATTTTCTGGGAGGGTGCACCTAGATTGGTAGTGCCCACATTCTCCACATCTGAAGCAAATAATTGGCCTTCTAGGCCCATTTGCAAAGTTAGTTCTCGGTCTAGGATTATAGTTATTACCTTGGTTTGCTGCTGCTGCCATTACATTTGCTGGTGGCAAGAGTCCTCCTTGTGTCCAGTATGTCATTGTCGGTATTCCCCTTGGCATTCATGGGCCTCATGCCCAATCTTCCTGCATAATTGACAAGTCACATTTAGCAAAGGACATTCACTTACTATGTGCCCTTGCTTGCTGCACATGGAGCACCAGAGTCCGTTCTTAATGCCGCCTCCTTTTAGTTCTTGCAACTCCTGCCTCAGCTGAGCTAGTTCTTCTGCTTGGGCTTCCTCTTCCTTTTGGAGCTTGAGGGCTTCAATCTCTTTTCTCAGCTGAGCTACAGTAGTCTCCTCCTCTGTGTAGGGCTTATTCCTTTTCAAGCCCTCCAGTTCCCTTCTTAACTGGCTCACTGGGTCCTCCAGTTTTGTACCATATGATGGTTGGGAAGAAGTTGCACCATACTGGTGCCTTATCTGTTCCAAGCGTGTGGCCGTATTGATGAACTCCTCAACGGAGGCGGTAGGTAGCACTAACTCTTTTATTTTGCACTGGGTGACCACAGGTAGAGGTTTGGCTAACCACTTCTTGACAAAGAAGTCGTGTGGTGGATCCAGTAGTTTAGCCATTAGTGCTTTGGCCCTGGTCACGAACTCTGGGAACTTTTCTCCTGGACCCAACTTCAAGTTTTCCAATTCTTCTATAATGATCTCAGCCGTGTTGCCCTGCTAAAATTGATTTTTGAAAGCCTCTTTCATCAAATCCCAAGAGGTAAAGTGATTTTCAGCAAACTGGCTAAACCACTTGTCTGCCAGACCTTCCAATGTGGCGGGGAAGAGTATCAAGAAAGCATCTTCCCTACCCATTAGACCTCTAGTCTTACATAATGCAAGAAATCTTCGAATGTGCTCATCTGGGTCCTCATGGGCTAAACCTCTGAAGGAGGGAAATTTTATGTTTAATCTGGAGAGTAAGATTTCTAGGTCCACCTGTCCTGCCATGCTTCCTACTGATGAAGTCGATGAAAGTGGACTCGATGATCTTCTGTTCGTCTTTCTTCTTGTCTGCTTGCACTTGATCCTCAAGGTTTGTGACCGGGTCGCGGTCATGAGCTATTCATGGTCCACTTAAAATGAGACACTTGATAAAAGTATGTACCTTTTGGCCCACTGGAGTAGTGTTGTCGACACTGGAATATTGTTCTCCAATGGCAATATATAGTCTCCTATGCTCAAATCTCCTTGGAGGTCCCACCGTGCATGCCAAATTTGTTGGGGATTCGTGGACAAGAAGGAGTTTGAGGGTTTGTAGGAGAAAAAGGGAGATGATGAAAATGGAATAACAGTGAGAACTTCTGCAAAGGAATACTCTTGGAAACCTTGAATATTGATTATCTTGCAACAATTACAATGACTGCACACAGTCTAATCAATGACTAAATACAACTTCAGAGAATATCAATTACTGAAGACCAATTATCTCAAGTCCTCTGGCAGCGGCCTCTCCTGCACCAATCCTTCACTTGCTTCACGCTTCCCTTGTGCACACCTTGCACTAAGCTTCCACCAAGCTAAGGAATTAGTATCTCGGTGCACACACACAGTAGACCTTGGGACTCTTGGAATCCAACCTGCCTTCTCTGCACACCTTCCTCTTGACACCTCTTGCACTCTTTTGTGTCGTCGCACACTGGTGGCTCTTCTTTTCCTTTCTTGCTTCCTCTGAAGCTCTCCCTTGCTCCTTTTCTCAATGTGTGTCCAAGAATAGCCTTTGTCCTTCCTCTTGAACCCGCCGGTCCCGTGACTTCTAACTGCCATGGACTCTTGGGCTTCCTTTGATGTCCCAAGATTCTCTTTTTAGTTGGCGGTGTCATGCCTTAACCAAGGTCTCCCAATTAACAGGGGGAAACTTCCTTCTACCTGTGGCAACCTTAAAACAACAAAATCCAAGTTAAAGATGGTACCTTGTATCTCAACTGGGACTCTAGGGACCACTCCCATAGGTCTTAATATGCTTTGGTCTGCCAGTGTTATAGTGAAGTTGGCAGGTCTTGAAGGGTGTAGTCCAATCTTTTTCATGGTATGTTCAGGCATCAAGTTAATGCTAGAACCACCATCCACAATAACTCCTTGGAACTCATGACCTTTGATGGAGACTGTTAGTTGAGGGCTCTTATAATCTGTGAGGGGTGCTTCCCCTACAATTTTATCTTTATGCATAACAAGAGCCTTTGCCACTAAACTTGTTGTGGAAGCATCATCAATTATTTGCAAGATCTCTGACCTGAATTTCATATCCATCATTATTAAATAAAAAATATTGACCTTCTTTTTCATGGACTTGAGTAGTCTTGAAGCTTCTGATTCCTTAAGAGCATGGGCTCCATTTGACTTATCAAACTCCTCATGAGCCCTACTGAATGCATGTCCAATATAATCACTGGTACCTATGAGATCTCCTTTTTGCCTTGTATCTGCACCGGCATTGTCTTTGTCTTCAGATGTTTCTTTTTCTTTGTTCAATCCATTAATCCTTGACTGTTGACCCGTTTCTAATTGAGCCTTCCCCTTGCTTCTTGTCTGCACTGTAAAAGATTCAATTTCTTCTAACCGCACTACTCTGGTAGATGGGGATGGCACATTTACTTGTCCTACCACTTCTTCTTTGCACTTAGAAATCATTTGAATGTGGAGCTTGTGATTTAAAAACTATTATGTTTGTTTGAATATTTGATTCTTACTTCACAATATTATGTGTATGTGTGTGTATACATTTGATATAAAAACCATTGTGACTGTCTAACTCAAGCATTGATTCGGACTTCAAAATAGTTTATGAACAGTGAGTCATAACAAATGAGAACTATGTCAATAAAAGAGAAACCCATCATCAAAAATTAATCGAATTGTATCTTATGTTTCAAAACACTTTATATGAGTATACATGGTTTTATTAAAATGAATTGAAAACATGTGTTTTTTTTTTATCTTTTGACATTTTCCAAAAATTTTAATACCAAAATGTGTCAAAAAATATATACTTTAGCAGATTTCCTTCTACAAATTGTATATGAAAAATTTGAAAGACATCAAAAAGAGCATATGGATGAAACCTGCAATTACCATATATGTGAGTGAGAAATTGCATTTGGATTCAGTCATATTACAAAACATGGTTCAGTCACATGAACTATGCAACAACATTTGTAAAGCAAAAGAAATTGTAATCGAAATATCGCTCAGATAAATTAAGGTATGATGATGATTTTGCATCACTCCTGGAGATTTTGTTTTGATTGCTGAGAATTGCCGACAATGACATTCCACTTATTCTATGGTGATCTCTGTCACCATCCGCTTACAGTTGAGGTTGCGAATTCATACCGAACATCGTTTTATGCACTAAGTCCAAAGCTCCACCTCACATACCTCTTCGTTTCTATTTTCATGATCTGCTTCCTAACGTCTATAAGCCAAAGTACAAATATGATAAAATCCATTAACTTCATTTCTCTTAGAATTTTGATCCCAGCCATGATAATATTATTCTGATTATCTATGTGCTTGTCTTCACTGTGTGCAAATTCTTCGAACATGTGATTTTTAACGACGATGATTGTTTATATCATATATTGCCGCTGTATGAAGATAAATACACTTCAATTTCTCAAATAATCGATTTTGTTAGATGTGTCCGAAACTAAAACTGATGAAATTGATTGGCATTGGATGTGGCATTTGTCTCAGATTATGTTGTTTTATTTTTTTGAAGTGCGCTTGATATAGGTGTTTCCAATCTCAATAGAATGCAATGAGAATAAATTTCTATTTCAGTCATTAATATTGGATAGTTCTTTCATCTAGAAACGTATTTAACTGGCATTAAGATTAATGGTCGTCATTTCATATCTTGTGTTACTCTCCACTATAGAAATGTGAACGTGTTTTGCAGCACCTTTTGCGTACAAGAATTGATATTTATAAGGAAAAATGATATTTAAATCTAGCTACATATCCATAATAGAACAATTTATATGCGTTCATTGTAGGATCTTCATTTATGTCAAAGTATACTTGACTAGCACATAGTTATTTTATTCAGCATGGGCTTTGTCTTAAGTTGTGTTTTCGTTAACAAGTATATGAGAATGTTATCAACAAGTATATGAGAATATTACTTTGATAACAGTAAACAAATTCAGACCTTATGTGTTTGTTTTTATTACCAAAGTTTAACATCATTGGCTGAAGGAATATATGAAATTATGTATCGATGTGACAATACGTCTATCAATCATTCAGTACCATTGAATATCGATTAACAAGATGATTATGTATCAAATTGTTTTACTACTTCCTTTGATCAAAACCATGATATATTGAGCATAAAAGTGCTTAATGTCTTGTAAATGAGTTAAGAAACTATACTTTTGTTAAGAGATTCGGTTATTATTGATCTAATATAAGTCATTAGGGAGTTTCAATTTTTCATTAGTTTAACGAGATGTTATATACTTATTACTTATCACTAAAAAAATAATTCATTGTATATGCTATCTTAAATCCAATTTACCCTTTGCGGGACAATTAATTGTCACTTAGGCACTTTGACTTTGCCGTGTTGGCTTGACCTTGACCTTGTTGACTTTGACCGGTTGGCTTTGACTAACATGACTTTTATGGGCTCAACAGATGCCCACCACCTAAAGGACTCTCCGACCCGGAGAGACAACACACTGTATACAAGAACTGCTTAAGAACCAAAATGAACATGTATATGAACAGAGAGAAATTAAAGCCGAAAAAGAGAGAAAGGGTACTTTTATTGATTACTAAAGAAAGGAAGACAATATCCGATGATTATTGAATTCTGATTGGCATAAGCAGAAGGATGATACAATTATTGGGAAGCTAGAACTAAGGCTGAAGCCATGTAATTTGTTGAAAAGTGGCCAGCACATTATGAAAACGGGGACTGAGATTATTGCGGAGGTGGCTGAGGTGAAGATGGGAGTGGAACGGAAGCTTGCTCAATAAGGTGTTGGATAGAAATAAGGCAATTGCGAAGATGGTCCCGTTCGCGCTTGATACGCCGACACGCTGCATTATCACATAAACCTAACTGTAAACGAGTTTGAAGATCCTCTAAAGTTTGGAGCGCAGAATCCGCAATGTCGCGATACCTATCTCGCTCCTCCTTGAGCAAGCGAGCGGATTCAGTGAGAGATTGCCACTGTGAGGTGGCCATGCGATTTATGTTGTCTATAGTCGAAATATATTGTTGATGAATGCTGGCTGCAGCTGAAATGGAATCCATGGACAACTTGGAAGCGTCAGCACTTCCCTGAGCAATGTTACTGGCTTCGCGAAGTAATAGGAAAAAAGAGGGTTCAGCCTGGGTATCAGATGGAGGAACAGGTTCTACAGGCGGAAATTGAGAATTGGATGGAATGGTAGAGGGACCTGTTGTGGAATGAAGATTGGAAGGATGGGGTTGGGTGGGTGGTGCATTACTTGGGGTAGGAAATTGGGAAACAGGGGGACGTGGGGGAGAACAGGTAGGGTTGTGCGGGTTCAGCTGGGTTTGAATGAGTGGACGGAATGAAGAAGAGCCATGTGGGGGAACGGGAGTATGAGGATGAATGGGGGCCGTGGCAGGAGATGTGGTGAGGATAGGGGAAGGAGATGGGGGATTAAGCGGAGGGATATCCGGGGGTGCCGAGGGTTGGGTTGAAGCGGATGTGGAGGCAGCAGAGAGTGAAGGGGAGGGGGGAGGCCGGGATATGGAAGGGATAGTGGGATCGCAGGGCGGGTTGCTAACAGGGAATGGAGGGGATGGGGAAATAGTGGAAGGGTTAGCCAATTGTGCAGGGATTTGATAGACCCAAGCTAAGAGGGGAGCAGAATATATGTTAAAGGTACGAGAGCGGAGAGGGATAGCCTCACGGAGTCTACGGGAGCGCACGCTCAAGGAACTATAGAGGAGGGCGGCGTAAGGGTAGGGGCGGCTAGTGAGGAAGCAGTACAGTGGATCTGCAATACGAATGTCTGAGAGGGGAAGCGCAGCGGTGGGGCTTCTAAGTAAAAAGAAGAAGATAAATGAAGTCAGAATTGCTTGCATGCGGATGGAAAAACGGGCTTGGTTCTCAAAACGCTCTTTACAAAAAGCAATTGTTTCCGCGGGTGACACTCCCGAATATAAGAGTGGGGGACTGATGAAGTCGATGAGGGATGATCCTATACGGTTGGCGATGTCCGGGATGGTAAGAGTGCCGGTACGAAATTGGGGGAATAGTCGAAGAGTTTCGTAGACGTCATTAAGGTTGGAAGGGTCCTGCAACAGAACGTCCGCCAAGCCTAAAAGACCTGCATACCGAAGATTTTCTGTCGAGAAGAGATTGCGGAGGTCAATTGGAGGTGGAGATAAATGAATTTTTATTTGGATAGGTAGATCAGTTGGGAGGAAAACACTCATATAATCGCCTGTAGGGATTGAATTATGGAAAGCAGAAGGAGAGGGAGAGGGGGAGGGGGGGCGAGGTAGGGATGGGGGAGAGTAATCGGTGGAATCAGAGCGAATGGAATAAGTAGGAATATTGATAAGTGGAGGATGAATGGCAGAAGTTGAGGCATCGGCTGTGGGAGAAGGGGATAGGGTGGATGGAGGAAACGTTGGGGAAAGAGAGGCGGGTACTGTGGGGACTGGGTAGACGAGGGTGGGAAGGGTTTGGGTGCGGGATTGTGGAGCAGACTCTGACGCATGGTAATTTGGATTGGTAGAATGAAGATTTGGATTGGTTGAAGTAGGATTTGTTGGTTGGAGTGCCGAAGGTGTGAAATTCGAAGGATCGTCCTGCTGGTTAGGAACATCCATAGAAACCCTTTGTGGTTCGTGGGATTAAGGGGGATTAGGAGGGGAAGCGGAGGAGAGTGCGGCTTAGGGGCTTGAGGGGTGGAGATGAGGGGATTTACAATGCAAATGAGGGTAGATGGATGCGGGGAGTGTGGATGGGTTGGGGTGCGGCCGGTTGCGGATGGTTTGGGGTGTGGGCGGACAGCTGGTTGGACGGAGGAGATGACGCGGTGGCGGAGGGGGGTGTGTGGGTGGGTTTGGACTGTTGAGTGCGAGGGCGGAGGAGGCCGATGTCTGCGGGCGGGGCGGGTGGAGCAGCGGAGGGGGGCGGGCGGGGCGGTGCGGACAGCGGAGGGGGAAAAAAGGGTGGCGGAGTTGGAGGTTAAGGGGGTGGGAGTGTGCAGGCGGAGGGGAGGGTGCGGGTGGGGCGGAAGGTGAGGTGGGGCGGAAGGTGATGGAGGGTGGTGTGCGGGCGGGTGGGAGGAGGTCGGAGGGCGCGGCGGGAGGCGGAGGTTGGCTACCAAGGGGCGGGCGGCGGAGCAGCGGAGGGGGGGCGGGCGGCGGAGCAGCGGAGGGGGGGCGGGCGGCGGAGCAGCGGAGGGGGCGGGCGGAGGGTGTGGTGCAGGGTGGTGCGGACAGCGGAGCGGGAGTGCGGTCGGCGGGCGGAGTGGGAGGTTTAAGGGGGTATGCGGGTCGGCGGAGGCGGGGGAGGAGGGGAGGTTTAAGGGGGTAGGCGGGTCGGCGGAGGCGGGGGAGGATGGGAGGTCGCCTGCGGGTGGGATGGGAGTTGGTAGGCGCGTGCGGAGGGGGTGGGTGGCGGAGGAGGGGGTGCCTGCGGGGTGGAAGGGTAAGGCGGAGGCGGGCGGATGCGGGGTAGAGCGGCTGCGGAGGGCGGGCTACGGCGGATGGAGGGGTGTCGCCTGCGGGGGTGGTGGAAGGTTGTTGGAGGCGGGCGGATGCGGGGCATAGAGGTTGCGGATGGCGGTCTACGACGGATGGATGGGTTGCAAGGATTGCGGGGCGGAAGGCGGCGCGGAGAGGGAGGGCTTGGAGACCGGCGGAGCGGCGGCGCGGAGCGGCGGTGGCGGAGCTGCGGAGTCGGAGGCGGCGGCGTCGGGCGGCGGAGCTGCGGAGCGGAGGTAAGTGGAGGCGGAGGCGGTCGGCGGTCGTCGGGCGGCGGAGCTGCGGAGTGGAGGTAAGTGGAGGCGGAGGCGGTCGGTGGAGGCGGAGGCGGTCGGCGGTCGGCGGGCGGCGGAGGCGCGAGGGAGGAAGAGGACTGCAGAGGGCGGCAGTGCCGGGCGGCTGAGCTGCGGAGCGGAGGTAAGTGGAGGCGGAGGCGGTCGGCGGTCGTCGGGCGGCGGAGCTGCAGAGCGGAGGTAAGTGGGGGCGGAGGCGGTCGGCGGTCGGTGGGCGGCGGAGGCGCCAGGGAGGAAGAGGACTGCAGAGGGCGGCGGTGCCGGGCGGCTGAGCTGCGGAGCGGAGGTAAGTGGAGGCGGAGGCGGTCGGCGGTCGTCGGGCGGCGGAGCTGCGGAGCGGAGGTAAGTGAGGGCGGAGGCGGTTGGCGGTCGGCGGGCGGCGGAGGCGCCAGGGAGGAAGAGGACTGCAAAGCGGCGGCGTCGGGCGGCGGAGCTATGGAGCGGAGGTAAGTGGGTGCGGAGGCGGAACGATCTTGCGGAGGCGTCGGGGCAGCGGAGGCGGTCGGAGACCGGCGGAGATGCGGGAGGGATGCGGCCACCGGCGGAGGCGGAGGTACTGCGGAGGCGGGTGGTCGTAGGGGGTTGGGCGGTCGTAGGGGGTTGGGCGAAAGGCGGAAGGGGCGGTATGCGGGCGGCTGCGGTCGGCGGAAGAAGGAGGGCGGAAGGGGGGGGTTATGCGGCGGCTGCGGTCGACGGAAGAAGGAGGGCAGAAGGGGGGGTTATGCGGGCGGCTACGGTCGGCGGAAGAAGGAGGGCGGGCGGGGCGGCGGGAGAGGAAGGTTGGGTTGAAGGGGTAGGCACGAGGAGGGGGAGGCGGGTGAAAAGGGCGGCGGGGGAGAGGGTTGGGCTGAAGGGGGTAGGCATGAGGAGGGGGAGGTGGGTGAAAAGGGCGGCGGGGGAGAGGGTTGGGCTGAAGGGGGTAGGCACGAGGAGGGGGAGGCAGGTGAAAAGGGCGGCGGGGGAGAGGGTTGGGCTGAAGGGGGTAGGCACGAGGAGGGGGAGGCGGGTGAAAAGGGCGGCGGGGGAGAGGGTTGGGCTGAAGGGGGTAGGCACGAGGAGGGGGAGGCGGGTGAAAAGGGCGGCGGGGGAGGCGGGGGAGGAGGGGAGGGGTTAGGTATAGGAGGGGGGTGACTGTGGAGGCGAGGCGGAGGGGCGGGTGGAAAAGGCGACGGGACGCGGAGGCAGGTGGTGACTGCGGAGGCGGAGGCACGAGGAAGGGGTAGAGTTGGTAAGGGGGGGCAACGGCAAGGGAGGTCGGCGGAGGCAGCGGGGCGGCGGGAGGGGGGGGATGCGGTTGGCGGAGGATGGGTTGAGGAGGGCGGAGATGGTTGGGCTTGGGGAGGGTGGAGGGGGGGCGGAGAGGGAGGACCGTGGGGAAGGATGGAGGGGGGGCGGGGAGGAGAGGAGTGGGCCGAGGGGAAGGATGGAGGGGGAGCAGAGAGGAAAGGGCTGGGCTGCGGGAAGATGGAGGGGCCGCGGGAGAGGATGGAGGGGGTGGCGGAGAGAGGGTGGGATGAGGAGGCTGGAGGGTAGTGGGCGGCCGAGGGTGGAGGAGGGTGGAGGGGGGTGGCCGCCTTCAGGATGGAGGAGGGTGGTGGGATGAGGAGGATGGAGGGTGGTGGGTGTAGAGGTCTCAAGAAGAGACCCGTATTCTTCCAAAATTCAATAGTGAATAGATTGAATGGACGTCGAACTTCGATCTTCCTGAGTAATAGACAGCTGAAACCGATGATGATAACCGTACTGATGCTGAGAGGATCAAGAATGAAGGAGAAAGCACATTATATAGCAAGGAGGAATGAAAGATTACCTCACAGGAATGGATGGTTCAACCCAAAAGAGAGCTCAAAAGAGAGGAGATACAAGTTCTACTCATCCATTCAAGAGTTAAACAAAAGAAGAGAACATGATTGAAAGTTTTTTCGCATGAATTGAGATCCATCCAAAAAAAATTGGCGCCCAAATTTTATTTATTGTGATTTAAATTCATTTATTGGGTGAAAATAAAATAAAAAATAAAAAAAATCGAACGCCAAAAAATGCGTAAGCATTTTGATTATTATTGAACCGATTAAAGCATTTCAAAAACACTGAGGAACAAAATAGGAAAAAAGCAATGTTTATGATTTTTGGTGGTAACCCTTGAGTCTGGAGATGTTTACCAAGGGTAGGGTGCCGCCATCCAGTGTTTCCAATTGCACAGCACCCCATTGCAGCATTTTCGTAATGCGAAAAGGGCCTTCCCAGTGAGGGACCCATTTCCCTTTGGTTTGATTAGATAATTGTGGCCTGTGTAATAGAGCTGAATCACCGGGCTTCAAGTTGTTCTGCCATAAATTTCGGTCATGAGCCTACTTCCTTTTTATCTGAGTCTCTATCAATTGTTTGGTCGCAAGTAGACGAATCTCCTCCACTTTATGTAGTGCTCCTAGCCTCTGAGAAATATCACAATCCTTCTTTCCCTGCATGAATGCTATCTTAGGTGATCCATGTAAAAATTCAAAGGGCTCGATAGGTAAGATGCCATAGACCAGTTGGAATGGGGAATAGCCAGTGGTCTCTTTGTAGGCTAGCCTGTATGCCCAAAGTGTTCCTAGGTATGCAATGCCCCATGAAGTGGGTTGCAACATACACTCCTTTCTTAACATTGCAATTAAAACCTTATTTGTGGACTCAGCCTGTCCATTTGCTCGTGGATAGTAAGCACAAGAGGTCCTATGAAGAATTCTATACCTGTTGAAGATTTCTTGCAGGACTTTATTGACAAAATGTGTACCCTGATCAGTAAAAATTTCAAGTGGACAACCAAACCTGCAAATGATGTTACTGTAAATGAAATCGGCAACAATTTGGGCAGTGCAATCGGAGGAGGCAATAGCTTCAGCCCACTTTGTGGCACAATCAGTAGCTATCAGAAGATATTTTTCTCTTTTTGGAAACGCTGGAGGGTAGATTGGCCCTACAAAATCTAACCCCCACTTCTCAAATGGTTGCCAGGAGGTGGAAATAACCAAGGGGTTATGCCTCTGCTTTGTTGGCTTAGGTCCACACCTCTGGCAAATGTCACATGCTTTTCCCCATTCATCTGCATCCCTAAATAGTGTAGGCCACCATAGACCCGCATCCAGTATTCTCTGACTCATAATATGTCCTCGGAGGTGCCCACCACCTATACCTTCATGTGCAGAGTGAAGGACTTCCCTCACTTCTTCTTCTTCCAAACACTTCCTGAACCGGTCATCTTTGCCCTGTCTGTACAATTTATCTTCGATGAAGGTATATGGTCTACTCTTGATTAGCAGGCTCTTCTTTTGTACAGCACTAGCCTTTTCTGGATACAATCCAGTTTTAATGAAATTTTTAATGTCGTAATACCAGCCTTGAGCTTTTACAGCAAACAGATGAGCATCGAGAAAGTCATCATTGATTCCACTAGATTGATTCATTATATTTATTCTGGATAAGTGATCCGCCATAACATTGTCTTTTCCTGGTTTATGGACTACAGAGAAATCAAACTCTTGGAACAATAATAGCCACCTCCATATTCTACCGGTGGCCTGGGGTTTGTTGAGTAGGTATTTTAGTGGTTGGTGATCTGATATAATAATAAATTTTACCCCCAGTAAGTAATGACGGAATTTTTGGATGACAAAGACCATTGCTAGTGCTTCCCTTTCAATCGTACTGTAATTCCTTTCAGCCTTGGTCAAGATTCTACTGGCATATTGAATTGGCCTGTCCATTTTAAATTCTTCACTGGGTTGGGTCAAAACTGCCCCCATTGCATATGCACTGGCATCGACATGTATATGAAAGATTTTTTACCACTCCAGTGTGACCAGGATAGGAGCACACACCAACCTTGACCGTAATGTCTGATATGCTTTTTCCTCCTCTTCATCCCGTTTAAAAGGTACTTCCTTACCTGTAAGTCTAGTCAGAGGTCTAGCTATTTCTGCATACATTTTTATGAACCTTCTATGATAACCGGTATGCCCCAAGAAACTCTGGATTTCTTTAGGGGATTTAGGTTTAGGCAACTTTAATATAGAAATGATTTTGTCAGGATCCTGGGCCATACCTTTAGCCGACACCACATGTCCTAAGAGGGTTCCTTCTGTCACAAGGAAATGACATTTGTTTGGATTGAGCTTTAACTTAGTCTCCCTGCATCTTTTGAAAACATTCTGCAGCTGCCTCAAGTGGTGGTCCAAACAATCTAGAGGAGTTTCCTTGTGAGATCCAGAAAACGAAGAGAAGTCATCCATGAAGATTCTAAGTGATTCCAGCAATAGGGGCCAAAAATGAGATTGACCGTTCTGTTAAAGGTGGCTGGAGCATTTCTGAGCCCAAATGGCATTTTTACATACACATATGTTCCCCAAGGTGTGATAAAAGCAGTCTTTTCACGATCCTCTGGATGTATTGATATTTGATTATAGGCACTAAATCCGTCCATAAAACTATATAAGGCATGCCCAGCCACTGATTGTCTAAGTGTATTTCTTGGACCGGATTTCTTGTTACCATATTATCTCCTTGTGCATCTGCTTCCTTGTCTTCTTCTACTAGCTTTTCGTGCATTGCTTCATAAGCAGGTGTATTTTGGACTACGATGTGTTCCTCCTTGTCCTGCATCCATCCTGCAGGGATTTCTTGAATTGGGAAAGAACATTCAACCTCAGAATTTTTTACCTTGTTTTTAGCTTTAGAAACTTCGTTATCCGTTGTTGACACATCCTCCTCCAATTTGTATTTGAGGGGTATCTTCCTGCCTCTTCTGTGGTCAGTGATGGGCTCTCCTAATCCATCAACCTGGACCTTTTCCTTGTCTTCATCATAATCTTCAGTCGTGCCAGGATTATCAAGAAAAATTCCAAAACAAGAAGAAGAGTTGCCTGCATGGAGCCAACTTAGAATATCCTCTTCTTCCTCAAAATCTATTTGGGGTTGATCCTCCGCTTCTGTTTCCATGCAAATGCTCACTGTTTGCATCATACTAGTGTTTCCTTGATTGTCTGGGCCTTCTTCTAAATGAATTTGTGTCAGCTCCTGCCCTTTCTTTTGTACCCACATAGTGTCCTTACCCCAATCATGAATGACACTGGCATGCCTCAGCCAAGGTCTTCCAATTAAGAGAGGAAATCCTCCTTCGACCTGGGGCAATCTTAAAACCACAAAATCCAGAATGAATAGATTACCTTGTACTTCAAGTGGAACTTTTGGGATTACCCCCAAGGGCCTTACTTTGCTATGATCTGCCAAAGTAACCGTGAAATTTGCAGGTCTTGAAGGGTGGAGCCCAATCCTTTTCATGGTATGTTCAGGCATCAAGTTAATGCCAGAACCACCATCTACAATAACACCTTGAAATTCATGACCCTTCATTGATATTGTAAGCCGAGGGCTTTTATAATCTGTAAGGGGTGCTTCCCCCCTAATTATCCCTTTATGTAAAATAGCAGTCTTGGCCACTAAGCTTGTAGTAGAAGCCTCATCAATTATCTGCAATAATTCTGACCTGAATTTCCCATCCATCTTTATTAAATCAAAAATACTAACCTCCTTCTTCATTGACTTGAGTAGTTTTGAAGCCTCTGACTCTTTAAGAGAGTGAGCTTCATTTGCTTTGCCAAACTCTTCTTGAGCCCTGTTGAAGGCATGCCCAATGGCATCACTGGTGCCTATGAGACATTCATTGTGGTTTGTGTCTGCACTTGTAGTATCTTTGTCTTCAATTGCAACTCTGTCTTTGTTCAATTCCTTAATTATCAATTCTTGATTTTCTATCACTTTTGCCGTTCCCTTGCTTCTTGTCTGTACTGCAAAAGATTCGAGTTCTTCTAATTGTACCACTCTAGTAGATGGTGAAGGTTCATTCACCTCAGGGAGTGTTTCCTCCTTGAATACAGAGATCATTTGGAGATGGGGTCCGGAAGTAGAGGCTTGATTCTTAGGACAACAGTTTGTATAGTGATCCCTGGCCTCTGGACAGTTCCTGCAAGGAGGTGCATTTTCTGGGAGGGTGCACCTAGATTGGTAGTGCCCACATTCTCCACATCTGAAGCAAATAATTGGCCTTCTAGGCCCATTTGCAAAGTTAGTTCTCGGTCTAGGATTATAGTTATTACCTTGGTTTGCTGCTGCTGCCATTACATTTGCTGGTGGCAAGAGTCCTCCTTGTGTCCAGTATGTCATTGTCGGTATTCCCCTTGGCATTCATGGGCCTCATGCCCAATCTTCCTGCATAATTGACAAGTCACATTTAGCAAAGGACATTCACTTACTATGTGCCCTTGCTTGCTGCACATGGAGCACCAGAGTCCGTTCTTAATGCCGCCTCCTTTTAGTTCTTGCAACTCCTGCCTCAGCTGAGCTAGTTCTTCTGCTTGGGCTTCCTCTTCCTTTTGGAGCTTGAGGGCTTCAATCTCTTTTCTCAGCTGAGCTACAGTAGTCTCCTCCTCTGTGTAGGGCTTATTCCTTTTCAAGCCCTCCAGTTCCCTTCTTAACTGGCTCACTGGGTCCTCCAGTTTTGTACCATATGATGGTTGGGAAGAAGTTGCACCATACTGGTGCCTTATCTGTTCCAAGCGTGTGGCCGTATTGATGAACTCCTCAACGGAGGCGGTAGGTAGCACTAACTCTTTTATTTTGCACTGGGTGACCACAGGTAGAGGTTTGGCTAACCACTTCTTGACAAAGAAGTCGTGTGGTGGATCCAGTAGTTTAGCCATTAGTGCTTTGGCCCTGGTCACGAACTCTGGGAACTTTTCTCCTGGACCCAACTTCAAGTTTTCCAATTCTTCTATAATGATCTCAGCCGTGTTGCCCTGCTAAAATTGATTTTTGAAAGCCTCTTTCATCAAATCCCAAGAGGTAAAGTGATTTTCAGCAAACTGGCTAAACCACTTGTCTGCCAGACCTTCCAATGTGGCGGGGAAGAGTATCAAGAAAGCATCTTCCCTACCCATTAGACCTCTAGTCTTACATAATGCAAGAAATCTTCGAATGTGCTCATCTGGGTCCTCATGGGCTAAACCTCTGAAGGAGGGAAATTTTATGTTTAATCTGGAGAGTAAGATTTCTAGGTCCACCTGTCCTGCCATGCTTCCTACTGATGAAGTCGATGAAAGTGGACTCGATGATCTTCTGTTCGTCTTTCTTCTTGTCTGCTTGCACTTGATCCTCAAGGTTTGTGACCGGGTCGCGGTCATGAGCTATTCATGGTCCACTTAAAATGAGACACTTGATAAAAGTATGTACCTTTTGGCCCACTGGAGTAGTGTTGTCGACACTGGAATATTGTTCTCCAATGGCAATATATAGTCTCCTATGCTCAAATCTCCTTGGAGGTCCCACCGTGCATGCCAAATTTGTTGGGGATTCGTGGACAAGAAGGAGTTTGAGGGTTTGTAGGAGAAAAAGGGAGATGATGAAAATGGAATAACAGTGAGAACTTCTGCAAAGGAATACTCTTGGAAACCTTGAATATTGATTATCTTGCAACAATTACAATGACTGCACACAGTCTAATCAATGACTAAATACAACTTCAGAGAATATCAATTACTGAAGACCAATTATCTCAAGTCCTCTGGCAGCGGCCTCTCCTGCACCAATCCTTCACTTGCTTCACGCTTCCCTTGTGCACACCTTGCACTAAGCTTCCACCAAGCTAAGGAATTAGTATCTCGGTGCACACACACAGTAGACCTTGGGACTCTTGGAATCCAACCTGCCTTCTCTGCACACCTTCCTCTTGACACCTCTTGCACTCTTTTGTGTCGTCGCACACTGGTGGCTCTTCTTTTCCTTTCTTGCTTCCTCTGAAGCTCTCCCTTGCTCCTTTTCTCAATGTGTGTCCAAGAATAGCCTTTGTCCTTCCTCTTGAACCCGCCGGTCCCGTGACTTCTAACTGCCATGGACTCTTGGGCTTCCTTTGATGTCCCAAGATTCTCTTTTTAGTTGGCGGTGTCATGCCTTAACCAAGGTCTCCCAATTAACAGGGGGAAACTTCCTTCTACCTGTGGCAACCTTAAAACAACAAAATCCAAGTTAAAGATGGTACCTTGTATCTCAACTGGGACTCTAGGGACCACTCCCATAGGTCTTAATATGCTTTGGTCTGCCAGTGTTATAGTGAAGTTGGCAGGTCTTGAAGGGTGTAGTCCAATCTTTTTCATGGTATGTTCAGGCATCAAGTTAATGCTAGAACCACCATCCACAATAACTCCTTGGAACTCATGACCTTTGATGGAGACTGTTAGTTGAGGGCTCTTATAATCTGTGAGGGGTGCTTCCCCTACAATTTTATCTTTATGCATAACAAGAGCCTTTGCCACTAAACTTGTTGTGGAAGCATCATCAATTATTTGCAAGATCTCTGACCTGAATTTCATATCCATCATTATTAAATAAAAAATATTGACCTTCTTTTTCATGGACTTGAGTAGTCTTGAAGCTTCTGATTCCTTAAGAGCATGGGCTCCATTTGACTTATCAAACTCCTCATGAGCCCTACTGAATGCATGTCCAATATAATCACTGGTACCTATGAGATCTCCTTTTTGCCTTGTATCTGCACCGGCATTGTCTTTGTCTTCAGATGTTTCTTTTTCTTTGTTCAATCCATTAATCCTTGACTGTTGACCCGTTTCTAATTGAGCCTTCCCCTTGCTTCTTGTCTGCACTGTAAAAGATTCAATTTCTTCTAACCGCACTACTCTGGTAGATGGGGATGGCACATTTACTTGTCCTACCACTTCTTCTTTGCACTTAGAAATCATTTGAATGTGGAGCTTGTGATTTAAAAACTATTATGTTTGTTTGAATATTTGATTCTTACTTCACAATATTATGTGTATGTGTGTGTATACATTTGATATAAAAACCATTGTGACTGTCTAACTCAAGCATTGATTCGGACTTCAAAATAGTTTATGAACAGTGAGTCATAACAAATGAGAACTATGTCAATAAAAGAGAAACCCATCATCAAAAATTAATCGAATTGTATCTTATGTTTCAAAACACTTTATATGAGTATACATGGTTTTATTAAAATGAATTGAAAACATGTGTTTTTTTTTTATCTTTTGACATTTTCCAAAAATTTTAATACCAAAATGTGTCAAAAAATATATACTTTAGCAGATTTCCTTCTACAAATTGTATATGAAAAATTTGAAAGACATCAAAAAGAGCATATGGATGAAACCTGCAATTACCATATATGTGAGTGAGAAATTGCATTTGGATTCAGTCATATTACAAAACATGGTTCAGTCACATGAACTATGCAACAACATTTGTAAAGCAAAAGAAATTGTAATCGAAATATCGCTCAGATAAATTAAGGTATGATGATGATTTTGCATCACTCCTGGAGATTTTGTTTTGATTGCTGAGAATTGCCGACAATGACATTCCACTTATTCTATGGTGATCTCTGTCACCATCCGCTTACAGTTGAGGTTGCGAATTCATACCGAACATCGTTTTATGCACTAAGTCCAAAGCTCCACCTCACATACCTCTTCGTTTCTATTTTCATGATCTGCTTCCTAACGTCTATAAGCCAAAGTACAAATATGATAAAATCCATTAACTTCATTTCTCTTAGAATTTTGATCCCAGCCATGATAATATTATTCTGATTATCTATGTGCTTGTCTTCACTGTGTGCAAATTCTTCGAACATGTGATTTTTAACGACGATGATTGTTTATATCATATATTGCCGCTGTATGAAGATAAATACACTTCAATTTCTCAAATAATCGATTTTGTTAGATGTGTCCGAAACTAAAACTGATGAAATTGATTGGCATTGGATGTGGCATTTGTCTCAGATTATGTTGTTTTATTTTTTTGAAGTGCGCTTGATATAGGTGTTTCCAATCTCAATAGAATGCAATGAGAATAAATTTCTATTTCAGTCATTAATATTGGATAGTTCTTTCATCTAGAAACGTATTTAACTGGCATTAAGATTAATGGTCGTCATTTCATATCTTGTGTTACTCTCCACTATAGAAATGTGAACGTGTTTTGCAGCACCTTTTGCGTACAAGAATTGATATTTATAAGGAAAAATGATATTTAAATCTAGCTACATATCCATAATAGAACAATTTATATGCGTTCATTGTAGGATCTTCATTTATGTCAAAGTATACTTGACTAGCACATAGTTATTTTATTCAGCATGGGCTTTGTCTTAAGTTGTGTTTTCGTTAACAAGTATATGAGAATGTTATCAACAAGTATATGAGAATATTACTTTGATAACAGTAAACAAATTCAGACCTTATGTGTTTGTTTTTATTACCAAAGTTTAACATCATTGGCTGAAGGAATATATGAAATTATGTATCGATGTGACAATACGTCTATCAATCATTCAGTACCATTGAATATCGATTAACAAGATGATTATGTATCAAATTGTTTTACTACTTCCTTTGATCAAAACCATGATATATTGAGCATAAAAGTGCTTAATGTCTTGTAAATGAGTTAAGAAACTATACTTTTGTTAAGAGATTCGGTTATTATTGATCTAATATAAGTCATTAGGGAGTTTCAATTTTTCATTAGTTTAACGAGATGTTATATACTTATTACTTATCACTAAAAAAATAATTCATTGTATATGCTATCTTAAATCCAAAGGTATCCTTTGAAATGTTTGATTAAGATCAATGTGTTAAAACGAATTTTCATTTTCTTAAAAAAGTGAATGCTCCTAACATTTGATTGTTTGAATAGAAGCTTGATTGATGCAAACTTTAGTTTTAAAGCATATCAAGATATGTAGATTACTTTTACAAAGAACTACCAATAATCTTTTGAGTTGCATTTAATGATGAAGGTTGATTAATTTGAATATATTTCTTTACTAAAGACTTGTATAATTGAATGATTGTTCATGAAATAGATAAGTGTATATGAGTCTATATTAAACGATGTTTGCTCTTGAGTTTTTTTTTTCTTTTCTTCACCTGAGATTGCTCCAAGCACCCCGTGTGCGCCGTTAGCGAGACGATTGAATTGATCCACCAGTCGTCATAACTCGCTCCCACAACGTTCTCAGTTGAATCCTTTAAACTATCTCATCACAACAATGTTTAGAATAATCCAGTGAATTTTGATAATCTACCAATTGAATTTCATCTCTATATGGACTCAAGTGCAATCAAAACAAATGATGTCAATGAGCAGGAGGCGAGGACCAGTAGATTTAAAAGAAAGCCTCGTGAAGTAAGTAAAATATGATTTTAATTCTTGACTTCAGATAGCATATTGTGAAGCCTTCTTGTGGGTTAAATTTTTTGTACAATTGATTAACAATGAAGAAACTAAAGTAGATAAGAGAGAGCTTCTTCAATTTAGATAGTGAGAAATAGGATATATATATATTGGTTCTCACATGCAAACGATTGAGGATAATATCTTGATGTCAAGTGTTTCATTTGAATATTACTTTATTCAAGGGATTCGATGCTATAGGGATGCATTTAAAATTGCAATGAGCTTGGGGAATCAGAGACTCCATAAGGTTCAATAGAAACCTATCAATGGAGATATCATCTTTGAAACTTGCAAAATTGCAAATAAAGGATCTATCGGTCATCATGCAATGAGCTAGATGATGAACTATTTTAGTTTTCATTCAGAAGCTATGCCTACTACTGGAAGGTTACACTTGTCACATTTACATGCCAAGAAGTATTTTGTGTCTATAGAGAAGAGATGCTGAGTAAAAATGAGAAGTTTGTGCAATATCACCATTTTACTAGATTATGGAAAGACAAGTTCAACAATGTTACTATTGCTCAAAAATTTAGGATGGGTGAATGCTCAGTCTATGCCACTTTAAAGAATGTGGCTAAGGGGGGCACAACAATATTAAAAAAAATGATAATTTGAAAATTCTTTTAAGAGAGCATTGTGAGAGTCAACCTTTAGGAAGAAAAAGGGAATTTCATCATAGAGGGAAAGCACTTAGATATCCAAAGATTTATATGTGTTTGTTGATTGATGTTATAGATAAAAAGAAGACATGCTTGCCTCATTTCATGCACCTTCCCAAGGATATTGGGGATGAAGTCCTTGTGCAAATGCATTTGGTAGGTGCATTGTTTTAGAATGCAAATGTAAGTTCTAAGGTTTTCTTGACCCACCCAAACATGCATAATGATCCAAATCTCACTGTGAATCTGATTCATAGAATTTAGCAATCATGGCAACATCATCTACCACCAATTTTGTATTTGCAACTTGATAACACCGTGAGAGAGAACAATAATTCTATAATATTTGGATATTTATCCATGCTTGTTGATAAAAAAGTATTTCAAAAAGTTAAGATCAATTTTTAATTGGTTGGGCATACTCATGATTGCATAAAAAATATTCAGTACATTTTCAAGGAGTTTGGCATGTCATAATGCTTTTACTCTTCCATCATTGAACATTTTAATTCCAAAAGCTTATACTCCAAAGCCTGGATTTCATCATCTTACACATATCTATGACTTTAAGGAGTTTTGCTTACTAGGTGCCGATGATACAAATAAAGCTTTGGAACCATTGCACAATATTAGTTTCAACCATGTATTTCTCATGAGGAAGATTGATGACACAACTCTTTTATTTGCACAGCAATTTTTGTCAGGGGAGCACTAGATTGTGCCCTATACAAGATGTCCCACAACCCGGGACTGATAGGTATGGATAACTCAACTAGAGATGATACAGGAGATCCCACAACCCGAGATCGTAAGTATGGAACAAGATATCTGGATAACAAGAACTCCCTTCTAGGAGATGAACTAGATACAAGAATGAACTCGACAGGATCTTGTACTACGAGATTACAAGAGGACAACACAGGATATCCAAGAACTAGACTAGACAAGACTAGAACAACGAACAAGACAAGAACTCGAACTGGAACTTGGAGAGTACTTACTTGGCGGTCACGACTCCTTGAGCTCCCAAGACTGGTATTGGCAAGACTGATTATGAATGTGGCCAACCCTTCTTTATATAGGTTTTCAAGGGCAGTTCCCAAGGCGGTTGCGAGTTGATGATGTCATCAATGATGTCAACAAATTGATCAAGACCTCAGAATGTCAAAATTTAGCAACTAGATAGTAGACAATCGATCTTAGGGTTTTGGCATGTTTCGGACGCAATGGAAGCATTGGTTTCTCCTAATTCTGAACCAATCATGAGATTTAGGATTTACATGGAATCTAAGGTTCATGATGGTTTCCTTTGTCCATGACATCACCTCCTCTCAAGCGACGAGTTCCACGAGGAGTGGTCATGTTATCTAGTCTCGGCTTCATTGGATTTCTCTTATGGAATTCTCAAACCTTGACTGGTGCTCTCTGAAGGTTTTCTGCAGGTTCCCAAGTACGATCACTGATGTCATACCCTTTCCAATGAATAAGGTATTCCAATCTTCCTCGGGATATTCTAGAATCTAGGACATGATCAACTTCAAATTCTTCATGATCATCAATCTCGATAGGTGGTGAAGGACTAGGTCTCTCCCCCCTACCGCCAAGTAAGTACTCTCCAAGTTCCAGTTCGAGTTCGTCTTGTTCCTTGTTCTAGTCTTGTTTAGTCTAGTTTTTGGACATCCTGTGTTGTCCTCTTGTAATCTCGTAGTACGAGATCTTGTCGAGTTCTTTCTTGTATCCAGTTCATCTCCCAGAAGGGAGTTCTTGTAATCTAGATATCTTGTTCCATATTTACGATCCCGGGTTGTGGGATCTCCTGTATCATCTCTAGTTGAGTTATCCATACCTATCAATCCCGGGTTGTGGGACATCTTGTATCAGTCACGTATTCTTGTATCGTTTTCCCTTCGTGAGTGTTCTTGTAATCAGAAGTGTATTTCCAAAATCTTGTCTATTGTAGTCAGAGGGCACAATTTAGTGCTCCCCTGATATTTTAGCAAGATTGATTATGAATGTGGCCAACCCTTCCTTATATAGGTTTTTCAGGGCGGTTCCCAAGGTGGTTGCGAGTTGATGATATCATCAATGATGTCAGCAAATTGATCAGGACCTCATAATGTCAGAATTTAGCAACTAGACAATCGATCTTAGGGTTTTGGCACGTTTCGGACGCAATGGAAGCATTGGTTTCTCTTAATTTTGAACCAAACTTGAGATATAGGATTTACATGGAATCTAAGGTTCAGGATGGTTCCATGACAATTTTCATCTTTTGATGTGTGGGAGCTTGAGGATGGATGCAAGTTTTTATTGTATGTGCCTAATTTGGTATCTATTCATGGTGTAAAGCAATCTCCATGTGAAGATAAAAGCATTACAATAGAATCTGTTAACATGCTTGAGCAAAGTAAAAGGTGGATGGAGACACTTATGAAAAAGAAGTGACAAATTGAGGGTGGAAAAAAATATGCAAGCAATGAAGATGTATCTTGGTGGGATGCTTTTTTATGCATCAAGAGCAAATAATAAAGAATAACATTCCAGGATGTTGGCCAATTGATATTGCATTTACATGGAACTTTAGCACACATGTATATGTGGAGAAAGCATCTAATGCACATCCACTTCAAAGCTTACTAAACTCACGAGAGTGGAATATTTATATAGGTCAAAGGATGATAAAACAAGCTAAAGCAAAATGGCAACTTGCATCATACGTCCCTTGGCCATAATATACACACAGAACAAGGGCATCATCGAGAAGATTCGTTGCAATCGTTGCTGCGGAAGGAGCTATTGTCGTTGTTGTGGTGAGATTGTCATTGGCAGAAGTCGTTACTAGCTCTATAGAAGACAAATGGCTCCCCGAGATTTCCGCAATAGACAACTAGGAGGAGGTGCATGTCGATTTCCGCAACATACGAAGCTCTCTCCACGATAGACGGTTTAGTGGTTTTGTGGTCTCTGCGATACATGGTGGGTCTTATCCATGATAAATGGTTTTCTTGGCCTCGATAGATAGGTACTCATGTTTTGCGATAGTTGTTAGCCCGCAATATATAGGCTTTTTTTCTCTTTCCCACATGGGGTGTTTTCTTTTCTTTTTATCGCTCCTTAGTTCGAATCGCTTTTTAGAATAGAAATTTAAGAGGGTTATGAGTTGTTTTCTTTTGTGTCATACATACATGTAGATACACATGCATACAAAAATATACATATTTTAGATTTAAATCTTTAGGGTTTTAGGGTTTTAACACCTACATAACATATATGCACACATACACATACACATATAATACATATATACATGCATATACACATGTATACAAAAATATACGTATTTTAGGTCTAGATATTTAAGATTAGGGTTTTAAGGTTTAGCATTTCATATTTAAGTCTAAGTCTTTATGATTAGGGTTTTAGGGTTTTAATACGTAGATAACATATATACACAAACAAACATATACATATAATACATACATACATGTAGATACACATGCATACAAAAATATACATATTTTAGATTTAAATCTTTAAGATTAGGGTTTTAGGGTTTTAACACCTACATAACATATATGCACACATACACACATATAATACATATATACATGTATATACACATGTATACAGAAATATATATATTTTATCTCTAGATATTTAAGATTAGGGTTTTAGGGTTTAGTATTTCATATTTAAGTCTAAGTCTTTCTGATTAGGGTTTTAGGGTTTTAATACGTAGATAACATATATACACAAACACACATATACATATAATACATACATACATGTAGATACACATGCATACAAAAATATACATATTTTAGATTTAAATCTTTAAGATTAGGGTTTTAGGGTTTTAACACCTACATAACATATATGCACACATACACATGCACATATAATACATATATACATGCATATACACATGTATACAGAAATATACGTATCTTAGGTCTAGATATTTAAGATTAGGGTTTTAGGGTTTAGTATTTCAGATTTAAGTCTAAGTCTTTCTGATTAGGGTTTTAGGGTTTTAATACGTAGATAACATATATACACAAACACACATATATATATAATACATACATACATGTAGATACACATGCATACAAAAATATACATATTTTAGATTTAAATCTTTAAGATTAGGGTTTTAATTAAATATATATAATTAAATATCTAAAATTAAATATATAAAAATAGGATTACGTAAGGAAAAAAAATTTGAATATATAAATAAATATATATATAAAATAAGATAATTACATACATAAATAAATATAAAAAGAACTAGTGTTTTAAATATTTATAATTAAATATATAAAAATAGGATTACGTAAGGAAAAAAAGTCTGAATATATAAATAAATATATATATAAAATAAGATAATTATATACATAAATAAATATAAAAAGAACTAGTGTTTTAAATAATTTAATTAAATATATAAAAATAGGATTACGTAAGGAAAAAAAATCTGAATATATAAATATGTATATATATAAAATAAGATAATTATATACATAAATAAATATAAAAAGAACTAGTGTTTTAAATATTTATAATTAAATATTTATAATTAAATATATACAAATAGGATTATGTAAGAAAAAAAATCTGAATATATAAATAAATATATATATAAGGTAAGATAATTATATAGATAATAAAATATGATAAGAACTAGTATTTTAAATAAATAAATGAAATATATATGATTAAATATATAAAAATAGGTTTAAATTTAATCATTTTAAATAGAGTGAATATATATACAATACACAAACACACTACTTATATACCTATCTATATTCACACATATATACATATACACATATATATACACATGCATACATATATATACATGTTTTAGTTCTAGGTCATTTGGATTAGGGTTTTAGGGTTTTAACACCTACATAACATATATACACACATACACATACACATATAATTCATATATACATGTATATACACATGTGTATAGAAATATAAATAATTTAGGTCTAGATCTTTAAAATTAGGGTTTTAGGGTTTAGGCATACATATAACTTAATTAAGAGGAAAAAAATCTGAATAAATAAATAAATATATATAAAAAATAGGATCAATCAAGAAAAAATCCAAATATATAGATAAAATAGGATAGCTATATAGATTAGGGTTTTAAAACTAGGGTTTTAAGTTTTTTTAGGTATTTAAGTATTTAGGTCTTTAAGAGTTAGATTTTTAGGTTTAATAAAAAAACAAATGTTCTAAAATGTCCATATTGTAGCAGATGGCTTCTTTGGATCCTAAAGAGAGAATGGCATGTCCTTGCACACAGTGCAAGTATCAAATTTATCGGAAACGACGGATTTTTACTGCACATGTTAGAGAGTATGGATCCTTTGATAGGAGTCGACTGGAAAACCTATGCTATCATTCGCATGGTCCCCCAGGTGAGCAGATGGACCCAAACGACATTGCACCGGTAACCTCTCGTGGACAAAAGAGAGCACAAAAAGGACTTAGACGTAGAAGCAAGCACTAATAATATTACACAGAATGAACATATGGAAGAGATGCTTGAAGCATTTTATGAGATGGACGAAGATCATGATGGTGAAGAAGGTGTCGAGAGTTTCATGGACACAATAGAAATTCCACGATCAGAAGTTGATGAAGAATATGAAAACATGCGAAGATTAGCTCGTTTACCACTTTACAATGGAGCAAAGATATATGTACTACGTGCTTCACTCGCGATGCTCAATCTGCAATCCATTTATGGATGGTCAGATAGTAGTGTCACTGAATTGTTCAGGTAAGTGGAGAACAAATTGGCTTTCATTGTTGTATCACAATAACTTCATTTACTAATATCATTTTAATTGCTCATTGCAGGCTTCTTAAAGATCAATTTTTGCCAGAGGGCAATGACATGCCTCCAACATGTGGAGATGCAAAAAAACTTTTACAATCCATTGGAATGGATTATACTAAAATTCATGCTTTTCTGAATGATTGCATTCTCTTTCGGAATGAGTATGAGCATCTCCACGTATGTCCAAAGTGTGGAGCAAATAGATTTAGAGAAGCCGTTATAGGCGAAGCAATCCCCGCAAAGGTTCTTCACCACTTTTCTATCATTCCACGAATTAAGAACATGTTTAGATTCAAATCTATAGCTGAGTTAATGTCATGGCATACAAAGAGCAGGTCTACAGATAATGTAATGCGAGTGCCAGCTGACTCTGATGCTTGGAAGCACATAGATAGTAAGTGGCCAGAGTTTGCTAGTGAGCCTTGGTCCATACGTCTAGGCCTAGCTATGGATGGAGTGAATCCATTTGGATTACACAGTTCTTCATGGAGCACATGGCATGTATGTTTTGTCATTTATAATATCCCACCATGGTTGGCCACAAAGAAAGGTCATTTATTATTAACTCTTATTGTACCAGGTAAGTATAAGGTAAAAAACATGGATGTATATCTTGCACCACTTGTGGAAGAACTGCGCATTTTATGGGATGGGATCACTATGCGTGACATGTCTCAACCTATAAGAAGAGGAGACGTGCGAGTGCAAGGCATACTTATGTGGACAATGCATGATTGGCCTGGTTATGGTGAATGTTCAGGTTTATCGATTTCAGGTTACCATGCTTGTCCTTTATGCGGACCACGACTCGAAGCACGCTATTCCAAAGCACTACATAAAACTGTCTATGAAGGACATCATAGATATTTGCCTGATGGGCATGTTTTATGTGAAGGACAAATTGGTCGACAAGCGCAACACCAAATGAAAGCTAGCGATTGAAAACAACTGTGGGATTCAGAAAATCCAGTTGCTGGCATGAAACGGTTGTCCATTTTTCATGAACTCCCTTATTGGAGATGATAATGCTCTAGAAGGCGAGTTAGATTATTGTGGTGTGATTCAAGACATCTTGAAACTATCTTTCAGAAAGTTTGATTACTTTGTTTTTGACGTGAAATGGTTCAAAGTAGTCACCTCTGGAAGAAACGCAACAGTGAGACGAGATAAGAGCGGTTTGCTTCAAGTCGACTCCACAAGATTATGGACAGATGAAAGGGTTGAGCAAGATGTTTTTATACCAGATTCAAAAGACCCAGAGTGGCTATTTGTTTTACAAGTCGCTCCACGTAGTAGACAAATTTTTGAAAACATAGATGTAGAAGAAAGTCCATCTCTAGTGGACTCAGAGATTCATTCGATAGTTGAGGAGGAAGAGATCATTGTTCGAGAAGAAGAGGTCATTGAAGAAGAGGTCATTGTTCGAGAAGACGAAGCAATAGACGATGATCAGGAGGAAACCAGCATAGCAAGCGATTTAGAAGCCATCAATATAGAGATAGATATTCTTGGTGCATCGGATCTTCAAGAGGATGCTAGAATAGAGGACTTCTGAATAAAACACTTGTACATACTAATTTTTTGTTTTTTTTTTGTTTATTCCCTATATTATTTTTCTTATCGCATGCTAATTATTTGAGTTCTTTTATTACAGAGCACGATGGGAGACAGTCCTCCAGTCACTCCACATTCCATGACAGAGGAGCAGTTTTTGGAGTTCATCTCTCAGGTTCCTCTTGTGTATATGGGCACTGCATCACAGTATTGGATCGCTCGTGGTAGCACTCCTCCCGGCCTCACTCCTGGCGGCCTTACTCCTGCCGGCCTCACTCCCACTGGCCTCACTCCCGCCGGTGTCACTCCCGCCGGTGTCACTCCTATCGGTGTCACTCCTGCGGGTGGTGCTACTCCCGTAGGAGGTATGTCTCCTACCTTTGTGACTCCACCACGACCATCTTTGCAGCCATCTCCTACTAGGTATACTAGTAGACATGTGCGTTCGACACCTCAGCGCGATACAGGGTCTGGCCCGTCTCGTAGATCAAGGTCACGCTTTGCAGCAGGAGGTTCTAGGAGTGGATCTACAGGTAAGTCTGCAGGCGGAGGAGGCGGTTGTTGTGGAGGCAGTGCGACGGACGTTGTGTCGTCCACTTCTACTCCTAGGACGAGTACCTCAGATGTAGGTACGCCACACAGTACACTACGCAGTACACCACGTACACCTTGGGGTGCTCATGACCATGATGACTCCAAGGTGTATAATATCTGAGATGGAGCTCCAGTGATGGATGCGGCTGGCAAAGCAATGCGTGCACGCATACGACAGCTTTGCTCCATCCAGTTTCGACACTCCATCATGCTGAAATGGAGTGAACAGGATAAAGATCGGAAGAATTATATCACACAGACGATTTACCAGGAGTTCCGACTAGCCGATGGATAGTCGATTGTCAGTTCAGAGTGGATTCTGCACATCGCACGTGAGGTCATGTCGCATCGACGATCCGAGGCTCGTGATGCATTCAGAGAAGGCTTACCAAAGCCTGTATGGTTAGATGCTGAGGAGTGGGACATGATTCGTGACGAGCAGCAGTAGACTCTTGATCGATATCGCCAACAGCGAAATGTCGTAGCCACACGTCTAGACACGATTGGACCGTCACATTTGGGCAGCGACGGATATGACACGATGCATCATGAGTTTGTAAGTACCATTTCATTTATTGAATTTATTTGTGTTAAATTTCTCATATATGTTTCTCTAATCTTTTTATATTTGTTTCAGGAGCTGGCAATGGGTCGTCCTCCAATACGAACGGAGGAGTCTTACAGATATAGTCATGGGTTGACTGCACTATTGCAGGACTTGGAGGGACGCGGTGCGGTAGTTTCATGGGAGCATTTACGATGAGGTAATTAATTTATAAACTTGGTTTTTACTTGTTGTTTGTAATTTTCATGTGAATTTATCTCATTCCATTAATGTTCTTTGTTGCAGGACTATTGATATGGAACATTCTTTGCATGTGTATGGCAGTGGAAGACCAATATTTTGTATTTGATTTCCATATGGCAATACATTGCTTTGCCACATTTTGTAAAAGCGTCATATATGACAGTGGTTTGCCACACTCTTGTACATGCTTCATTATTGAAATATATAACTTCTTTTGTACATGGTTCATTGTTCATTCTGATTATCTCTTTTGTGTACAATAATACTCTGTTTCATGAAATCATATTTCGGTTGACATTAGAGTACACATCACATGTACTCGGTTTTTTTTGGGCAGAGTGTATTGTCTTTTGTTAACATCATGGTAATGTTGTTGTAGCAAAAGACAAAACACTCTGCCCAAAAAAAAAATTGCAGGTATGGTCGTCGGTATATGTGATGGTACTCCCAGTAGTGTCATCGGAATAATCGTCGGTACACCCAGAAGGCGACGGTATAGGTGACGATATTTCTAGCAGAAGCCGATTACCGATGCAAATACCGACGTTTATACTGACACATATACCGACGCCTATACCAACGTATATACCGACGCATATACCGACGCCTATACCGACTCTTTGGTACTGACGCACAAACCGACCTTTACATCGGCGTCGCGACAAATAAAGCCGCGTTCATTTTCCTCGGTAAAAACCTCAGTATACCATCGATCTGTTGTAGTGAATTTGCACAGTTTACAGGATGTGTAGTTGTCTGTTTTAATGCCTCTACAAGAAAACGGCACGTGAGCGTTGTCTACACCATATCACTCTCATGCAATTGACCCGAGTTTGAATCTCCTGAGACCCAGCGGGTGCAGCGTGGAAGTTCTTTTATTATTATGCTCTTTGCCATATGAAAGCAAATAGTAACGGACAACGCGGAGCTTGCTTTATGGACAACAACGGATCGCGAAAGAAGACGGACAGTGTTTTTTATTCATAAGCGATCGCTTGATTTATGTGCTTTTGGAGGAGAGCTTTTCAAGGTAGGAGCTCTACTATATAAGAGACTATTTGAGATCACTTGAATTATCCTTCACCTAACTTTCAACACAAGCCTTGAGCTTGGACCTCAATAGAGGTGGTGTTTTGTCTAGCACATGGGGCAGCCATGGTGCTAACTTGAAGCATGTTGAGGAGCATATATGGAGTTCTTCTTGGTGATTCTTCCTGGGGAAGATGAAGGGTGTGCTCACACTCTAGCTCATGGAGAGGAGGTTATCTCTTGTTCATGGAAAGAAGACTTGGTCATTAGCAGCTTGATGGTGAGGATCGGCCATCTACATGGTGTATTTGAAGATTGTCTTCTACACGAAGATTTCGGGCTACTTCAAAGACATTGGATGGTGTTTAACATAAGATTTACATCTTATGTTAAGAATTCAGGTACATATTCTCTTTATGCACACAGTTACTACTTGGAGTTTATGGAGGCAGTAGCATCCATATCAGGAGGAGTCCTATTCGGCATAGGTACAAGAGAATCAGTACGTATATGCTTTATGCATATTTGGATGAGGTGTTTGAGAAGGTGTGTTCACATGAGTTTGAGGATTTCCGGCAGCAAACTTGTTAGCATCCTTTGCTACTTTTTAAGTATGTGATCTTTTCACACACGTATCTGACTTAGGGTCTTCCATAGCCTAAGTTCTGATGAGGCTTTGTTGATTATCAGTTTCACACTAATCCTTCCTCTTTCAATCACTCATATTCACTCTTCTATAACCTATTAGGTCACACATCTCATGTATATTTAGATTTCTGCCCATACATCTGAATATGTTTGTTACATTTGTACATTCACTCATTCATCTATTTCTCATCACATAGAGTGGTTGAGCGTTTTTCTCCCACATTGTACATTGAACATTGGTATATATGATACTATGAGTAAGCGATGGCTTACGTAACACCTTACACATGTCATCTATTCTTTCTCTATCTTTGTCTCATCATTTGTATGATTAAGTTGTGGTATGTTCATGTTTTGTCAATATTGAAGATTGCTATATTCTATGTTGGATATGCTGGACCAGCTATGGAACCATGGACTGTGAGCTTTGAGGATGAGCGTGTGATGCTAAGATGTAGATTTGAGGCATTGGAGTCATAGGTATTTTCTCCACTTTTATTTATTTTCTTTTGTTTTTCTCATCACCATCATCATCTTCACCATCTCCCACCTCCATCTCCATCATCGCGAAAAATTTCAGTTTTTGATCATATCACCTTCTCCTTTCCATTTCCCTCATTCCACTTGTGTGAGAGAGAGCGAGAGAGCGATTTGTGTGCATTGTTTTTGCATGTTTTTTAGCTTCCTTGCAGGATTTGGCTGTTTCATCACCACCTGCACGCTGCGCAGGTACGGAAAAGCTCGGTCCTGTCTCTGTGTCGCAGACATCTGTCGATCGCGATCGACAGAAAATTTCACCTTTTGGGAAAACAAAGTGCACCATCTTAATACACATGAAGAGCACATTCCAAATCACTAAACAAAACTAAAAAATTCCATGTTTTTTTGTCAATGGCGATTGACACCGTCGATCGTGATCGACAGCCACGATCGATACACCCTGTCAATCGCGACCGACAGACGTGTCGATCGCGACCGATAGACCTCACGACCGACCGACTGCTGCGTAGGATTCAGTCAATCGCGATTGACACTATCGATCGCGACTGACTGAAAGTTGACGATTGACACAAAAATTCGCGTTGCCACGTGTCCATCGCGATGGGCAGAACCCCGATCGACTGAAATCACGGTGAAAATCTCGAAAAAAGTGTCGATCGCGATTGACACCATCGATCGCGATTGACAAGACTCACGACCGACTTTGTCGATCGCGATTGACACTGTCAATTGCGACTGACGTGTCGATCGCGACCGACAAGCCCCGACGGACACCTCTGTCAATCGCGATTGATAGACCTGTCGATCGCGATTGACAGGCTTTTTCGGCTAAAATTCTAGGGTTTCTATTTCCAAGTCTTTGGGGTAATTTTGGGCATACTTATCAAGCCAATTGTGATTTGAGAGGTCCCTACACTTGTATTTTTGAGAAAAATCATGGGAGTTGTCAACCTGTTTGAACCCTGTGTTAACCCTAGAACCCTGAACTATCATATCTTCCTCATACGAAATCCGATTGATGTGATTCTTGTTTTGTTGGAAAGCTCGCGGGGAGTACCACCAAAACTTCCACTGGTTACGGTAAAATTTATACCAAGATTATTAGACATAGTATTTTTAAGTGAACCATATCCAGGGGGAGGAAAACTCAGGGATCTCTAGAATTGTGTTCCAGAGGGACATGGTGCAAATTGACATATGAATTACATGAATGAAAGTGATTTTTTGTGTCCTTTGAATCTATGTCTTGAGCTAACTTTGGGACTTTTACAGGTCCACTGAGAGCACTAGAAGGCATCCAAAGCGAGGGGTAATCTGCAAGCTTGAGAACTGGGTTCTTGAGCACCAAAGAGCAAGGGATCTACAAGTGAGGTTGGAATATTCTCAACTCCCTCTGTCCATTCCTAGCTTAGGCTAAGTGCGAGTAGTGCTAGAAGTAAGTCAGGGCAACGATAGGCATAAGTCAAGTTAAAGACTATCTAAGAAATTAAGTTCAAGTCAAGGGATAACCTGTGTGTGACCGATAACTATAAAGGAAAAGAACCTAACATGAGACGATCAACATTAAAGTGTGGAAATTAACTCAAGTATTCCTGACGACGTGATATCAGACAAGATCATAAACACGATAATCAACATACAAAAAGAACCAAGTGACTGATACAAAAGAACTCAGCAACGAGGTTGTACCTTGGGTAAAAATTGGGATTGCTCAAATAGGCATATGAACGTTAGATCAGGATGACACCTAGGAAGAGATAGACAGAGTCTTAGATCTTCAGAGGCTAGTGTCAATCATACTGCTAGGTCTTGGGCCCAGCAGTTGAGCCATTATTCGCACTACCCTAGCTCTGAAACTAGTGAGTCAGAGATGTCCCATGGTATGGAGAGACCTACAGGAAGTTCAGGTGTGCCATACTTACATAGGGTAGAAGGCCCCTACAAGACGCAGCTGGAATACCTTAGGACCAACCGATTAGGTGCTAGCATCTATGAGGACGGCCTAGGAAGATATATGGTCCACATCAAAAACCCAGATCAATCCATTGGGCTAGAACA
Source organism: Ceratopteris richardii (assembly GCA_020310875.1). Classification (NCBI taxonomy): domain Eukaryota; kingdom Viridiplantae; phylum Streptophyta; class Polypodiopsida; order Polypodiales; family Pteridaceae; genus Ceratopteris; species Ceratopteris richardii. The sequence goes on from CM035412.1 coordinate 172,802,996, forward strand.
CCCAGCTATCAAATTTGAAAATGGAGCATACATGGACAAAGAGGGAACCATATATGAGGACGGCCTAGGAAGATCTGTGGTCCACATCAAAAACCCAAATAAATCCATTGGGCTAGAACACCCAGCTGTCAAATTTGAAAATGGAGCATACATGGACAAAGAGGGAACCATATATGTAGTCACCAGTCACCCAGATAGGACAGACGAGTTCGGAAATGTGTTCCCAGAAACGGACTTAGGAGACCTAGAGCAAGGAAACATGGGTGTAGAACCTAGAACCCCTCGAGGCAAATCAGTTCTCACTAGGATTATCACACCAGAGTGGATTCCCCAAGACAATAAGAGCATAGATCTGCTCCTAAACCGAGAGACTGATGAAGCCTTTTGGAGGTATAAATCTGATCAGCCAAATGAGGTAGGAACAATCATGATCTATGAGTTCAAAGATCCTGATAGCCCAGGTAGAGTGACCTACTTAGATCACACTTTAGAGAGGATCTTTGTGGTTACAGAACATGATAGGCATGCTTACACTTGGAAGGGTGAATTTATTTTCCCCCAACCAAGATCTAATGTGTCCTATGGTCAGCCCGGAGCTGGAACGTCCCAAGCTCATGGAACTCAAAGAGGCAGAAGTAGAGATAGGCCAGAAGTAAGCTTTGTGAACCCCTTGGGAAGAGAAAGAATGAGAACGGAGACAGAACCCGATAGACCTAGAGCCCCAAGAAACCAAAGGAATGCGGATGAATTCCCTCTACCAAGACCTAGAGAGCACACCAGAACCTTGAGACCAACCCAGCTAGTTAAGTCCATGAAGAACTACTTCGACGGCACAGGAGACCCATATGATCATGTGGCCCAGTTTAGGCAAGTCTTGAGAGCTGAGCAAGTTGAGGACCTATTCACGCAATATAATGCCTTTGGTCTAACCCTTAGGAACACAGCCCTTACGTGGTTTCAACCATTGAATGAGAGACAGTTCAGGAGCATAGACCAACTCTTAGAGGCTTTCATCACTGAGTTCTCTAAAAGTGGCATAAGGCATAATACTTCCTCATTGATACATAGCTTCAAGCAGACCCCTCAAGAGACCGTGAGACTTGCAGGAAGAAGATTTAGGCAATATCTTGAGAGATGCCATGTTCCTGAGTTACCCACACCATCCAAACAAGTGGCTTTATTCTTGGATGGATTGCTAAGTACCAAATTGAGGTCATATGTGTACTTGAAAGACCCTAGGACCATAGAGGAGTGTGTATGCATGTGCATTGATATCGAGGATAACCTAGGAGAGGAGTTAGAGCTTTCCAAAATCTACAAAGATTCCGATAGTGCCTCTAGCCTCTCTTCCTCGCAATCCACATCAATTGAGGAACTTGTGGAGAAAGTAGCTCAAAAACTAGGTGTCACTAGCAAACAAATTCCAAGGTTTGCCCTAGTAAAGAGGTGCTATACTTGCGGTGGTGACCACATGGCGAACGTATGTCCCATCATGGCTCAACCCCAAGTGAACCCTAGTAGCCAATATTGCACCATAGAATGGAGATACACAAATCACACAGCACAAGACTACCCATACAATAAGCAAGCAGTTAGGCAAACCTACCCTCAACCCTATCCACAACAGGGAAGATACCAGAACTAGTACCCTCCACAGCAATATGGTAGACCACAGCAATCCTATCAACAACCCTACCAAAACCAACAAAGGCCTCAACCTTTGTTAGCTCAACAACCTCCAACCCCAACCAATGTGATCCCAGTAAAATATGCAGCTGCAGAAGAGAACCTGAATAGAGCCATAGTGCCAGTCACACCATTGCTTTCAGAGAGTGACCCTAGTGACCATAGTTTTGACTCTACTCATATTGATAGCCCTCAAGCTTACTACATGCAGTCACCTGAGCATAATGAGGCCTATTATTACGAAGAACCGAGTGAACCAAGCTGGGAGCCAGAGTATACAAATGTCATGTACACCAATCCCAACTCACGGCCCCAACCTAGGCAGGTAAGACCACCATTCCCTAGAGGACCCTGCTACCGATGTCAGGGAGACCACCTCATTCGTGATTTCCCGATGCCTGCCCCCACACAACCCCAATCTGTAACCGTTCAAGACTTTTGTCAAGATTGCGGGAAGGAGCACCTCTTACGAGACTGCCCAAAGAACCCACAGAATGTAACAAAAATTACTCCCATCAATGTGATTGGGTTAGTTCTAGACTCTTCAAGAAGTGTAACCTCCACTACCCCCGTGCAAGTGGTCACTAGAGCTCAAGCACTGCAGCAGAACCAAAGTTTAGGCCAGGAAAAGAGTGCCGAAGTTAGTGAAACGGAGAGCATAACTAAGAAGAGGACTAGAGCCTGGAGAGATAGCCTAGAAAGAATGAAAAGGCAATGGGCCAAGAAGATGAGCGAACTCGAGGAAAGCCTAAGAGAAACGAGAGCCAAGATAATTGAACTTACATCTCAACCTCCCTCTCACACTACTCCGCCACCATCATTCCCAGATCCATCCAATCCACCACCTTCTAAACCGCCTCATGTGACCCCACCACCCCCTAGAGTAGGATCAGTCCTAGCAGATCCCACTCCTGACGACCTAAATATGATGCTCAAAGCATATCAAGCCAGAATCCAAGAAGGGCCAAATGTAACTGATCATGAAAAGTGTTACCCTAGAGCAGAACTAGAGCTTGAATGAACCAAAATTTGTGATAAGATGGTGGAATTGGCTCAAACCATGTTTGAAGCTAGTCCCCTCTTTAACATCTCTAGTTCAGCTAAGACGCAGTTGCACTTTGATGGACTGCTAGAAAGGTTGGAGAGGCTAATAGCACAATCAGAAAAGGAACCTGTCTCTCAAAATAAGGGCAAGGCAAGTGAAAGAGAAAGCCTACCTGCCCAGGAAGCCTATGTGCCTAACTCTACGGAGCCAGACACATCTTCTTCTATGAATCGGTTCACACCAGAATTCCTACGAGAGATTCAAGAAGACAAATGGGCTAAAGAAAGTGAAGTCCCTCCTCCGATTGAACTTGTGGATGATGCACACAACCAATTCCCACAAGACATCCCATCCATTTATGAAGAGCACGAGAGCACTCAATCTCAGGAGAGATTAGACTTTGAATCTAATTCCATACAAGAACTACCCCATTTCACAGGCCCATGGGAAGCAAAGTCCACGTGTATGAGAGCACCCACGGTCATGGTAAGAAACGAAGATTCAGTCATACCTAGGAACACGGAGGTAGTAAAGAATACTAAAGTGTAGTACAATCTCACTTTAGAAGAGCTGCTCAAAGTAAGGTCAGAACTGTGGAAACATGTAGCCAAAAAGGTACCAGAGATAGCCAAACCGCGTTCCTAGGTAGGTTCTCATAGGACAGTGCCAGAAATTCCTCTAGATAGGAGACATGAGTGAAGGAGAAGAAGGAAACACCTATCTTCCCATCACCCATCAAGGATACACCACCAAGGCAATTCTGGACTCTGGTGCAGGAGTTGCAATTGCTACCACTTCCCTATGGAAGCATTGGGGCAAGCCAGCACTCATGCCAACAAGAATGAAATTGCAAATGGCTGACGGTCACATAGAGAGACCCTTAGGTTTGCTAGAAGGAATAACTCTCACTACTTGTGGTGTAGAGTTTGAGCACACATTTGCTATCTGTGATTTTAGCAAGAACCATGCCTATGAGATGATTTTGGGAAGACCATTTATGCGACAGTTGCAAGTGGTACAGGATTGGGGTACCAACTCATTGTACTTGCAACACTTAGGTGTTACGACCAAAGTCAATCTCAAGGATTACTCTCATAGAGATGTCCCTCCTATCCAATGGAATCCCATCCATAGAGCCAAAGATGATACTGAGTCTGTGCATTCCATAGGATCAGGATCCTCATGGATGCACGAAGACACACACTTATGGATGTGCAAAGTGGCAGTAGAAGAGGAGAAGAGAGAAAATTCCAGAGAGGTAGGTGCGAAGGAGACACATAGATCAATTCAAGACCCAGCCTATGCACCTGTAGTATTCCGTGATGAAGAATTCGAACCTCACAGCTGGGCAAAAATTTTAGCAACAATGGATGTAGCCATCAATAAAGAACAATGGACACCCCACTGTGATAAGGATGGCTATGACATTTCAGCCTTCTCCATAGAACCAATCATGGGAGATGCAGTTTTAGAAGAGTGCGAACCTAACCCTGATGCATTTGAGGATGCAAGTGACTTCGATGTAGAGTCAATCATTATGGACCCACCTTTTGCATCAGATGAAGAATACTTCTATGAAATAGAATTTCAACCCGAGAGACATGGAGAGCTCACCAATGACGTAAGGTTAACCACACAAGTGACCCCTAAGAATGAAGGAAATAAAAGAAAGAAGAGAGAAGTCACACCAGAAGAGGAAGAATCTTTGTTTGAGGTCCCTGCCAATTTTAAAAAGTATGAGATAGACGACAAGAGAGTCATGATAAGAATGCCTAAAAGCGAGGCACAATCAGGAGAGGCCTATGATAACAAAGAAACCACCAAGAAAATAGTGGTAGCCCTAGAAGAAGGAGAGGAGAGATGCACGTACATAGGCCATGACCTAATAGAGGAAGAAGAGCATGCGTTAATAGCCTTGCTAAGAGAATACAGAGATGTATTTGCTTGGAGTTACAAGGACTTGAAAGGTGTAGATCCGGACATATGCTCACACACTATCCCCATGACCTCACATGCTAAACCTTCTAAGCAAAAGCCATACACATACAATGATAATTATGCTGCCAAGATCAAAGAAGAGATAGATTGTCTGGTAGAAGTTGGATTTATCTATGAAATTGAGCACACCGAGTGGGTATCCCCCATTGTAGTTGTGCCCAAGAAGAATGGAAAGCTACGCGTGTGCATTAACTTGAAGAAGGTTAATGTAGCCACTATTCGAGACAACTATCCGCTTCCTATCACTGAGCATTTGCTAGAAAGAGTAGCAGGCAAGGAAGTGTACAGCTTCCTTGATGGATTTTCGGGCTACAATCAGGTAGCCATTGCTCCGGAAGACCAGCATAAGATAGCTTTTGCCACAGAATGGGGCATATTCACCTTTAGGGTAATGCCATTTGGGCTTACCAATGCTCTTGCAACCTTCCAAAGATTGATGTGTCATGTGTTTAAAGAGTTCTTGAGGAAGAATTTAGAGGTCTATGTTGATGATCTCTGTGCTCATTCCAACATTAGACAGACACATATACCAGAACTCAGAAAAATCTTTGATAAATGTAGAGAGTATCAAGTCTGCCTGAACCCAGAAAAGTGTGTGTTCATGGTCAGGCAAGGAAAGATTCTAGGACACATAGTGTCAAAGAATGGCATTTCCACTGATGAAGAGAAAGTAAAAGCCATAGCAGAGTTACCTAGGCCAAAGAATGTCAAGGAAGTACAAGCTTTCATGGGGCATTGTGGCTATTACCAATGCTTTATACACATGTATGCCATCATTGCCAAGCCACTGTATGGACTTTTGACCAACTTTGAGTGGACTAATGAATGTGAGGACTCTCTCAATGAGCTCAAAAGGAGATTGTGTTCAACACCAATCTTGACCACACCGGATTGGAATAAGCCCTTCCATGTTCATGTGGATGCATCCAATTATGCTATTGGATGTGCGCTTGCACAACCTACGGGCGAAGGTAATATGGATCTTCCAATTGCCTATGCTAGTAGACAGTTGAATGCAGCTGAACGAAATTATACCACCACTAAACGAGAGGGATTAGGCATGGTATATGCAGTTAAAAAGTTTAGACACTATTTGCTTGCGAATAAGTTTAAATTTTTTACCGATCATCAGGCATTATTGTACTTGGTAAACAAACCATGCAATACAGGCCGATTAGTAAGATGGTTTCTCTTGCTAATGGAATACGACTTTGAGGTTGTGGTGAGAAAAGGCAAGACTCACTTGAGAGCAGACCATCTCTCTAGGCTCACATCTGGAGAAGCCCCACAAGGAGTGTCAGATGACCTTCCTGATGCTTACTTGTTTAATTTGGAAGTTGTACCTTAGTGGGCTAAGCCATTAGTGCCAGTATTGACATACGGGCCTAACCACCCATTCGTAAACACTCAAGATAGGGAGGTAGTAAAAGCCCAAAAGTACCATATCATGGTCGGAAGCATGTACAAGGAGACAAATCAAGGGATATTGGCTTGTTGTGTGGAAGAGGATGAGTACGCAAAATGGTTGCAATCAGCACATGTAGGTGCATTAGAGCAACACCATTCGAGGAAAAGAAATTTACAAACACTAAGGAGATTCGGAGTGCATTGGCCGACTATGGAGGCTGATGTCCATAAGTTGTGCAAAGAATGCCCGATCTGCTGCACTAAACCACCCGTGGAGCATGCCACTCTCTCTATCAAGTGTCTTTAGTACCAGATTGGAGTGAACCATTAGTAGCCTTCCTGAAGATGAAAACATTCCCTCAAGACATGACTTTGGCTAGAAAAAGAAGTTTAGAACAAGAAGCCCTAGATTACTCACTTATTGGTGATAATCTATACAAACGTGGTAAAGATGGTTACCTCAAATTATGTGTCCATGAGAGCGAATACCTCAAGATATTGGAAACTGCTCACCAGGGTGTAGCAGGAGGACATTTTGGACCAGATCGGGTATCACTTCTTCACCATGGAATTTGAGAGACTTCAAAATAATGAAGGGTTGAAACCGATATGGAAGGAGGCGGGCTTATATGACTACTTCAAAGCCCAGTTACCGAAGCCCGACTTTCTAAGATGCTCATATCTGATTAGCACCCTCACTCCTAGTAAAGAGAAAAAGGGGTATAGCACCCTTGTCTTACCATCTCTCACAAGAGGTAATGAGCTGAAGCACTTCAAGTTGATGAACAATTTGGTAAGAGAAGCTCTCGACATGAAAGGCATGCATATCCCCACCGAGAAAGAGACTATGGTCCCCGACAACATGAAGAACCGGAATCTGACAAAACTAAAGGACATGGTGGCAATGACGCCGAATATTTCCATTCACCTTCGAATGTGCATGCAGCATTTCGCATTCCTGGCTCGAGAGATTCACAATGCCACCCAAGAAGATCTGGTTCAGTTTATACTTAGCAGATGCTTTTAATTTAACAATCAACATGCCACATTGGATTATTGACCAGATACACTTAGCGCATCAACGGTGGTATAAGAAGCAAAAGTCAGTGCTTCATGGATGTTGTGCTCTCACAAGGATTGTTTACCGATGCTTGGCTTATGACGTGCCAATTCAACGGGCACTTATTTGGACCAGGGTGCAAGAATTTCAACGCAGACTATCAACTACAGGGCCTCCATCCAAGAAAATGAGAGGAGCAGTTCAGATGCCTTGTGCCCAGGCCCGAGGTGCTACACTGACACCAGAAACCACTCCACGGCTTCCAAAGCGAGTGCAGCCATTCACTATCAAGTTGCCGAGGCATAGCGCGGAAGGACCGAATCTAGTATTTCCACCTATACCCACCGACTTAGAGTTCCCTCATGGCTTTACATTGGAAGATCTAACTGATGAGGAGGTGGCGAGGATAATTAATGCTACAAATTTAGAAGTGGAAGCAGAACAGGCAAGTGGGCAACAGACAGTCACCGACCAACCCCATCCAGTCCAACCAGACGTAGTCGAAGTCGATCAAGATGAAGAAGAGACGGCATAAGAAGAGCAAGAGGATGAACAAGGACTGTCCGATGAAGAAGAGCAGGAATATGAGCAAGAAGTGGTACAGGAACTTGAAGGAGCCCCTGCTTATACAAAGCAATTAAAGAGACTGTATGATACCATCAATCGAGTTCAAGAACAACACAAATTATCCTTGGCAGTAGGAAAGGCCCTGATGAATCAGATCTTGGAAGACGAAGGCGTAGATGAGCAATACAGGGCAACCCTTGATATGATTGCTGATGCATTGGGGGTACCTAAAACGGTGCATAGCGCCCTTGCACACTTGCGAAGATCAGAGCGAAGATACGACAGATGCCCCCCTCGATCAAGAAAACAAATGAATGTATTAGTATCAGAACCACAGGGCACCACATCCATAACCACGGGCACAGCTCATACCATTCATGACACTGAGGAAGCCCATACATCTAGTGCACCCCCGTCACCCCCCTTACCCCCTCTCCCTCCAACTCCACCACCTTCACCTCCCACTACCAGTGAAACCACTATTGTCAGTGCCTCAGGGTCCACTTCCCATACCGAAGCACAAACCGTCAGTCAACCCACACAACCTGCACAACCTAGCACCACCTCTCTTGTATACACTACCATTGACACTGTAATTCTAACTGTAGCGACGAAAAACCCCGTTCCCTCGATCACACTTCCTAGCGGTTCATATTCACAACTACACACACCACTTTACACCTTCACCACCATCACCGCAGCCACAATTCCCATGTTCACAATCACTCCCACGACTGCATCCACTTTTTATTTCATGGACATATCACCCACCTCCTCACCTCTCCCTCCCCCCATACGTCCACAATCTTCCATTCCCCCACCACCAACTTCACCCTTTTCAAGCACAGCATACACGCTCCCACTCCCTTTTCCCTTCCCCTCAGCATTCAACACCTTTCCCGCATCCACTCCCATTAATAATGTATTTAATAATATGTACCAGTGTATGTCTCAACTACAATAGCATTACCAGCACCTAGATACCCAGCATACGAGCCTCTTCAGAAACCATGAATCTATCCAAGCAAAATTCATTGATTTAGAGAAGGAGAAGCAGCTATTACAACAGCAGTATACTACACTGCAAGCACAACATGATCAATTAGTTGCCAATCCACCCCAATCAGATACTGAAGAAAAACAACAACTTGATGATATGTTACATGCCCAGATAACGGACAATCTCAAGCTTCGACACAACCTCGCCTTATTACGGAAGCACATGTCCGCAGCACTTGAAGAAAACAAACGACTACAAAAACAGAACGAGGAAAACCTGGAAGCAGCAATGGAGGGTTCATCGCAGGAAATTGAACCAGAGAAATTCAAGGCTATCCCATCTGAAAATATGCAAATCATCTTGGAAAACCATGCCGACCTCCTGGAAGCCCACGTAGCATTAGAAAGAGAAAGAGATGACCTACTAAAGCAACTGGCAACTCAATAGGAGTCACCAAGCAAAGTCACAACTACAGCAGACACATCTGAAGAAGTTGCCGAACTCATAGCAGAACTAGAAGAACTACGAAGTAAAGTTCTTCAATACGAGCGTCAACCCTCTCCCCTGGTGGAACCGGAACCTGAAGACTTAGTGCCAATTGAAGTGGAAGAAACTTTTGAAGACCCATATGTTCCCATGCCAGTACCCAGAGGTAAGCAAACAGAAGAAGGAATGGACACGATTGAGATCGAAGCCCCTAAATGGATGCAGAGGTTAGAAAAGGTTGCTGCAACCCATGATGAGAGAGTCGCAGTGCAGATAGCGTCTATGTCTCGATTGGAAGAAGTGGTCATTAAATCAGATTACTTCAGAAACCTCTCCCATCATCGGTGGATTGGCACATCCGATGATTTGTATGTTCCATTCTGTGTCTTAATGGCAGATTATAATGCTGAAATCAAGAAGCGCACAACGAAGGAACCAACCTCGGCGACACAGTTTGCACCAGAAGACATCCCTACCAGTGCCATGCATGGGAATATCTTTCAACCTACTTGGAGGATCCGTCTGCTTGAAACCTACCCGGAGATGGTACGCACGTGGAATAACATGCCTTTATATATCGAGTATAATCCCTGCTACTGCCCTATCTTTCGAAGAAGGTCTTGGCCGGAGTACACAAAAACAGTGATGAGAGTCAAAGGATGTGAAATATGGCTCAATTATGTCTACTTAGCCCCACCTACAGGCCAACCCACAGTAGCATACATGATTTTGACGATTCGGCATTGGGGAGTCAGGTTCAAGAATGTCCCAGATGTCATGGCACAGATGTGCCTCAAAATTTTTGAGCTCATGCTGGTTACATTCAGGACATTTAAGAATATGAAAGAACCTCATCTTTCGGCTATTGGATTTAATGAAGGGAATGAGGACCTTGTCTATGATATGAGCACCACACCATCCATTAACGTCGTATATGCGTGGCATGCTCGTATAAAGTATCTACCTTCCTGCTTCAAACAGACGTTTGAAGAAATGTTCATCACAGGGTTCTGGGAATATCATTCAGAGATATTCATTCCTAGACCATCTCATCTATTACAGTTATTTGCGGTGGAGCAAGCCCTACATTCAGAAAAGCTATGTATGCCACATCCAGAAGTCCCAGGGCCAGTAGACTAGGATGCCCTACTCACTGATTTGGCCAAAGGGTTGAGAATAGCAGAACATCATTTAGCCACAGATGTTGTGGAGTACTACATCCAACGACCCACTCAACAAGGGTCTGTCAGAGACGATAGACACGAGAGAGGGGGGGTGTTGGCAGTAGTCAAGGTACACAAGGACTCACAAGATAAGGAAGTCAAAGAAGGGATTCGGAGCGAAGAGAAAGCACTAGCAGACAAAGTAGTCAATGAAGATCTAGCAAGTAGGCCGTCCAAAATTTTCCATGAAGTAATACTTCCTAAATAGTGAATTTAGTCACTCTACATCATTGTAAATACCATTTCACCTTTTTGTAACTCTATTTTGTGCAAGTCGAGGAGTCCTCGAGCTTGAGGAGTATTAGAAGTAGCATCGTACCAATTTTCATAATTTTTAGCCTTTGTTTGAGCCCCCAAATTGGCCCTAAAACCTAATTTTTAACTAGGCCAGACACTAGGTCTGGACAGGGCCAAAAGCTAGTCAAAAACTATAAATAGAGCTAGAGAGCTCATTTTTGAGGTTAGCTTGTACTAGATTTGAACTTGTATGAGCATTTTGGAAGTAATCTAAAAGAACTCCATTGTCTTCCTCTTTGTTCTTACGGTGTGTGCGCATGTGTGTGTATGTGTGTGCATGTTTGTGTGCTTCTCACTCACGCACTTGTGCCTTCATCATACCATCCTCACGTCTTCCCGGATTGACATTAAAGGAGGTGCTACTCATCACTGAGCTACACGAGGCTAGAGCCTTTAGGGGACACAGGGTGGGGGGAGAACAAAAGCGTGAGAATCCCAATGTCCTTCTAACCAGGATGGCCAACTAAGGTAAGGTCTTCCGTGTTTCTGAAGATCAATTTAGCCCAAGAGGACTCCCTATTGCTCCAAGCCTTGATAAGCCACTTCGCCGCTAGCTTGTCAGCCAACCCAACGATATCTAAAATTCCCAAGCCCCCTGAGTCTTTAGGGCTAATGCAAGTTTCCCATTTGATTTTGGGAATCCCCCTCTTGTTGGGGTCCCCAGTCCAAAGGAAGTTTCTGCAGATTCTTTCCACTTTGGCCAAGTCTTTCTCCTTAGGTCTCCAACACGAGATAAAGTAAATAATTGCAGACAGCATAAATGTGTTAACAACCATAGCACTCCCTGCTAAGTTGATTTGCATACCTTTCCAATGATTCAACTTGCTATCTAGCTTGGATAGCACCGAGTTCCAGCGTTGGTCCATTGATATGTCGAATCCCATCGGAATGCCAAGGAGACGGAAGACTTGACCTCTAGGGATAACTTGACACCCCTGATCCACCAATAATTGGGGAGTAGGTCCGCTGATTGCTCTAAAAGCAGTTTTAGCATGGTTGATTTTTGAACCTGACTCCACACAAAAGGTGTCGAGGCACCACCAAAACACCTCAATGCTGTTTATATCATTATGCACGAAGGCATTCATGTCATCAGCAAAAAGTCTCGCAATCATTTGGCTGTGGTTTAGAGGTAGGGAAAGACCCTTGAGATTACCAGCGTCCATGTGATGCTTTAATAGGCGACTGAGTCCATTCGAGGCGATCGCGAAGAGTAAAGGAGCCAGAGGGCAGCCTTGCCTAACTGATCTTTTTAAACGAATGGGCTCAGAGAGCTTATCGTTGATATTTATTCTACTTGAAGCGTTTCCAAGAAGAGTGGAAACCATCTTCGTGAACTTTTGGCTGCACCCAAGGTCTTTCAATGATTGAAGAATAAAGTCCCACTCCAATCTGTCACACGCTTTGTCGAAGTCGATCTTAATGAATACTAGATCTTGAGCAGACTCCTCAGCAAAAGCAAGGCCTTCCCAAATATCGACAATTGCTTCAAGGATATATCTACCTTTGATAAAACCTTTCTGGTCCTCACACAGCCATGACTTTAAATGACAAGAGATTCTGTTGGCGATAACTTTTGCAATTATCTTGTATCCTGTTTGGAGCATGGTAATCGGACGCCAGTTTTCAATTTTGTTCTTATCTCCCCTTTTGTGGATTAACTTGATGGCGCCATTATTAAGACACTCAGGGAGGGCACCGAAGGAGTGAGCCTCTTTCCACACAAGATGCAATGGGGTGGCCACCTCATGTTTGAAGGACTTGAAAAACTCATTGGTGAGGCCATCCGGACCCAGACTTTTCCCATTGGGAAGGGCATCAATAACCTCGATAATTTCATTATCGAAAATGTTAGCATCGAGCAGAGCAATCAACTTCTGTGGGATTCTAGGTTGAGCAACCCTTGAGATGGATGCCATGGAGTCACGCTTGTGGGGGGAAGGAGGAGTCGAGACCCCGAGAAGATTGGTAAAGTGCTCGACGATGATAGATCTATTCTCAACTTCCGTGCAACATTCGGTTCCATTTTTATCAACTAATAGGGGGATGGATTCCCTAGCTTGTTTCCTTTTGAGGATGTTAGACATCTCTTTCGATGGTTTGTCGGCCTTCCCTGCCCACCAATCTTTGAAGAAAATTTGAAGATTTTTCCTTTGAACCTCCTCCTCTAATCTTAGTCTTCCCCTGATTTTCAAAAGACCTTGTTGGTAATGTAACTTACCTTTGTTCACCTCTTCTTCAAGTCGTGAGAGCCTCCGGTACACCATTTCTCTTCTTTTTTTCCGGATATCTCTTATAGCCTTTTGAGTCCTGATCAGAATTTGTCGAGTCCTTTCCACTGTGCTTCTCCAACACTTAGCCGGTTCATTACAGTAGGCAAAGGCTTCCGCCCACACTTTTGAAATTTCTTGGTGGACAGAGTGGAGGGAAAATGATGTCTGACAAGCATGAAACCAAGGGGCTTTCTCGGCCATGGGAATCGGTTTGAAAGACAGAGTAATCGGGTAGTGGTCCGAGATAGTCAGATCCATGTGTTGGGAAATCGAAGGAATACCCCACTGAAGGATGGTGTTCTGATCGATGTAACATCTATCAAGTCTTGCTTTCCTCAAAGAGTCCCCCAATTGGAGATTTGACCAGGAGAACCCCTTCACGTCTTTCACCTCGACTAGGTCGAGATGGAGCTTGATTTTATCCCATATCTCTTTCTCCTGACCGTCAACAATTTTTCCTTTCTTGTTCCATCTTCGGTGCCCTCCCTGAGTGCCTGAATAATGGCGTCATCAAGTTAATCCACAAACGGGGAGATAAGAACAAAATTGAAAACTGGCGTCCGATTACCGTGCTCCAAACAGGATACAAGATAATTGCAAAAGTTATCGCCAACAGAATCTCTTGTCATTTAAATTCATGGCTGTGCGAGGACCAGAAAGGTTTTATCAAAGGTAGATCTATACTTGAAGCAATTATCGATATTTGGGAAGGCCTTGCTTTTGCTGAGGAGTCTGCTCAAGATCTAGTATTCATTAAGATCGACTTCGACAAAGCGTATGACAGATTGGAATGGGACTTTATTCTTCAATCATTGAAAGACCTTGGATGCAGCCAAAAGTTCACGAAGATGGTTTCCAATCTTCTTGGAAATGCTTCAACTAGAATAAACATCAACGATAAGCTCTCTGAGCCCATTCATTTAAAAAGATCAATTAGGCAAGGCTGCCCTCTGGCTCCATTACTATTCGCTATCGCCTCGAATGGACTCAGCTGCCTATTAAAGCATCACATGGACGCTGGCAATCTCAAGGGTCTTTCCTTACCTCTAAATCACGGCCAAATGATTGTGAGACTTTTTGCTGATGACATGAATGCCTTTGTGCATAACGATATAAACAGCATTGAGGTGTTTTGGTGGTGCCTCCACACCTTTTGTGTGGCATCAAGCTCAAAAATCAACCATGCTGAAACTGCTTTTAGAGCAATCAGTGGACCTACTCCCCAATTGTTGGTGGATCAGGGGTGTCAAGTTATCCCTAGCGGTCAAGTCTTCCGTCTCCTTGGCATTCCGATGGGTTTCGACATCTCAATGGACCAACGCTGGAATTGGGTGCTATCCAAGCTGGATAGGAAGCTGAATCAGTGGAAAGGTATGCAAGTCAACCTGGCAGGGCGTGCTATGGTTGTTAACACATTTATGCTGTCTACAATTATTTACTTTATCTCGTGTTGGAGACCTAAGGAGAAAGACTTGGCCAAAGTGGAAAGAATCTGCAGAAACTTCCTTTGGACTGGGGACCCCAACAGAAGGGGGATTCCCAAAATCAAATGGGAAACTTGCATTAGCCCTAAAGACTCAGGGGGCTTGGGAATTTTGGATATTGTTGGGTTGGCTGACAAGCTGGCGGCAAAATGGCTTATCAAGGCCTGGAGCAATAGGGAGTCCTCTTGGGCTAAATTGATCTTCAGAAACACGGAAGACCTTACCTTTGCTGGCCACCTTGGTTGGAAGGACATAGGGATTCTCACGCTTTTGTTCTCCCCCCACCCGGTCTTCCCTAAAGGCTCTAGCCTCGTGTGTTCCTTATGGAAGAATTGGAACAAGGCCAAACAGTTCATCAGAATCAGTGATGAGTGGAAGTAGGCGGCTGGCATAAGACAAAATGACTCTATTTGGTTCCCGATCAGTGGCATTCGGGGGGTGGAGTCTTGGAACCTCCAAACTGCAAGGCGGTTATGGAACAAGGGTTTCAAACAGTGGAAACAGCTCTGGAAACAAGAGACCAGCCAGTGGATTAGGTTCGAAGAATTGGATCCGAGACTTAGAGTTACCTTTGAGGAATGGACTCTTCTTCAAAGCAGGTGTTTAGCCTGGGACCGCTCAACTACCCGCCTTCTCTGCGGTCAGGATCTTCCTTGCCTCGAGGGCCTCAAATGGAGCAATGGGAAGAAGCTATCCAGAATCCCCAACTTCAAAGGGGATTTGGATGTTCACCACACCCTTAACAAGAGATGGTGCCTTTCTTGGACCAAACTTCGGTGGGAGCTAAAATTCATGTCTATTTGGCACCCCCTAATTGAGGTCAAAAAGTCCGTTCTCATGTGGCAGATCTTGCATAAAGGTATCTGGACCAATGCAAGGGCTAACAAAATCTGTGGTGTGCCGCCATGGTGTAAGCGTTGCCATCGGTGCATCGAAGATTTAGCTCACTTGTTCTTCGACTGCCCCAAGTCCCGTGTTATCTGGCATCACGTGACCCGAGTATTGAGATTCACGAGTCAAATCAACTGGCAACAGGTGATGTTGGGTGAGGCGATCGGCTGCTCATCGAGGCTGTGGAATGCCATCAGAGGTGAGGCTCTCTGGAAGATTTGGAGGGAGCGCTGTGTTGTCAATTTTGGCCAAACTCCTAAGGAATGGTCGATCGAGAAATCCTTGTTTCTCCTTGGTAAAAGAATCTCCCGAGTCAAGAGATCGCCACCGTTTAGACATCACTGTATTTATCTCCTCGAAAACAACAAGTTGAAATCCAAATGGGTCCCACATGAGGGTGATGATAATTTTATCCGCTTCATTTGTAATGCCCTGTAGCTTGCCATACTCCTCCCCTGCATTGTGGGATTTGGAGGGTTCCATGGGCACTAGTCCCATTCATTTGTAACTTTTTCTCTTTATTATAATTAAAGTCCGGGAGATTAGGCTAAGGCCGAACTTCTTTTATTTAAAAAAAAAAAAAAGTTTTAGAGAGAGAAGACAAAGGCCGGTTCGCGAACGGAAAAACATCGCGATGGTCCACTCACGGTGTAGATGCTCCTCACGCCGGCGAAGTGCGCATTCGGATGGTGGCCGTATCTCTTTGCCACACCGATATTTCATTCCTAGGAATGGTGCAGGTGAGGACACCCATAATACTGACTCTATAGTGCCAATGCCATTGATTTTCTTTTATCTTTATTTTCTTTATAATAATGCAAGTTTTAACAACTGAAATCCCTGACCTTTTGTGGGCATCCCGATGTCTCGGAAGCCGGACTGGAGCTCTTAGTCTCGAGTGCCATAACCTTCAAGTCATTGATAGTTCTTGAACAGAAAAAAAAGATTCTTTCGCAAAAGAAATGTCTTTCGTTCCTTCACCGTATAAGAGGCTTTCATCCTCCCAAAATCAAAAGGTTGCTGATTGAAAATGCTTCACCCGTATAGCCAATCATATATGTCTTGTGAAGCGCTTGGTTACCGAGTCATATATGTCTTGTGAAGCGCTTGGTTACCGAGTGATAGAAATGTACTTTTGTCGACATAATTCTTTTGAACCTGCACATGTTGACCACAGCAGTCATTTTTGAGAAATAAAAATTGGAATGCTTCACTTCTATGTTAAGAAGAAAAAATCGTTATGTCCACAGAATTGTGGAGAGCGTTGGTGAAGGTGTGAAACATTTGAAGGTTGGAGATCACGTTTTGCCCCTGTCTTTCCCAGAATGTGGGGAATGCACTAATTGTAAAAGTGAGTTCAACAACCTTTGCGAAAAATATGTAAAAAATATGAAAGAATTCCAGATGCTTCATCCCATCGATCAAAAGTCTATGCTCGCTGCATCTTCTGTATTTCTGATCCAGTATCAACGTTGATTTTTGCAAATTTGGGAATGGTCTTTAATGTTCCTTTCTTTTTTGGCATGATGTTATGATTCCACATACTGCTATGAATATTCATGGTTTTATACATCGAATCTATGAATATATCTGCTGTTTTTAGTTTTTCGGTTAGTCTATCATTTTTGTTTTTGTTGTTTTTGCCGCTGCTGCTCCTGCCATTATTTCGCTAATTGGAAATCATGTTGATTACAAGCCACATTTTTGCACATCATACAAGACCCATTTGTCAAACATTTTTGTACATCGAACAGAACTCCTTCTTTATGACAAAAGCACCCATCTCAATATACAATACATGCTAACTAAAATTCTTCCAAGTTCCTTGGAGAATACGTGTGTATCTTTTATAAACCTGGCAAGAATTTGGTCCACAAATATTAAACATATGAGCTGTGATCCATCACTCAACCTGTGATGAGCAATGCCTCTGTACTCATGCAGTTAACTCATTTTATATTTGATATCTGAACAGGTTCTCTGTCTCAAAAGCAGGAGAAACACAGCAGATTTTTTCCTTCCTTACCTCTATATTCAGTGACTATACTGTTGTCAGCGAAGATTGTTGTGCCAAAATTCATGAAGATGCCCCATTTGAAAAAGCATGCATCTTTGCTTGTGCATTCTTCTAAGGTTCATTACAGAAGCTTGAAAGAAATTACTTTTCTTCACCATTTTAAATAATTCCGTTGGGTTTTCAGCGTATGACTATGACCATGCCTAATCAAATGGAATCGCAATCGTACTTGGGACTGGGCCTAATCCAGGATTCGGGGCAACATGGAACACGGTGAAGGTGGAGAAGGGGTCAACTGTTGCTATCGTGGGCCTTGGCACCATTGGAGTAGCAGTAAGTTTTAGGAACTTAACACCAGAGGATTTCTAATTTCTTTTTCTTTTTTTGTTTCCTTTGTGTTGTAACACTGTTGCCTAGGTTGCGGATGCTACACGAATAGCAGGAGCTTCAAGGATTATTGGTAAAGATATAAACTCTGGAAAATTTGACTTAGGTGAGGATGCTTATTATCTACATGCTATTCAAATTCTTTCTCAAAAGTTTTGTCATTCCAGCTATTTATGAAGGTGTACTTTTAACTCCTTTTTTTTTTGGGGGGGGGGGGAGGTTTCTGCCTCTACTTTTTGGGTTTCTTTTTGTATAGCAAAGAGGTTCGGTGTCACAGAATGCGTAAATCCAAAGGATTGCCAGTCGCCTATCCAGAAACTATGCAAATCGAGTTCATATAGATCTATATTAAACATATCATACGCACAACATAATCACATTTTGTGAAGAATACACTACAACATATGAGGGGCATACCGACGCTTCATATACCGACAGTCACAGTCAGCGTCGGTATGGGCCTCGGAAAATGTCACTTAGAGATACCGACGGTCAAGTAACTGTCGGTATGATTGTTTTAAACGGATCGTCGGTGTGGTCCGCACCCGTCGGTATGTGTATAGGCATCGGTATAAGCGTCGGTAATTTATTGGGAACTACCGACGCGTATACCGACGCCCATACTGGTGGCGAGTTTTAAACATACCGCGAACCCGAGAGCAAAACTTCACATTTTTGCACGTGTTTGAATACTGTTGGTCTTTTGTCGAACTTGCGCGCGCGAACCGAATTGCAACCTGCATTGTCTTGTGCACGCACATACAGATCTCTCTCTACACACACTCTCTCTCGGCTCAGATCTCAGATCTTGGTAAGTGTTGCGCATACTGTTAGCATTTGTGTTTCTCTATGCTTTAGGTTTTATAATTTCTCTTTTCTTCGATTTTGTAGAAGTTCTTTGGCGTCGATTGTTTGGAAGTGGACGATAGACGACATACATTACGCTTTGATGACAGTGTATGGGAGTGGAAGACCAATATTTTGTATTTGATTTTCATATGGCAATACATTGCTTTGCCACATTTTGTAAAAGCGTCATATATGACAGTGGTTTGCCACACTCTTGTACATGCTTCATTATTGAAATATATAACTTCTTTTGTACATGGTTCATAGTTCATTCTGATTATCTCTTTTGTGTCCAATAATACTCTGTTTCATGAAATCATATTTCGGTTGTCATTAGAGTACACATCACATGTACTCGGTTTTTTTTTGGGCAGAGTGTATTGTCTTTTGTTAAGCAACATCATGGTTATGTTGCTATAGCAAAAGACAAAACACTATGCCCAAAAAAAAATTTGTAGGTATGGTCGTCGGTATACGCGACGGTACTCCCAATAGTGTCATCGGAATAACCGTCGATACACCCAGCAGGTGACGGTATAGGCGACGGTATCTCCAACAGAAGCCTCGGTATTTGCGTCCATAATACCGACGCATATACCGATGCGCAAACCGACCTTTACACCGGTGTCGTGGCAAATTAAGCCGTGTTCATTTTCCTCGGTAAAAACCTTGGTATACCATCGATATGTTGTAGTGATAATCTCCACATATGTCAAGATATGTTACCTTGATGTCTTACATTCAAGAAGATTCATATACATTGTCTATTGAGGATCTTGTTTAGTACTGGACAAAATAATAGGTATTGCTAGATCTCACAGACGGTGGTGTTGACTATTTTTTTTGAGTGTGTGGGAAAAGTAGATTAATAATAGGTATTGCTAGATCTCACAGACGGTGGTGTTGACTATTTTTTTTGAGTGTGTGGGAAAAGTAGATTTGGTGGAAGCTGCATTGGAAAGCACACGAGAGGTAATGTCCTAATCTCTAGACTTCTCTCATTAATGCCTAGATCATGACTTTTCTAAAGCTATGGTTGTCTCACTCTAGAAATAAAAGGCGAGCTTTGCAAGTGGAGCATTCATAATGTGGAAATGTTCATTCTATTTGTTTGTAGGGATCTGGCAAGACTGTACTCCTTGGTTTTGATGGATCATGTAGGCAATTGAGTTTCAATCCCCTGCTCTTATTTGGAAGGTCAATCATGTCCTCAGTATGCGGAGGTTACAAAGGGAGGTCACACGTGCCTGGACTTGTTGACAAGCTTGTAAAGAAGGTAAAGAGGATTCTGCATCTTTTTTTGGTCTTCTGACCATAAAAGTCATTGTTCTAGCTATAACCATGATCTTCACTGTGATATGAATTTATCATACATATCAAAGCGA
The DNA here is from genome assembly GCA_020310875.1 of Ceratopteris richardii. Lineage (NCBI taxonomy): Eukaryota > Viridiplantae > Streptophyta > Polypodiopsida > Polypodiales > Pteridaceae > Ceratopteris > Ceratopteris richardii. Next base: position 172,823,051 of record CM035412.1, read on the forward strand.
TTCCTCCAAGTTCATAAATACACTTGTCAAACTGATCCCTTATCATATTAGTAACTTTCAAATATTGATTTCTTTTACCACTTCAATAACTGTTATCGCTATATGGTAAACACTAATACAAATAAGCTCTCTAATATCATTTCACTTAAGCCTATTCAATTAAACGTCAACATATAAGTCAGGTCTTCATAGGTACTCCATAAGAGCAGGGGATTCCAACTACATTGACATGCCATTCTAAAACATGCATTCAGATATAATGATTATTAGAATTTATTAATCAGTATTTCACGATGAAAGTACCCGAATATGACTGGGCACTTGTGTGAAAACAAGATTTATTCAAAGTATACAAACTATAATCATAAAATCATTAATGGTTTGCATGTCTTATTTGCAACCATCTGCAGGAGCTTTTTGTGGATAACTACATCACACACACTCTTCCCTTCAAGGAGATCAACAAGGCTATTGCTTTACTAAACAGTGGAACTTGTTTAAGATGCGTAATGACAATGGGTTGAAACTCATGGGCACTGAATGCCCAAATTTTAAGTTATAGCAGATGCAAAAGAACGAAAGAACCCAAAATGTAGCAACCGTATTCAGCCCTGAATAATTTGGATAGTAAGTTGCAATCAGACTATATAATATCATAATGCAAGTACTATTTTTCTTTTTTCCTTTTCGTTTATCCTCTATGAGATACATGTTTCGCTAAGCAGAAAATGGCGAGGAGATCATTTTGATGTGTAATTTATATCCGTTTCAATGTACAACACTTACGTTTCAATGTACAACACTAATCTCTCAATGCTAATTCAGAAAATAATACATACGTTATGGCCATTCCTTTCATGAAGAACTCAAATCAGAACAAAGCAAAACCTATTCATATATGGTAATATCCGGAACAAAGCACAACCTATTCATTGTATGCTACATATGAAGGTACTAGACGGTCCAATCGTCTATGTTTCTACCATTGTATGCCATTCCATTCTTTCTGAAAATAGAGAATATGAGGTCTCTTTAGGGCTTAAAGAGATATACGTGGAACATGGCAAAAGTCACCTCAATGTGGAAAAAAAATTGTTCGGGTGTTCCTATTGTAAGATAACATTTAGAATATCCACATGTACCCACTGTAGCTAAAAACCCAATTTCTATTGGAAAAATGGTAGAGAACCTTTATCAGCTAAATTCAATGAGACATTGATTATTTGGAAATCCAAATGAAGAGGTCATAGCCAAGGGAAGGAGAGAAGGAAATATGTTTACACTAGGAATCCAACAACTAAACAATTAGTAAGTTACATATGGTGAGAAGAAAAATACAAGATTAGATCTATGGCAAGATTGGAGCATAGGAATACTCAAAACCTCAAGGAAATGTGCAACATCCAAGTGATAAGATGTTTTCCCTATTTCAACAAAAAATTCTTGCATGAAGTGTGTCAAGCATTCCAATTAGGAAAACAAGTTAGTTAACCTTTCAAACTAAGCAAGTGCATTGTCCCACAAGTGTTACATTTGATATACATAGATATAAAATGACCTACAAGGGAGCCATAAATTGTAGGAAATAGGCATTATGTCATTTTCATTGATAGTTATTCTAGTATGTCTCTATTGCATGAATGGCAAATCATATGTATTATTATGTCAAGAAGAAAGAAAGTAAAGCAAGTAAACAAGGACACTGAGGCTAGATAGAGAGGTAGAATGTTTCTCCCATGAATCTAGAGAATTCTTGCAAGACCAATGTATCAAAAAGAAATGAACACATAGGTATATCACCCAACAAATGAGGTGGAAAGAAAGGAAAATAAGGCAAATTGCAAAGTTAGCAAAATGTACATTGAATGAAACGAATATGCCCACTTTATTATTGGATGGAGGTTGTAGCTACAAATCATTACATTATGAGTAGGTATACCACTTTAGGTATTTAACAATCAAGTTGAGAAGAAATGTGGAGTGGAAGGATCACATTTAAAAATATGTGGATGTGTCTACTATGAACATATACCATAAGCAATAATATCCAAATTGAGTGTTAGTTGTGAAATGAGAAAAGCATATTTCTAATCTGTTATTAAACACACACTAAACAAGCTATGAAGTAAGAAACAAAAGGCATGAAAAGTGATGATGTAGATAGGTGAATAAATTGCATGAAATCATCTATGAGCATGAAGACTCCATGGGAAGAGAGTGTTCACTATTTCCAAATGCAACAATGAAGCATGAATGACCTCCACAAATGCCCTTCTTTGACCTCTGCACACCAAAAATTGCTCTTTATCAGAGCACATGCAGAGACCTCCAGTAAACTTTCATAGACAACAGAATGAATCTCAAACTTGGCTAAACTTTAGAGCAGTGTAAGGGTTACCCAAGGAAGCTAAAATCATAGGAAATCGATAAATAGAGATTGAGAAAGAGTCCTTACAAATCAAAGCAAACGAGCTTCAATGGAGCCTACACACAAAAGAGAGATATCAATCAACAACCTTCACTACTTTAAGGGTTCATCCCAACATACTTAGAGACTGCTTCATAGACTCTGTGTGCTTCAAAAATTTTTGCCCCTAAAATTTAGGAACCACCTTTTCCAAAAAATCAGCCTCCTAAATTGGAGGACTTAGTTGAGATGCATTGGGGAGTGTTTGGTCGAGTTTTTTTTATGAAATCTCATGCTTTTAAACTTCCATACATTGGTTAACATTTCCATGATTGATTTCTCATGAATTTTGGCTTGAAGCTTGATTTTTAATGCTCCCCTTCAAGCTTTAAATCTCCATATTCATCCAAGCTCCTTTATGTTGATGCATTGCTTGAACTTTGAGATCTCCACTCCATCCAGCCTTTGTAAACATGTCCAAAACTTTGTCCTTGGTACCCATATGATATATTGAAACTTCCTTGGAGATCACCTTTTCTCTTACAAGGTGATAGTGCACTTCAATATGCTTGGTTCAAGCATGATAGATGGGATTCAATGCTTGATGAATTCTATTCATATTTTCACAAAAAATTAGATGTGTTTCAACCTAGAAATTTAGCTCCATTCATAGCTTCTTAATCCACATTATCTCACCAGTAACTTGAGCTGAAGCTCTATAGTCAACCTCAGTGGAACTTAATGCCAATGTGGGTTGCTTCTTTGAAATCCATGAGATGATTTTGCTACCTAGTATGATGAGGTTACCACTTGTGCTCCTTCTATCTTCATTTGAACTGGCCCAATTCCCATGGGACTAAGATTTGACCTACATATCAACATCAAATGAGTAGAAAAATCCTTCATTTATGATAGCCTTGAGATTTCTTAACATATGTCTTGCAGCTTGCGAGTGTGTAGTCCTTGGACTATGCATAAATTGTGATAACACTCAAATGAGTAGAAAAATCCTTCATTTATAGTAGCATTGAGATATTGTCTTGTAGCTTGCAAATGTGTAGTCCTTGGACTATGCAAAAACTGTGATAACACTCCAACTCCATATGCTATATCAGGCCTAGTTATTGTGTCATAATTGGAAAAGCCTACAATAGATTCATACAAAGTTACATCCTCTATTGGTTCTCCATCAAGAGAGCTTACCTTTACATTAAATTACATGGGAATTTAAATAGGCTTGCAATATAGCATCCCAAACCTCTCAAATACACTTAGAATATACTTCCTTTCTATGAGCATAATACCTTCTTCTTTGTATACAACTTCAATGTCAAGAAAATACCTAAGATCTCTAAGATGAGAGATCCTAAAATGCTTTCCAAGCTTTTCCTTGATCTCCTCAATCTCTAGTTCCAAGCTCTTGGATCTTTCTTTAAGCCATAAGGTGCCTTCTTCAACCTACAAACATGATGTGGAAACTTTTTATGAAGAAAACATAGTGGTTGATCCATGTATACCTCTTCCCCATCTCCATTGAGAAAGGCATTCTTGATATCCTATTGGAAGAGCTTCCATCCATTTCTTCTATCCATTGCAATGAGTTTCCTAATGGTTCTCATCTTTGCCAGAGGGTTGAATGTCTATTCAAATTCCACTCATAGCTTTGCGCAAAACCCTTGGCCACCAATCTTGCTTTGAACCTAGAAATAGATCCATCTGAATTCATCTTTACTTTATACACCAACTTATTACCTATTACCTTCATGTTCTCATTCTTGGGCACTAGAATCCATGTTTGATTCTCCTCAAGTGCAACAATATCTTCTTGCATTTCCTCTTTCCATTCGGTGTACCTACTTACATCTTCATAAAAGTCAAGCTCATGATCTTCTACTACTTTGTTCATATATGCATAATGCGTTTCCATGTAAGAATCATAAGTAAACCTTTGATTTGGATACTTAAATGTAGAATAATTTCTTTCTTCATGTTTTGAAGGAATAAACCTTCTTTGCCTCAGGTACTTGATCTCTTTCTTTGATGTGTCTTCTCTCTCCATCATTTGTTCTTCATTGTCGTCAACTTCATTACCATCTTCATACAACTCTACCAATGTTGCTTTGCCTTTATTTATTGATTGTACTTCATAGCTTGACAAAGATCTCTCCCTCCATGGTGATTTCATGCTTGAATTATCTTCATTGATGGAACTCCTTGGGCCACTTAGCTCTAAGTCAATTTGTCCTTAATCATCTCCAAGTCTTTCTTTTTCATTTTCCTACATCAATCATATTTCTTATACCAAGGGAGTAGCTCATCAAGTCCTTTGTGTTTTAGTTGAAACACCCGGAATCTTTATGATCATTTGAATATCCTTTAAAAACACACTTCTCCGCCTTTGATTGTAGCTTGTGCCTCAACTCACGTGGCACATGTACATAGTAAGTACATCCACATATTTTTAAGTGGAAGAGATTAATTTCCTTAACATAGTAAGCTTGATATGGTTTCAAGCCATGAGTCCTTGATGTAGGTGCACTATTCATAAGGTACATGGAGGTATTTGTTGCACCACTCCAAAACATGTTAGATACATTCATCTCGTTAAGCATTGCTCGAATAATCTCTGCAATGAATCTATTCTTTCTCTCTGCTACCCCATTATGTTGGGGTGTGTACGTACATGTTAATTGCCTCTTTATGCCTTGATCCCATAAAAATTAGAAAACTCATTGGAAAAATATTCTCCCCCTCCATCACACACTAGCTTCTTGATGTATGTACGTGTTTTCTTCTCTACCATTGCCTTGTCAATGAATGCTTTTAAACATGTAAACATATTTGATTTTTGTTTGATGAACTAAAACAAAACCATCCTTGTGCAATCATCTATAAGAGTGAAAAAGTAATTGTTACCTCAAATGGATTGCTCTTTGATTGTCCCCCACACATCTATATGTATCAACTCCAATGGGTGTAGTCTTATGTAGCCGCTCTTCTTGAATGGAAGTTTGACTTGCTTCCCTAATTGATAAGATTCACATAAATTCCTCATACCTTGTCCTTGGAAGTTGGGAAGCTCTTCAACTAGCCTCTTGAATTGCATTTCCTTCGTTCTTTGCATGTTGATGTGTCCTATCCTCTTGTGTCACAAGTCAAACTCTGAAATCTACTGGTTGCCATATGTGAAGTAGACGTTAAGTGGAATGAGATTTTACTGCCAAAGTGAAGAGTATTCCTTACTTCCTTCCCTCTATGACCTTGTACCATTACTTAGGATTCTCCAAAAACCATCCACCTTTGTTGAACCTTACCTTACTTGATACCCTCTTTCAACCATGTGCCCTACAGAAGCCAAGTTCTTTGTGATGGCATGCTTGAGACATCTTCCTTTTTCCTTGTCATCCAAAGCTACATCTCCAACATGGGAGATCTCGTGGGTTGTATCCTCACCTATTCCTGCATGTCCTTTAGCTTTGGGAGCATGTAGATTAGTAAACCAACAAGCATTGCAGCTCATATGGTTGCTATATCCACAATCAATATACGAGGTACTTTGCTACAAATTCCCATTCATGTGCAACATCAAGAGTTTATCATTTTCAAAACTTGTAGAAATATAATTACCTAGGCCTTTGTATGAAGAATTTTGCTTATAGCTCCTTTGGATTCCTCCTTGGTATCAATCTCTAGCATAGTGACCACACTTGTCACATATGTAACACCCTTCTTCGTCTTGACTCCTGTTTTATTGATGCCATCCTCCTCATCTTCCTTGAAACCTTCCTTTGACCTTGATTTGTCCTCGTCTTCCTTTCCTCCTTTGATTACTTGCATAAAAAACATGTGCATCCTTGCTTTGAGTTCAACCGCCACCTATGTTCATCTCTTTTGTGACCATGAGAGCAACTAAACGCTCAAAATCAAGGAGATTATCCCTTACATACACTAAAGTGGTAAAGGGTTTTGAATTCTCATCATCCCTCAAACCATTAAGGGTATATGCCACAAGATCATCATCATCTATGTGGTTTCCAATGGATCCCAATGCATGTGACAATTCCTTGACCTTAAGTATGTAGTCATTTATGCTACTTCCTAAGCTTTTCATAAGGTTGTTGAGCTCATCCTTGAGCTAGAACTTCCTTTCTTTTGGTTTTTGAATAAAGCGTCTCAAGTCTCTCCCATACCTTTATGCTTGAATCCAAATCTTGGATATGACCGATCATGCTATTGCTTATGTGTTGGGAAAGGATAAAGATCAACCTATTACATGTCAAAAACTTGGTCCTTGTTACCTATATGATGCACTGAAACTTCCTTGGAGATCACCTTTTCCCTTACAAAGTGATAATGCACTTCAATATGATTCGTTCAAGCATGATAAACATGATTCGATGCTAGATGAATGCTACTCATTTTGTCATAGAAGATTAGATATGTTTCAACCTAAAACTTTAGCTCCATGCATAGCTTCTTAATCCACAATATCTCACATGTAACTTGAGCTAAAGCTCTGTACTCAGCCTCAGTGGAAGATAATGTCACTATGAGTTGCTTCTTTGAAATCCATGAGATGATTTTGCTACCTTGCATGATGAGGAACCAGTTGTACTCCTTCTATCTTCCTTTGAACTACACCAATTACCATGGGAGTAAGATTTGACCTACATATCATCATAAAATGAGTAGAAAAATCCTTCATTTATAGTAGCCTTGAGATATCTTAACATTCATCTTGCAGCCTTGGCCTATGTATAAACTATGATAACACTCCAACTCCAAATGCTGTATTGAGCCTAGTTACTGTGGCACAATTGGAAGAGCCTACACTAGATTGATACAAAGTTAAATCCTCTATTGGTTCTCCATCAAGAGAGCTTAGCTTTACACTAACTTACATGGGAATTGAAATAGTCTTGCAATATAGCATCCCAAACCTCTCAATATACTTCATTTGTATGAGCATAATACCTTCTTCTTTGTATAAAACTTCACTGCCAAGAAAATACCTAAGATCTCCAAGATCAAAGATCCTAAACTCCTTTCCAAGATTTGCCTTGATCTCAATCTCTCATTCTAAGCCCTTGGAGATTTCTTTAGGCCATAAGGTTCGTTCTTCAACCTATAGACATGATTTGGAAACTTTTTATTAAGAAAACATAGTGGTTGCTCCATATATACCTCTTCCCTATCTCCATTGAGAAAGGCATTCTTGATATTCAATTGGAAGAGCTTCCATCCTTTGCTTGTAGCCATTGCAATGAGTTTCCTAATGGTTTTCATCTTTGCCATGGGCTGAATTTCTATTCAAAATCCACCCATAGCTTTGTGCAAAACCCTTGGCCACCAATTTTGCTTTGAACCTAGAAATAGATCCATCTGAATTCTTGTATACTTTATACACCCACTTATTACCTATAACTTCATGTTCTCCTTCTTGGGCACTAGAATCCATGTTTGATTCTCCTCAAGTGTAGCAATCTCTTCTTGGATTTCTTCTTTCCATTCGGTGTACCTACTTGCATCTTCATAACAGTCGTGCTCACAATCTACCTTTTCCATATCTGCATAATGTGTTTCCATGTAAGAATCATAAGTAAACCTTTGATTTGGATACTTAATCGTAGAAGAAATTTTTTCTTCACCTTTTCAAGGAATGAAACTCCTTTGCCTCAGGTACTTGATCTTTTGATGTGGATTCTCTCTCTATCATGTGTTCTTCATTGTCTTCAACTTCATTACCATCTTCATCCAACTCTAATCAATGTTGCTTTGCCTTTGTTTATTGATTTCTCTTCATATCTTGATGAAGATGTCCTCTTCCATGTTGAGTTCATGCTTGAACTATCTTCATTGATGGAACTCTTGGACCACTTAGCTCTAAGTCGATTTGTCCTTAATCATCTGCAAGTCTTTGTTCTTCATATTCTTGCATACAATCATATTTCTTATACCAAGGGAGTATCTCATCAAAATCTGCATCTCTTGATATCCTCAAGTCCTTTGTTTTCAATTAAAGCACCCGTAATCTATGTGATCATTTGAATATCCTAAACAAGTACACTTCTCTACCCTTGTTTGTAGCTTGTGCCTCATTTCACTTGGCACATGTACATATCAAGCACATCCAAATATCTTTAAGTGGAAAATATCTGTTTTCTTACCACAATAAGCTTGATATGGTGTCAAGCCATGAGTCCTTGTGTATGAAAAGCATTTCTCTAACAATCTCCACAAGGAATATATTCTTTCTCTTTTCTACCCCATTATGTTGGGGTGTGTACTTGCATGTTACTTGCCTCTTGATGCGTTGATCCCATAAAATAATTAGAAAAATTATTGGAGAAATATTGTCCCCCTTCATATGATATTAGCTTTTTGATGTATGTATGTGTTTCCTTCTCTACCATTGCCTTAAATTCTTTGAAACATGTAAACATAATTGATTTGTCTTCTATGAAATAAAACCAAACCATGCTTTTGCAATCATCTATAAGAATGAAAAATTAATTATTATCTCCAATGTATTGCTCTTTGGTTGGCCCCTACACATCTGCATGTATCAGCTCCAATGGGTGTTGTCTTATGTAGCCACTCTTCTTGAATGGAAGTCTGAATTGCTTCCTTAATTAACAAGATTCACATGAATACTTCATACCTTGTCCTTGGAAGTTGGGAAGACCTTCAACCAACCTCTTGAATTTCATTTCCTTCATTCTTTATATGTTGATGTGACCTATCCTCTTGTGTCACAAGTCAAAGTACAAAATCTTCTTGTTGTCATATGTGAAGTAGACATGTTGATTACCTCCAAACTGAAGAGTCTTCCTTGTTCCTTCCTCTTGCTATGAACTTGTACTCTTACTTTGGATTCTCCAAAAAGCATCATCCACCTTTGTTGAACCTTACTTGATACCCTCTTTCAACCATTTGCCCTACTAACACCAAGTTCTTTGTGATGGCAGGTACATGCAAGAAATCCTTGAGACATCTTCCTGCTCCTTGTCATCCAAAGCTAGATATCCAACATGAGAGATCTCATGGGTTGTGTCACCACCTATCTCTGCATTTCCTTTAACTTTGGGAGCATGTAGATTAGTAAGTCAAGAAGCATTACAACTCATATGGTTGCTACATCCACTATCAATATACCAAGTGTTATCTGCTTTGCTAGAAATTCCCATTCATGTGCATCATCAAGAGATTATCATTTTGTGAACTTGTACAAAAAAAATTACCTTGGCATTTGTATGAAGAATTTTGATTATAGCTCCTTGGGTTTCCTCCTTGGTAGCAATGTCTAGCATAGTGGCCAAAACTTTCCACATATGTAACACCCTTCTCCATCTTGATTCCTGTTTTGTTGATGCCATCCTCCTCATCCTCTTGTTCTTCCTCTATCTCTTTGTGATGAGATGCCTTCGTCATGTCCTTGATTGCTTGAGTGTCCTTGCCTTCCTCCAAACCTTCTTTTTCTCTTGATTTTTCCTTGTCTTCCTTTTCCCCTTTGATTACCTACATAAAATATGTGTGCATCCTTCCTTTGAGTTAAACCTTCACCTATGTTCATCTCTTATGTGACCACAAGGTCATTATCATATATGTGGTTTGCATTGGATCCCAATGCATCTGAGAATTCCTTGACCTTAAGTATGTAGTCATTTATGCTACTTCTTGAGCTTTTTGTAAGGTTTTTGAGCTCATTCTTGAGTCGAAACTTCCTTCATTTTGGGGTTGTTACTTAATCCAAAAGTTTCCTTATATGGACACCTTTCACACTTGAAGCTTTGAGTTGAATAGCTCCACCTCGATGTGAGCTACCTCCAATAAGATTTTGTTGATGCAAATCTTCAACGATTAGCTCTAAGAGTTCTTGTTGCTTGTATTGGATGTCTCTAAGATGCCAACATGCTCTGATACCACTTGGGGAGAGGTCTTCTTTCTTGTATTGGATGTCTCCAAGATGCCAAAATGCTCTAATACCACTTGGGAGAAGTATCTCAAACCCTATACAATGATGATACATGAACGATCTCCACATGTATCCTTCTTTGACCTCTACACACCAAAATTGCTCTTTCTCAGAGCACATGCAGAGCCTCCAGTGAGACTTTGTGGAAAGAGAATGAATCTCAAATTTGGCTCAACTGTAGAGAAATATAAGGGCTACCTAGGGACACCAAAATCATAGCACATGAAATAAAATTAAAGAAGGATAACTAGTCCCTACAACTCAGAGCGAACTAGCTCCAACAAAGACTACACACAAAGAGGGATATCAATCACCAAACTTCACTACTTTAAAGCTTTCTCCCAAAAGACTGAGAGATTGATCCAAAGACTTTGTGTAATTCAAACAGACTCCAATAGCTATCCAATGACTCAAAGATTATGACTACTCAAAGCTAACAAAGAAGTAAGAAAAAGGCTAAGATATCACTAAAAGATTCATGATACAAGATACTTTTATAGGAGAGAACTTGGCCTCTAAAATTAAGGAACCACCTTTCCCAAAAAATCAGCCTCCTAAATGAGAGGACTTACTTGAGATGACTTGGGGAGTTTTTGGTTGAGTTCTTTTGATGGAATCTTGTTGTTTTAGGCTTCCAAACACTGGGCCACATGTCCATGATTGATTTCCCACTAATTTAAAGCTTGAAGCTTGGCTTTCAATAATATGTAGTAGACGAAAAATCTACTTGTATGTGGATTGTTGGAAAAAGTAACAAAGAAGAAGAAAATATATGAATTAAAGCTTTGGAGAGTAGGAGACCAATCTTTTAAAATTGGGCCATAAAGAGTACGCAAAACCTCTTGTAACAAGCCAAAGAATAATAAAACTTCAATAGAAAGAAATTTGGCACAAAGAATTTTCACTTCTCAAAATATCCCTTTTGTGATCATTTCATGAATATTTTGCTTGTCAAATAAGATTCAATGAATTTCCACTCCACTTTTGTAAAGGCCAAGGATTCATGAGGCTTTAGAGTGTTTTCCCAACCCTCTATTATGTTTAGGATACTCTAGAATCCTTTTGGTAGTTGAATAAGTTTTATGACTATTTTTAAGTGATTTTTATCCAGGAGACCATGTGAAAAAGATCAAGTCCAAAAGTATAAAGGACAAAAAACCTAAGCTATATTTTTGTAGTGAATGCAAGTAATTGAATTTGTGCATCTTTCTTCTTTGGTTCTTTTCTTCCACCTCTTTCTTCATTTGGAGCTTTCATGGTTTCTTTAGAGTGTGAAAACCCTACCTATACCTATGGTGAGTGTTTTTTCATGCATTACATGTGTTTCTCACTATTTGTGTGTGTATGTGTGTGTGTGTGTGTGTGTGTGTGTTTGAGGCTAATCTTCTTCCGAGTGATTTTTCTTGAGCTCCATAACTTTGTCATGGCATTTCTTCATACAATTGAATAGGGTAAGCATACTTAGATTGAAAACTGAAGTTGATCTAAACCATTAGAAGTTGTTTGAGCATTGTGCTAGTAGGTCTACAATAACTTTGGGACTGTTGCTAGGGAATATGTTGTTGTTCAAGGTCTCCATTGAAGCATGAAGCTTAGGAGAGGTGGTAAGATGCCTTGTTGAAGGTGTTGATGAGCACTTTCTTGTGCCTTTGAAGTTTTTTTGTACATTTTTAGCTTGTTTTTCATCATTTTTCATCATTAATAGTAGGAAAGGTACATTTTTATCTTTTTTTGTCATCTATTCGATCATTAGACATTCCTCCTTCATTATCAATTTCATGCTTTTGATAGTTTAGGCAAGTACCAAGCTTAGAGAAATTGTTTACCAGATTTGTTCCATTTCAAAAAGAAAAAAAAAGGAAAGGTTGATTCAAAAAAGGGAAGATTGCTTTGACTAAGGATTATGATTCATAGAGTAGTTGCATTTAGCAACTAAACAATGGAATATGATTTACGAGAGATTGTAAAAGAATTTAAGTGGACAAGAGGGGGAGCAAAAAGTGATCTTTGAGATGTGCATAAAGCAAGAGAGAAGGAAGGATGCATCAATCGAGGTTCTTGACAAAATGTTCAACCATTGTGAGTTGGAAGAAGCAAGGTAAATGTGGTCGTATTGTTTCATTACACATTGCTTGATCTAGAAATTTATTAGAGAGATCAAGTGGACTAGATTACTGCATTAAGTGAGTGCTAGAATGTGTCACTATATTTTGTTTGATACAAAACTATTCCACCATGAACTTGCATAAAATAAATGACCAAATAATTACGAAAATGCCAAAAATATGGCATCTCAAAAGAGACATGCCAATTAGCCTTAAATTTAGCAAAATGTTTTGCATTAGAACAATGAGAAACATATCATCAACATATACAACAATGATAAGAAGTACATCGGCGCGCTTAACATATAAGGTGATCTCAATTGGATTGTTCTCAAAATCATGCGATAGCAAGTAGGCATGTATCTTCTCATACCAAGCACACATGGTGCTTGCTTCAAACCATATAATTCCTTTTTTCAACTTGCACACTTTGTTTTCATGCCCATTCTGCACAAAACCATGGGGCTGAAATACATACACTTATTCATGTAAATCACCATTAAAAAATATAGTTTTAATGTCAAAATGGTGTACATTCCAACCAAGATGCGCTGCAAGGGCACAAATGCTATGAGCAATGGTCATTTGGCATGTGGGAGCAGAGATATCATCAAAATCAATCCCTCTCTCTTGAGCATAACCTTTGAACCTATAAAGACTGAGAAATTGCTTCATTTGGACCAACACTTGATTTTCCACTTGTAAAAAGAGGCACCAAGATCTCATGCACATCCTTCAAGCTAACTCATGTCTACATGAAAGTAAGTGATGAATTGCATCTTCCAACAAAGAAAACATCATGGATAACCAAAATATGTCTAGTCTGTGGATGATATAGATGATAATATTTGATTTCAAAATTGTACCCAACAAAAATTTATTTCACTACTTTATCATCCAATTTTCTACGTTGTTATTAACTCACTAATTCATATGCCAGACAACCAAAGATAGGCATATGAGCAACAAATATCTTGTGACTATGAAAAGCCTCACATGAGAGATCAATTGCAGTGCTTTGGTGGGACATCTATTAAGTACATATGCTGCACACAACAACCACAAGCCAAAAGCTATATGCTAAAGCTTAACTTCGGACCATACACTTTGTAGTTTCCATGAGAGACATTTTCTTTCTTTCAAAAACTCAATATTTTTAGGGCGTACATGGAACTGTACACTAATGTTTTATCCCATGCTCAACCAGAAATTCACTAAACTTAGAAGACATGTATCCCCCCCTCAAGCAGAATAGGGGGTACCTGTCTTACATGCTGATAGAATTTTAGCTAGGACCAAGAATTGTTTAAATCATGTGCACACTTTGGACTTTGCTTTTAATGGATAAACCCATGCATTCTTGGAAAATTCATCTATGAAAGTCATTAAGTATAAGTAGTTCCAAAATGAAAGTGTTTGCATAGGACCACAAACATTGTTGGTGCATGGAGCAAGGCTAAGTGCTTGGCTAAATGCACTTGGACTTCTAATGACATATATAGCATAAATGTAAACACCTTGTAATGCATGAGTTAGAGGTTTCAATAATTAATCTTCAAATTACCTCAGTCAAAGATAAAAGTGATGAGATGGAGAGAATCTCATGATTTAATGGGAGCCAAAAGCTATAAATTGTTTTTGAATTCAAATTCAAATTATTCCTATGAGTTAGGATTACCTTTTATGTGAAATTCCTAACTAGCATCAAATAAAAACAGGTGTATATATACACCATGCTTCTACTCGTGGGATGAGAGAGCATATACACAAAACTTAGAGCTGATCATCAAATTTTTAGTGAGTGGATTATGTACTACCTCAAAGTGATCCTCCCCAAATCTCCCTGTCTACCTCCTTTGCCTCTTCCTCTTGAACCTCTACCTCTACCTCCAAAATTGACTTGAGAGGTACTTCCTTCATCACCAGATTTCTTAAATTTTCCTTTGTTGTCCTCGCCTTTGTTCTTATTTTATAGAGAGTAAGTAGTGGATTGTTTACCTTTTTGGTTCTCACCTTTCTTCATGAGCTTTGCTTCATGTGTGAAAATTTGCCCCATGAGTGTGTTAAAGTCAGACACTTGCATATCCATGTACAGATCCATGGGTGTGGTGAAGGGTTCCCATTTCCCATTAACGTTGATCCCATTGATGAATTTCCGTACAATCTTCTCTCCATCAATAATCTCTCCAATGCTTCCAAGTTGATCTGCAATGTCCTTGATCTTGGTGTCAAACTCAGTAACACAATGTTTGGGCATCTCCTTGAGTGTTGTAAACTCCATCCATAGTTGATTCTTCCTAGCTTTAGTGCTTGAGGAGAAGAATGCTTCCAAAGCATTCAACGTCTCTTGAGAGGTCTTACGGTTCCTTATATGAGGAAGTAAAAGATGAGAGATAGAGTTGAGAATGTATGACGTTGCCAAATCATCCTTTGAACACTATGCATTCAACCTTTTGTGCTCCTATTGAGCTCGTTGACTCTTACTTCTGAGTATTGGCATCATCTCATCTCTTAAGATGTATCCATATAGGTTCCTTCCTTGTAGATAAGTCTCCATTCTTAAAGACCATTCTAAGTAATTTCTCTGATCCAACTTGTCAATGATGAGGAGAATCCATCACCCATAATGTCTTGTTTTTAACTATGCTCTAATACCACTATGAAGAAGTGATGGATATATTACAAAGATGAGATTGTCTTGGAAAAAACCTACTCAAGACCCTCCCTTATAACTTCAAGGACACTTAGAAGACTCCCTAATCTTTCAATATATGCCTTAAAATCACCTAAGTCCTTTGGAGTATCAATCTCAAACTTTGCGTCAAAAAATATAAGTTTTGAGTTCAACATCACTTGAGAAACTTTTCCTTTATGAAAGAAAGTTCTCAATATCTTGTTCAGTGTTCATAGCCTGGTAGAAATTTTCTAGAGATCTTTTGCACACATTCAAATGAAGTCTTAAGCAAGCTATAGCAAGTAATTTCATGAATTTAGGAGGTCCATACTCTAAGCAATGAAACTAAGAAGTCTAGGGGGTAATCTCCACTTTTCAAGAAGAAGGAGATCTACATACCCTATCACTTATAATCACTCATATATGAAGTTCTATCAATCCAATGATACTGAAACTTTTTAGGCGTGCAAAGGACATTCATAGCTAAGTGATCCAATCTATGGCTTGGACAATGAGTTCCTATACAATGAAAAATCACTATGAGAAGCTGACAAAGTTGCTCAAAGTACAATAACAGTAGATAGAGGTTCACAAGGCAATATAAATGAAGCATGATATGTATGGATAATGCACATATGATACAAAGGATTCGTGGAGGACTTCTCTCAATTCAAGGTATTACACAGTCCACTCACTAAGAGTGTGATGATCAACTCTTAGTTTTGTGTATATGCTCTCTTATCCCGCAAGTAGAAGCATGGTGTACCTTTTTTTATTTGATGGAAGTTAGGAATTTCACCTAAAAGGTAATCCTAACATCTAGGAATAACTTGAATTTGAATTTTTTTAAAAATCATAGCTTTTAACTCCCATTAAATCACGAGATTCTCTCCATCTCATCACTTTTATCTTTGACTGAGGTAATCCAAAGATTGACATTTGAAATCTCTAAATCATACACTACAAGATGTTTACATTTATGCTACATAAGTCATTAGAAGTCCAAGTGCATTTAGCCAAGCACTTAGCCTTGCTCCATGCACCAAAAATGTTTTTTGTCCTATGCAAAGACTTTCATTTGGGAACTATACTTAATGACTTTCATAGATGACTTTTCTAGGCATGCATGGGTTTATCCATTAAAAGCAAAGTCCAAAGTTTTTATGCACTTTGAATAGTTCTTGGTCATAGTTAAAAATCTATATTATGTAAAATGGGCATTGTCCATTCTGCTTGAGGGGGGTATAAATGACTTTTGAGTTTAATGCATTTTTGGTTGATCACGGGATAAAACATCAATGTACAGATCAATATACACCTTAACAAAATGGAGTTGCTAAAAGAAAGAAAATGTCTCTCATGGAAATGGTGGTGTATGTTCCAAATTTAAGCTTTAGCACATAGCTTTTGGCTTGTGATGGTTATGTGTGTATCACATGTACTTAATAGATGTCCCACAAAAGCACTACAATTGATCTCACAGATGAGGGTTTTCATGGTTGCAAGCCATTTTTTGCTCATCTGCATATCTTTGGTTGTATGGCTTATGAATTAGTGTGTGAATAACAACATAGAAAATTGGAAGATAAATCAATGAAATGTATTTTTCTTGGGTAAAATTCTGAAAGCAACTAGTATCATCTATATCATCCATAGAACATACATATTCTGGTTATCCATGGTGTTTTCTTTGTTGGAAGATGCAATTCAATGTTGGAGTTAGATGTCTGTGGAAGCACGCGAACAGCACAAGGAAGAAGAAGAAGCTTGGAGCACAACACAAAATACTGAATGTATTACTAGAGAATGTACAAAGATAAGTAGCCCATTAGGGCAATAGGTGTATATACAAGCCGGGGGAAAAAAACCTCCTAAAGAGGGAAAAAAGTGCCCCGGCGGTCCTAGTGTGTTCACACACATCACTACCTAAATATATCAACAAATCCCCCCTGGGAGTGATGCGGTGAACAAGGAGCTGGCACTCATGTATAAGGAAGTGCCAAGCTATGTGGAAATCACTCCACAAAAGGAAGTAAGCCCAAAGCTTTGCGGAAAGCTTCAAACTTCTCCCTAGGCAGAGCCTTCGTGAAAAGGTCTGTGATGTTCTCCTGTGTGGGCACATATGCCAAGCTGATCTCCCCAGCAGAGAACCTCTCCCTAACATAGTGATAATGCACCTCAATGTGCTTAGTGTGAGCATGGAACACAGGGTTCCTCGCAACTGCCAATGTGCTCTGACTGTCAGTGAAGATGGTGGTGGCAGAAGACTGGCCAACACCCAAATCAGCCATAAGGCGTCTGAGCCACACACACTCAACAGTCGCTGTGAAAGCTGCCCTATACTCAGCCTCACAATTGGAAGTGGCCACAATAGGCTGCTTCTTGCTCAACCAAGATATACATGAGCTACCAATCATGAAGCAAAAACCACTGGTGGACACACGAGTATCATAGCAACCAGCCTAATCTGAGTCAGAAAAAGCATGCAAATCTGGCGGTAGTGATCCCCCCTTGGGATAAAACAACCCAAGTAGCCGAGTACCACTCAAGTAGTGAAAGATGCACTTGACCGCCTTCCAATGCGTGACTCATGGGCAATGCATAAACATGCTCATCTGTGAGACAACAAACTGAATATCTGGCCGAGTAATGCATAAGTAAATCAAGCAGCCAACAGCCTGCTGATAGAGAACAACATCAAATGCATCTCCAACATCATGAAGACTCAATCATAAACATGTCTCCATAGGAGTGGCATTACGCTTACAGTCTTCAAGGCCAAAACATTGCAATAATGTGTCAATATATTTTGTTTGACACAAACCCATTCCACCATCAACTTGCATAAACTAAATGCCCAAATAGTGATGCAAATGCCCCAAATCAGACATCTCAAATGAGGCATGCAAATCAGCCTTGAAATCAGCAATATGCTTCTCAATAGGACCAGTGAGCAGCATGTCGTCAACATAGACAACAATGATCAGAAGCACATCATTAGCATGCTTAACATATAAGGTGCTTTCAGTTGGACTGTTCTCAAAACCATGTGCAACCAGATAGGCATGTATCTTCTCATACCAAGCATGTGGTGCTTGCTTTAAACCATATAATGCCTTCTTTAACCTGCACACCTGGTTTTCATGTCGTTTCTGCACAAAGCCACGGGGCTGAAAAACATACACTTCTTCATGCAAGTCACCATTCAAAAATGTTGTTTTAATGTCCAACTGATGTACATTCCAACCATGATGGGCTGCAAGTGCACAAATGCTCCGAATAGTAGTCATACGGCATGTAGGTGCAAAGGTCTCATCAAAATCAATGCCTCTTTCCTATGCATAACCCTTTGCAACAAGCCTAGCCTTATACGTGTCAACTGTACCATCAGGTTTACGCTTCAGCCTGTATACCCACTTAGTGCCAATGGCTTTCTTGCCAGGAGGCAAGTCACATAAAGACCATGTACCATTCTTCATTATAGCATCATATTCAGATTGCATATCAGCCATCTAATTTTTTAAATTCTGTGCTCCATCAAAAGAAACAGGCTCATTCTCATCACAGAGACTAGACGCAACCATAGCATAGCAATCTGATGCAAAGGAGGCACTATGAGAGCCTGAACGAGTACGATATGACAGTCGTGCATCTAATTTGCTGTCATGCAAAGTCTGCACCAACAATTTTGGCATAGTTTTTTCCTGCTCAATATCAGCTCTCTCATCAACAAGTGCATCATGTAAATCTGCATCAGAAATGGAATGATCTGCATCATCATATGAAACCTGCAAAGGTTGAGAAGTTGCCTCATTAGGACCAGCACTAGACTGTAGTCACTAAACTTTGAAGTTTGGTGATTGATATCTCTCTTTGTATGTAGTCTCTATTGGAGCTAGTCGCTCTGAGTTGTAAGGACTAGTTCTCCTTCCCTGTATATTCTATTTTCTATGATTTTTGTGTCCTTGGGTGGCACTTATATTTCTCTAAAGTTGAGCCAATTTTGAGAAACATTCTCTAGTCCACAAAATCTCATTGGAGACTCTACATGTGCTCTAAGATAAGAGCAATTTAGGTGTGCAGAGGTCAAAGAAGGGTACATGTGGAGGTCATTCACACATGGTCTTGCATAGGGGTTGAGATACTTCCCCCAACAAAAGTATTAGAGCATTTTGGCATCTTGGAGACATCCAATGCAAGGAACAAGACCTCTTTTATCCAGTGATTGAAGATTTGCATCAACAAAAGCTTGTTGGAGGTAGCTCGCATGGAGGGGGAGCTATTCTACTTAAAGTTTTAAGTATGCAAGGTATCCATCTAAGGAAAGATTTGGATTAAGGTAAATTCAAAGCCTCATTTTCATTCTACACACATTGGAGCATTACCCAAGTGCTAGATCAAATAGAAAAGACTAGAGATGGGAGACTTCAACACTCAAATTGAAAAGTTGGACAAAGGATATCAACCATGGAGATTTAGGGTCTTAAACTACCTTATGGACAAGGGCCTACCGGGATTGATTAGTGGAATTGAAGAAAGACCTAGTTTGGATGAAAATCCAACCAATGAACAACTAAGGACCTTTAGGGAATGGAATGAAAGAGATAAGAGGCTGATCTTTATCCTTTCCCAACACGTAAGCAATATCATGATCGGACATATCCAAGAGTTGGATTGAAGCATAAAGGTATGGGATACACTTGAAAGGATTTATTGAAAAACCACAAAAGAGATAGCAAGCATGTGGTGCTTGCTTTAAACCATATAATGCCTTCTTTAACCTGCACACCTGGTTTTCATGCCCTTTCTACACAAAGCCACGGGGCTGAAAAACATACACTTCTTCATGCAAGTCACCATTCAAAAATGCAGTTTTAATGTCCAACTGATGTACATTCCAACCATGATGGGCTGCAAGTGCACAAATGCTCCGAACAGTAGTCATACGACATGTGGCTGCAAAGGTCTCATCAAAATCAATGCCTCTTTCCTGCGCATAACCCTTTGCAACAAGCCTAGCCTTAGACCTGTCAACTGTACCATTAGGTTTACGCTTCAGCTTGTATACCCACTTGGTGCCAATGGCCTTCTTGCCAGGAGGCAAGTCACATAAAGACCAAGTACCATTCTTCATTATTGCATTATATTCAGATTGCATAGCAGCCATCCAATTTTCTGAATTTTGTGCTTCATCAAACGAAACAGGCTCATTCTCATCACAGAGACTAGATGCAGCCATAGCATAGCAATCTGATGCAAAAGAGGCATTATGAGATCCTGAACGAGTACGATATGACAGAGGTGCATCTAATTTGCTGCCACGTAAGGTCTGCACCAACCATTTCGGCATAGTTCTTGCTTGCTCAATATCAGCTCTCTCATCAATAAGTGCGTCATGTACATCTGCATCAGAAATGGAATGATCTGCATCATCATATGAAACTTGCAAAGGCTGAGAAGTTGCCTTATTAGGACCAGCACTAGACTGTCCACGTGTAAAAAGAGGCATCAAAGTATCATACATGTCTTTGGAGCTAACAAATGTCTCTTTAGTACATGAAAGCAATGGTTGAATAGCATCTTCCACAAAGACAACATCATGGCTAACCAGAATGCGTTTAGTCTGTGGATGATACAGATGATAGCCTTTACTTTCAGAACTATACCCAACATATTCTAGCATATATCAGATCTTGCAAAAGTTCTAGACAAGCTTGGTTGAAGCTTGAGAATCTTTTTTAGAGTAGAAATCCTGATAGGAAAGCTCATTTGAAGAGGCAACTAGCAAATACAAGGATGAAGGTTGGTGAGTCAATTCAAACCCACATTACAAGACTCGTTGACTTGAGAGATCAACTTCTAAATATAGAAGTTGAGATATCTGATGAAGAAATGGTAAATATGCTGATTAATTCACTTCCTATTTCATATCGATCTTTTATAACCACTCTTACCCTTACCACAAGCTGAGATAGAGAGGTTACATTTGAAGAGTTAGAATTCTTGTTACTTCAAGATGAAGATCAGTTGAAGGGAATGGAAGAGAATGAAGAAGCACTTTTATCTTCATCAAAGGGTAAAAAGAAGAAGAAGGAGAAGAAGGAAAAACAATCCATGAAGGAAAGTGGGTCCCTCTCACCTTCTTCTTCAGATTCTGTATCTACTACATCTAAAGAGAATTCTTCTAAGACGAAGGAAGTAATATGTTATTACTGCAAGAAACCTAGACATTTTAAGTCAGCATGTTATAAAAGGATTGTCGCAAAAAAGAAAAAGGCATCAGATAATGTTGCAAAAGATGATGAAAAAGGGAAATATCAAGGTGATTCTTATGCCTGTATCACTATTGAGGAAGTAGCTTTTGATCAGGCAGCTTTACAAGTTCTTTCAGCAAGTCCTTGGATATTTGACTCAAGTGCTACAAAGCATATGACAGGTTGCATAGATGTATTTTCTTCTCTTTCCTATTCTTCAGGTAGAAGAGTTACTATTGCAGATGGTAATGATTTGGATGTTGTGGGAATAGGTACAGTAACCCTAAAGTCAAGAGAAGGTGGTAATTTGCAGATTTCAGATGTTCTTTACGTACCTGAAATGAAGAAGAATTTGCTATCTATATCAGCATTTTTAAGTGATGGTTTTAAAGTTGTATTTGAGAGAGATCTTTGTAAGATCTTATCACATAAAGACGATAAGTGTCTTTTACAAGGTGAGCATAAAGGAGGGATCTCTGTTTTGTCAAAAATCAATCGGGCATATGCAGTCAAATCTTCGTCACCGGTGGAAGATATGAAGCTATGGCATGAAATATTTGGACATATTAGTTTTGGAGCTCTCAAGAGTATCAAAGAAAAAGGTATGGTTGAGAGTTTACCCTCATTCAAGCTACCAGATGATTCAGATATATGTGAAGGTTGTCTTGAAGGTAAGATGCATAAACTACCTATCAAGAAACATGGTCATATTATAGCTACCAGGAAATTGCAGATTATTCATTCAGATGTGAATGGACCTATGAGAGTAGACTCTATTCAAGGTTTTAGGTATTTTGTTCCATTTGTTGATGATTTTATGAGATACTCATCGACCTATGGTCTTAAGTTGAAGTCGGAAGTCTTTCCTATGTTCAAGAAGTTTCTAGCTATGGTTGAAAATGAAAGTCAGGAAACTATCCAGATGCTCAAAAGTGATAGAGGTGGAGAATACTTGTCAAAAGAGTTCTAGACGTTTCTTGATGAGAAAGGTATTACTCAACACCTTACTATTGCTTATACGCCTCAGCAAAATGGTGTTGCAGAAAGAAAGAATAGAGTACTTGTTGAAATGATGCGGAGCATGATGGCATCCAAGAGGCTTTCACCAAAATTCTGGTTTGATGTAGTACATACAACTAACCACATTTTAAATAGGTCATCTACAAAATCTTTAAAGGTAATCACACCGTATGAAGCTTATTATGGTATAAAACCTAATGTGAGTTACTTTAGAGTGTTTGGATCACTTTCTTATGTACATATTGAGAAAAAGGACCGAGACAAACTAGATTTGAAGGCAAAGAAAGCTGTTTTTATTGGATATCCTGTTGAGAGTAAAGGATACAGGTTTTATGTTCCAGAGATAGGTGAAATTATTCTTTCACGTAATGCTTATATTGCTGAAAATAAGGTTTATGATAAAGAAGCAGAAATTCTAGAGTTCATTAGTGAAAATGTTTTTAGAAAGATTCTGGATGTACATGTTCACCCATATCAGGAGGGAGTTAAAATTCCTAGGATTCAAGAAAAAGTTGAAGAAAGAGGAATTTCACAACCTTCTATAGAGTCAGTTCCACAAGGGACTTTGATTCCAAAAATGGAAGAAGTTAGAGTTCTAGAAAGTCCTAGTACCTCGGCAGGACAAGTTCCAGAACCTGTCAAACTTGGCAGCTATGTGAGTTACCAGAGGGAAAGAAGGCTATAGGTGTAAAATGGATCTTCAAAATCAAAAGGAAAGCAGATGGTACTATTGATAGATACAAGACCAGGTTGGTTGTTAAAGGATATGCACAACAAAAAGGTATTGATTATGATGAGACATTTGCTCCTACATCTAGGATGACTATTATTAGTTCAATACTTGCTTTAGAAGCACATTTTGGTTGGCATATATATCAAGTTGACATTAAAACTGCTTTTCTTAATGGTGATTTACATGAGGATGTGTATATTCAGCAGCCAGAAGGTTTTGAAGATATAGGTAAAGAACACTTAGTGTGTAAACTTGTAAAAGCTTTGTATGGTTTAAAACAGGCACCTAGAGCATGGTATGAAAAGATACATACATATCTTTTATCCATTGGTTTTGTTGGTTGTCGGAATGGAATTATCATATTTAGCTCCCAAGAAATGTAATTCTGAAAAGTCACACGCACACCGAAAGGGCGTAGCGCAAACATTGTAAACCTTTTTTATTAATGAAAGGAGCAAGTGTAAGACAACAGGAGACGACGCTGGACTCTTGGTCTGGGCAAGTGCCTGAATTTGAAGCGTGTCGCATTGTCTACATCTATGTGTATTCTTTAACCCTGTCAATTCAATAATTACTTAAGTTTATGTTGAAGTGTTAAGTTAAGACGATATTGCGATTAAGTGATGTAATCGCACGTCTATGCGTTATTGCTGTGAAGAAGTTGTAATTCACAGAGCAGAGAAGTAGTTGATAAACAGTTTAATTCAAAAGTGTTAAGTCGGTGTAGTAGCATACAATGAATTAGTAGATTGGGAAAACATATATAGGGCGTCTGATTTATCAGGCCCTTGACCATCCCAAGAACCTAGGTCGTAGTAGTTTAAATAAGATAAAACAACAATTTAACACTAGCGCCGTCTGTGGGAAATGGAGTAGCCAGTTGAAGAAAAGGTTAAGGGTCGAAGAAGAATCCTTTGATATATGCTGATAACACGTTCCGATGAATCTTATCCCAAATGCCGAAGTGATCAACATCCCTGGGTAGTTCTAAGTTTGTTAGGAACACCTTCTGGTGGTAGACATGAAGAACAACCAAGTTCAATTGTAGAAGGTCCAATCCAGCAAGCCAGTGGCAATTCCGGTGGCAGTTCGGTGCTATGCAGAAGCAGTTTGGTAACTTGCGGAGGTAATCCAATGCATTCCAGTGATAGTCAGGTACATTCTGAAGATAGTACGTTAGTTTTTTGTTATATTTCGGTGCAATTCGGTGACAGTTCAGCATTATGCGGTGATAATTCGATGATCTTCAATGACAATTCAGCATTATCCGGTGACAATTCGGTGATCTTTGGTGGCAGTTCAGCATTATCCAGTGATAATTCGGTGATCTTCGGTGACAATTCAGTGATCTTCGGTGATAGTGCGGTAGTGTTCAGCGGGAATTTACTGCATTCAGCATTTTAGGTGCAAGTTCAGCCAATTTCGACACTAAAGTTGAGAAAGGGCTGTTAGATTTTGAGCTAAGTAATCGGTTCAGAGATATCTTAGGACCAGAAAGATGGCAAAGTGACCATATGGGCCAAGAACATCAAGAAATACTTCCCCAAAATTCAGGCAACATGAGTAGTTCACGACAGTAACAACAACAACAACAATAGCAACAACAACAACAACAATGACAACATATTATTCCACCGCGTCCGGTGCAAGCCGGAGGCACATACACAAAATTTGGAGGTTTTTCGGGAGATGATCCTGATGCGCATGTGTGGACATTTGAAATTAATTATATAGTTTTGAATTACCCAACAGACCCTGCTTATAAAGCCATTGTGTTCCAGTCAACTTTGGTTAATGAAGTTGTGCACTGATTAATCGAGTATGACTTGAATCATTTTCGACAGTATGACGACGTGAAGAATGCATTTCTCCAATGATTCCGATTAAAGAAAAACCCTGCAAAAAATTTTTGATTGCTTGCAGAATAATAGGCAAAAGCCACACTAGAATGTACAAGACTATGCCACTCTATTCCGGACTCATTTACGGCAGTTACCACTAGTGCATGCCAATTAACCAGACGACGTCATTACTTAGTGGTTCATAAACGGATTAAATCCCCAATTGAAACAGATCATGATTATACAATGTGTGGGAGGAATGACCTTGGATGCCGTAATCATTATGGCTTTACAACTAGAAAATAAAGTGGGTGTATTCACTGAAGATTTAGACTGGTTGAAGGCATCCAAGCATTCAAATGAGGATCCTGGAAACAAATTTATTGTACTAAATGTAAAAACACAAGACACAACAGCTCAGCATGTGCTCTGAATCAGATGTATTGCACCATTTGCCATACAGCGGACCACACTACAAAGACCTATCCTTATAATGCAAAGGTACAGAGCTGAGTGGCTGTCAATGCTATCATTCAGGAACAAGGGCAACCGGCCAGTCACTACATACCACCACAAATGAGGAATACTCTTTACCAAGGATACAAGAGTTATAGAGGAGCACGGTCAACTAACTTTGGACAAACTTGGTGGAATGCGGGTCCATGAGGTGAAGGTGCATCTCCTCCACCACCTAAATTTCATTTTTGCGGTGAAATGGGGCATCTCAGTAGGTACTGTAAAGATGTGGCTGAGTACGATAAAAGGAAAAAGGAAAGACAACACCCAATGGCGAACATGGTGTACATTTCAGCAGTAGACACTCAAACGGCAGTGGTGCAAACATGCTTGGGAAAGCAATTACAGCTAGCTGCGGAGATTTTTGAACCTGGAATCCGTGAACAACAGAAGGTGTTTACTAAAGCAAGCAAGTGGGCGACTTAGGAACAAACTGTTTTTCTTGACCCAGTTCTGGTGATGCAACAAAGCATACTGCAGGCAATACCAGAAGGAAGAAATCTGATCCACACAACACCGGAGTCCCCACCGGACTCCGTACTGGAAACATCAAAATTTGATACGGTGTGGGATGTCTTATCCAAGGCATCAATTACACTACCATTGGGACAATTATTGGCTTTGGTTCTTGGTGTGCACCAACAGTTCTAGCAATAGGTCAGTCCAGGACCTTCATGTGCTCCTTCGACAACAACAATCCAGCCCGAACTGGACCCGATGGTGGACCATACGATGCCCTTGATTACGGTCTGGTATAAGAATCATAAAATAACATAAGTATTAATTGATGGAGGTTTTGGAGTAAACATTGCAACAACAACACTTTGTCAACGGATGGGATGGACACAAATCGAACCTGTCCAATTTTTTATCCGCATGGCTGATCAATCTCGAATTCATCCGGTTGGATTGGTGCGAGACATTCCTATTACTCTTCAAGGAGCGGTATTTAAAATGACCTTCGTTGTTCTGGAATTACCAAAATCCAGCCTTGATTATAACCTTCTCTTTGGACGACCATGGTTAAAGCCAGCTAAGGTAGTTCAAGATTGGTCAACGCATGAATTGATTTTTAAGAATAACCACCGAAAAATATGTTGTTCCACTGGACGATATGAAGCCTTGTGACTTGCATGCACGACCATATGTAGCCGAACCTGTACACATGCTGGATGGTCTTTCAGTTGATGAAGAGGAAGCTTTTCTTAAAGCCAACAAGGATCTGATGGTGCTCGAAACTGTGGACTTACAAACGATTGCAGATAACTGGAGTTCGGCTGCCTGTATGGTAGTACCACTGATCGGTGAACCAGAACCAAGTGAAGCACAGACCTTGGATGATACGATGTTACAACAATTGCTTCAACCAGTTGACGACTTTTCCATGCCCCAACAGTTCTACGTACCGGAAGACCAATTGGTGACCTGCAACTTAGGCGATGAAGCCAATCCGCGGCCAGTGAAGATTAAGACGGGACTATCAGAGACCTTCCAAGATAAATTAGTGCAGCTACTACGTGAATTCAAAATGGACCAATGGGACATTGTTTCCCAATAATTTTGATTGCATAGTAGTCATCCAATTTTTTGAATTTTGTGCTTCATCAAACAAAACAGGATCATTCTCATCACAGAGATTAGATGCAGCCATAACATAGCAATCTGATGCAAAAGAGGCACTATGAGAGCCTGAACGAGTACAATATGACACAGGTGCATCTAATTTGCCGTCACGCAAAGTCTGTACCAGCCATTTTAGCATAGTTTTTGCCTGCTCCATATCAGCTCTCAAAATCAACAAGTGCATCATGTAAATCTGCATCAGAAATAGAATGATCTACATCATCACATGAAACCTCCAAAGTCTAAGAAGTTGCATCATTAGGACAAGCACTAGACTATCCACCTGTAAAAAAAAAGTATCATACATGTCCTTGGAGCTAACATATGTCTCCTTAGTACATGAAAGCAATGGCTGAATAACATCTTCCACAAAAACAACATCATGGCTAACCAGAATGCGTTTAGTATGTGGATGATATAGACGATAGCCTTTACTTTCAGAACTGTACCCAACAAAAATACATTTTATTGCTTTATCATCCAATTTTCTGTGATGTTGTTCAGGCACTAGTGCATATGCCAAACAACCAGAAACACTTAGATGAGCAACAGATGTCTTGCGATCATGCCAAGCCTCATATGGAGTGATAGACTATAGCGGTTTAGTGGGACACCTGTTCATTACATATGCTGCACACATGACAACCTTAAGCCAGAAACTATGTGGTAAAGCTTGACTCTTAACCATACACCTCGCCATCTCCATGAGTGACTTGTTCTTCCGTTTAGCAACTCCATTCTGTTGAGGTGTATACGGCACTGTACGCTAGTGTTTTATCCCACGTTTAGACAAAAATGCATTAAAATCAGAAGACATATATTCCCCCCTCGATCAGAACGGAAGGTGCCCATTTTACATGCTAACATATTTTCAGCTAAAACCAAAAACTGTTTGAAGCACATAAACACTTTGGACTTTGCTTTGAGTGGATATACCCACGCATGCCTGGAAAAATCATCAATGAAAGTCATGAAGTAAAGGTAATTTCCAAAAGAAGGAAGCTGCAATTTCTGTGTAGACCGAACTGAACCATCTTTTGGAAAGGAGGAACACTGCATTTTTCCCAAAACACAGCCTTCACATACATGTTTTCCATGTGACTCAAGCTTGGGCAAAGAAGACACCATATTAGATTTCTAGAGGCATAGCAAAGTAGCAAAATTCAGATGACCAAAGGGTGCATGCCAAAGCTTTGCATCTGACATAGCCTGAGAATCATGTACTACACATGCTGTATCATTCACAGATCTTTCATAGTCTATGAGCTTATACAGCCCACGACATAAAATGCTAAAAACAATAATAACATTGCCATTTGACAGATCATGAAGTGTACATCTATCATCAACAAATTTCACAACTAAGCCAATCTTGGCTAATGCAGAAACTGATAACAGATTTTTCTTGATCCCTAGCACAAACAAAGCATCTGACAAAGTGAAGGAATTACCATCAGCAGTGGTCAAAATGATCTTACCAACTCCCATAATAGGATAAGAGGAGTTGTTGGCACATGCAATAGTATTCCTTGAAAGGGCAAGCCTAAGTGAAGAGAAGAAACTACGCTGCGAGGTAATATGTTTGGTCACCCCACTGTCAAAGTACCAAACATTTGAGTCTACTGCAGACATGCACTGCTCATGAGAAGATGGGTCAAGACTGCAAACAGTAGTAAATGCCCATTCTTCTTCTTGCACAAGATTAGCAGACTCGGTTTTTGGTATAGAGGCCTCTGCAATTACCATTCCAGCCTCTTTCTTCTTTTCCTCTTTAGCAGCTAGTTTTGGACAGTTCTTTATGATATGATCGTTTCCTTTACAATACTTGCAAAACAATTTCTGCTTTTTTGATTTCTTGTCATCTTTGTCTTCCCTCTTCGATTGTGCAAAATTAGCAAATTTCTGCTTACAAGTTGAAGAGCTCCATTTTCCTTTGCCCTTTTGACTAGCCAGGAAAGCTTGATCTGCAACACGCATAATGGACATGTTCTGCATGGACTGATCCTCCTGCAACAAAACAGAGACTAACTCCTCAAATGACAAGGCATTTGGATTGCCTTTCATCATCAACCAAAGAGTAGAAGCAAAACTCTGATATGAATCAGGAAGTCCATTCAAAACGGTCTGCATATATGAGCTATCTGGTATAACCTCATTAGTAGAAATCAACTGTTCCTTCATGTCTTTGATCTTTGTTAGAAAACTATCCATAGAATCACCTTCATTCATGTGCTCACTCTCCAACTGTTTTCGGTGGTAAGCAACACGAGCCTCATTCCTAGCTTGGTACAATATGGTAAGTGTATCCCAAGCATCCTTAGTTGTTCTGCAAGAGAGTATGTGAGGAATAATGGCACGTTTGACAGACAAGGCTATCAATGCATGTGCCTGGGCATCTCTGCCATCCCAATGAATTTGCTCCACAGTAGGTGGAGTAGAAACCGCAACACGAACAGGAATATGCAAAATACCATCATCTTCGACACCTTCTGCATCAGCTTCAGTACTTGCAGTTGTAACAGTTGCAGGTGTGATAGGACGTTTTTCAACACCGTGCACAATGTTCCACAGGCCTTTTGCAACCAATACATGTCGCATCATATAAGCCCACAACAGGTAGTTGGTACCATCCAACTTATTCTCAATAGCCAACATAGGAAATACATCAGTGCTTTTAGCCATGGCCGGTGACTAAAATACCTTGATGTAGAAAATTGCTTGTATGTCAAAAAGTTGAACAAAACTACCCAGATGAATTCTGCTAAACCTGTAGGAGACTTTGAGATGCTTATAATGGGGAAACGAAACTGGTATATACCTTTGGCACAAAAAGATGAAATAACCTACACAAGCATTGTGATAGTGCATTTGGAGGCCAAAACGAGCTCAGATCGCAATTTTGGCATCACAAAGCGAAGCTGTTTTGATCTCGAAAACACGCTGAGTATGCTCACCAAAATTCATGCGATTTTGCAAGTCAACTCAGAGAATTACATAGTGCGTTTGTGATATCCTCCCAAAAGATAAGCTACTCTATGAGGAGTTGGGAATCCCCCTTTCAATATGATGTTGGAAGTGGGGTGGGCCACAATACCAATAAATCATAGGTTTATACGATCTTCCAACACATGAACCTTAGCATACACACCTTAAGATTAAAAAAGAAGATGAGTGAGAGATAGAGAGAGAATAGATGAGATTTTCAAAGTTTACGATAATCTAGGATGCTCACCTACACTATCTATATTCCAATGTCAAATTACAAGGTGTGAATATGATACTGTGTGCCTAAGAGGTATGAATGTGTGTGTGTGTATGAGAGAGAGAGAGAGAGAATATGGATAATATAAATAGTCTAGAATTGTTTTACAGCAAACCCAAATTCTGACTGACCTAAATAAAAAACTAGTGAATGAACAAGTGGGGATAGATGTAGACTTGTTACTCATAATATGTTGCTAACACGAACTCCTCCAGATGTCTCCAGATGTAGAGCACACCTCCTCCAAGTGTATGAGAACACTTTCTCCAAGAGGACCTCCTTGATCTTCAACTCTAGACCTCCTTGAGATTAGTTGATGATACCAAACCATGAGGCAAGGCCGTTATTATATAGTTTTATGAGCTTCTTGTGAAAAGCAATTGGCACCAAACTTAGTGCATTTCGAAAAAGCAATCGTGAATCATCAGCAAAATCACTTGGCCATAAAATAAATCTAGGTTTTTTTAAAAAAGCTTTGATTGCTATTGGTGTTGCAAATGGTATTCAAACCCACGTAGCTCGTTTGGGAGTTTCTTATAACAACCTTGGTCGTCATGATCTTCTTGAAGTAGCAAGTAGGAACAATACTACTTATGTTGTATCTTGGAGCAATTAGACATTGAATCCAACAACCCCCCCCCCTTCAATGTCACAATGGTACAAGGTTTAATAACCTGGAAAACTTCCTGTGACTCTCCTTGATCAATGCTTTGGTAAAAATATCTGCAACATTGTCATTTCTAGGTATGTAGACCAGCTCAATGTGCTTCTTAGATACGTGTTCTCGAATATAGTGGTAATGAACCTCTATATGCTTTGTCCTAGCATGATGAACATGGTTCTTTGCAATAGCATATGCACTCCGACTATCAAAAAATATATGAACTGGAAGATGAACGTGAACATCAAGATAAAATCTTCTGTAACCAAACTAATTCAAGTATAGCTATAAAGGCTGCCCTGTACTCTGCTTCACTTGAAGATGTAGCAATTCTAGGCTATTTCTTGGATAACCAAGAGATAAGAAAACCTCCTAGATAGAAAAAATATCCACTTGTGATTCTTCTTGAGTCTTTATCACCTGCCCAATCAGAATCTAAAAAACATTTAAGTAAGTAATATGAAGACTTCGGAAATACCATAGCATAATTGGAAGTTCCCTTCAAATATTTGAAAATTTTCTTAACTGCTTTCCAATGAATTCTCAGCAGACTGTGCATGAACCTAGATACTTGAGAAATTGCAAACTAAACGTCTAGACATGTATTACATAGATATATCAAGCAACCAACTGCTTGACTATATAATGTAGCATTAAATGGTTCTGAATCTGCTTCCGATTATAATGACACATTGAGATCCATAGGTGTCTACATAGGCTTAGAATCTGGCATCTCAAATTAATTTCTCAATGTATTTATGTTGTTTCATGTAGATACACTCATCTCTATACTTGAACTCAATCCCAAGATAATAATGTAAAATACCTAAGTCATTTACATCAAATGAATGCTTAAGTTGTCCCTTAAACAACTAAAGATCTGAATCCTTAGGATCTATCATGATCATATCATCAACATATATGATAATAATAATCAAAACATCCTATCAACTATACAGTTTTTGTAATTCTTCTTATCTTTAGTTTGCATTTTGTGCTAGGCTTCATTATGGCTGAGTTTGCCCATCACTTTCAAAAGTGATACTAGAAAGTCAGTTTGTAGAGCTTCTTGTGAGTTCATGCTTGATGTGTGTGTGTGTGTGTGTGTGTTTTAGAATATGGAGAATATAAACATTTTAGAATTGTTTAACAACAAACCCAAATTCTAACTAACCTAAATCAGAAACTAGTGAATGAACAAGTTGGGATAAATGTAGACTTGTTACTCATAGTATCTTGCTGACACAATTCTCTTGATGCAGAGCACACCTCCTCCAAGTGTATGAGAACACTTCCTCCAAGAGGGCCTCCTTGATCTTCAACTTTAGACCTCCTTGAGATTGGTTGATGATACCAAACAATGCAGCAAGACCCTTATTATATAGTTTTATGAGCTTCTCGTGATCTTCTTAAAGTAGCAACTAGGAACAAAACTACTTATGTTGGTTGTTGGACCAACTAGACATTGATTCCAACCTATGATTCATTTGTGCTACTTGCATGCTTATTTACCTTGCAAGAAACCTCCATCTTTATTTGTGTTTTAAATAAAGTGGTCGAAATTATGTTTCAAAGAAAAATCATGATTGTACTACATATATGCCACATGTTTACCCTTGCAAAACTTACGCCTGAGTTTCCTATTGTCTTTTCTTTTTTATTTTTACTCTATCAACATTCATCATAGAATGCATAACATCTATGCTGCCAACCTAAGTCTTCACTGTTTATTAATGACAAAAGTAAACGTGCAAATGAAATTTCTAGCTTCAAAAGAGTTTCTGAAGGATTCCATTACTTTAT
The DNA here is from genome assembly GCA_020310875.1 of Ceratopteris richardii. NCBI lineage: Eukaryota > Viridiplantae > Streptophyta > Polypodiopsida > Polypodiales > Pteridaceae > Ceratopteris > Ceratopteris richardii. Next base: position 172,855,925 of record CM035412.1, read on the forward strand.
TTCACCCCCTTAGCCAAATAACACGTAGAATCATGAGGAATACTTGTTATTGACTCCATATGCAAGGAGTTCTCGTAAGTGCACATATTTCATAGCGTTTTCAATGTTACTTTTGCTGAATATATGTTCGAATCTCGTGTAATAAGCATCTTAAGGTAGAAAACCATTTGTTTTTGGAACAATCCCTAGTACTTAGGAGCACATATCTCTCCAATAGGACTCTTAAAGTTGAATATGAGAAACGATGTAAGGGAGGGATATAAGGAAGGAAGGTGCTCCAATAGGACTCTTTTGAAAGTTCTGAATATGAGAAACGATGAAAGGGAGGGATATAAGGAAGGAAGGTGAGTTAGGGAGGGAAGAATAAAAATGAATCCTTCTAAGTACTACAGTTTTCTAGGCAAGGCTCTCAAAATAAAACAATATGATCAAAAAGATTAATTGAGAATGAATCAAGATCATATGCATGAGATAAATGATGCAAAGTAAAAGAACAAAAATTGTGGGAGGGAATGAAGATGAAGTGTAATGCAATTAAACTTTAACTTGAAAAAAGATATTTTATGTAGGATTTAGGGGAGGTTGCATGAGAAAATTTTAGGAATTTTGAAGAAGAACAAAAAGGGGAGAGCATGTATATGTCAATGGGTATGAGTGCCACGTGATAAGGATGCATGAATGTATGTATAGTTGTAGAAGAGAGACTCAAGGCGTCTTTTAGGAAGTGGAGTAGATGCTCCTCATAGGACACCATCTACTCAGGGGGGATTCTCCTTAGGGAGAGAGACATTTCACAAATAGAGAGTACAAAAAAATATATAAGTAGAACAAAAGATACAAAAAAGCTTCACATAAATCACAAGATTCACAAAACAAGACAAATCAAATTTGCATCATCTAAAGCACACAAAAGAGAAAGTACTTGCACTATTGACAAGACACACACCTCAAATGACCAGACACTAGCTCACCTACTGCCACTTGATGTAATAAAGTGATATGGTGGAGATGGTTGAACTATGCCCTAAGAGAGAGGATTAGGAAGTATCCTCGACCATGGCTTTTGGGGCAAGTGATTAGCGCATCATATTCCTAACTAAGAGGTTGTGAGTTCAAATCCTTACACTAGTATCAGAGCCTAGGAAGTAGGCTTGGGCAAGGCGGAATGATCCAATGGCCTCTAAAAAAGGTGCTTGGGCACTCTATCATGTGAAAGGGTAGGAATTGTGGAAGGCGCGCATGTCAGTTTCAAGGATGGAACTAACAAAGATTGAGGTGTATCTCTCAATCCCTAGGTCGGATTGAGGCATGTAATATACCGTTGGAAAGCTCTCGGAACGGAATTTCCAATGAGCTAGCTTGAAAGTGTGAAGTCCTTGGGAATCCTTGGGTGGCACTTGATTGAGTGTTCAAGATACCAAGCATGGGTGAGAACAAGGTTCAAGACTGAGGTTGAGAACAAGGGCTCGAGACACCAAGGTTGCGAACAAGAAGGTTCAAGACACCAAGGTTGAGAGCAAGGGTTCAAGAGACCAAGGTTGAGAACAAGGTTCAAGAAACTATGCGAGGTTGAGGGACATCAATTCAAGGGCACCTAGGGAGTCCAAGGGGCTGATCACTATGGCTAGGGGGATAAAAGAGTAGATCATTGAGGACAATGATTGACCAAGGGGGGAAGAATGTAATAAAGTGATAGGTTGGAGATGATTGAACCACACCCTTGAGAGATAGGAGATGGTTGAACTACACTCTAAGAGGGAGGATTAGGACGTAATCCTCAACCATGGCTTTTGGGGCAAGTGGTTCACCCATCACATTCCTAACAAAGAGGTTGTGAGCTCAATTCCTTACATTTTTATTGTGGGATTCGAACTCATGACCTACCAGCTAGGAGTATGATGGGCTAACCACTTACCCCAAAAGCCATGGTTGAAGATTACTTCCTAATCCTCCCTCTTAGGGTGTGGTTCAACCATCTCCTGCTAGTCATATCTTGAGTCTAATACTCTCTTCCCCTTCTAGAGATCATTGCCCTCAATGATAAATCCTTGGTCTCCCCTTGGATTGATATCCTCACCCTTGCATAGTCTCTTGAACTATCTTGTTCTCAACCTTGGTCTCTTGAGCCTTGCCTTTCTGCTTCTTGGCCACTTTGCCTATGGACTTGCCTTGCTCTCAACCTTGGTCTCTTGAGCCTTGTCTTTCCACTTCTTGGCAACTAGCCTACAGACTTTCCTTGCTCTCAACCTCGGTCTCTTGAACCTAGTTCTCACCCATGCAAGTTATCTTGGATCCTCAATCTAGTGCTTCCCTCTCGGGATGTACCCTGGGGGATGTAACCTAGAAGGATGTATCCTGATGTACCCTGGCAACATGTATCCTGTCACCATCTACCCTAGCACCGTGTACCTTGCGATGCGCTGCACTGTGCCATGCCACCTTGTCCAAGACTAGTTTCTAGGCGTTGATACCAATTGTGGGATTCAAACTCATGACCTACCAGCTAGGAGTATGATGGGCTAACCACTTACCCCAAAAGCCATGGTTGAGGATTATTTCCTGATCCTCCCTCTTAGGGTGTGGTTCAACCATCTCCTTCTAGTCATATCTTGAGTCTAACACTTGCCCACCCTTAAGGTTACTTGCTTAGACCTCTTTCTAGGGCTCCCTTTCCATCGACAACACAAGCAGTTAGCAATCAAACAATGAAATAAACTCCAAGGGTGTAATGATAGTCATACACTCATAGACTATAAACGAATTTAGATAACACAAAATTCAAGGATAGGTAGTACTTGATTCACAAAATAGTTTGGTGCACATTACAAGAATTAGGTCAATAAGCCCTTGGGAAGTAGCACTAAGTATCCAAATGCCAATATGCACTTGCTTGAAGCTTCACAATGTACTGCATGTACTCTAAAATACGTAGATGGGATATCCGCCACGCTAGTATGAAGCCCAACCATAGAGTTACAACAAGAGTTACAACACATAGAGATAAGATGTCACCATTTGATAGATCATGAACTATACATCTATCATCAACAAATTTCACAACCAAGCCAATCTTGGCTAATGTAGAAACTAATAACAGATTTTTCTTGATCCCTGGCACAAACAAAGCATTTAACAAAGTGAAAGAACTACCATCAGCAGTAGTCAAAATGATCTTTACCAGCTCCCATAATAGGATAAGAGGGGTTGTTGGAGCATGTAACAATATTCCCTCTAGGGGCGGGCTCGAGTGAAGAGAAGAAACTGCGCTGCGAGGTAATATGTTTGGTTACCCCACTATCAAAGTACCAAACATCTGAGTCTACTATAAACATGCACTGCTCATGAGAAGATGGGTCAAAACTGCAAATAATAGTAAACACCCATTCTTCTTCCTACACAAGATTAGCAGACTCTGTTTTCGGTGTAAAGGCCTCTGCAACAACCATTGGGGCCTCTTTCTTCTTTGCCTCTTTAGCAACCAATTTTGAATAGCTCTTAATGACATGATCATTTGCTTTATAGTATTTGCAAAATAATTTTTGCTTTTTTGATTTCATCTCATCTTTGTCTTCCTTCTTTGAATGTGCAACATTTGCAGATTTCTGCTTACTAGTAGAAGAGCTCCATTTTCCTTTGCCCTTCTGACTAACCAAGAAAGCTTGATCTGCAACACACATAATAGACTTGTTCTACCTAGACTAGTCTTTCTACAACAAAACAAAAACTAACTCTTCAAATGTTAAGGCATTTGGATTGCCTTTCATCATCAAATGAAGAGTAGAAGCAAAACTCTGATATGAGTCAAGAAGACCATTCATAACAGTTTGCACAACTGAACTGTCAGGAAGGACTTCATCTACAGAAATCAACTATTCCTTCAAATCCTTGATCTTTGTCAAAAAACTGTCCATAGAATCACCTTCATTCATGTGCTCACTCTCCAACTGTTTTTGAAGATAAGCAACACGAGCCTCATTCCTAGCCTTGTACAATGTGGTAAGTGTATCCCAAGCATCCTTAACTGTTCTGCAAGAGTGAATGTGAGGAATAATGGCACGTTTGACAAACAAAGCTATCAATGCATATGCCTGAGCATCTTTGCCATCCCAATGAATTTACTCTATAGTAGGTGCAACAAAAATAGCAACATGAACAAGAATGTGCAGAATATCACCATCTTCGACACCTTCTGCATCAACTTCAGTACCTGCAGTTGTAACAGTTGCAAATGTGATAGGACGTTTTTCAACACCTTGCACGATGTCCCACAGTCCTTTTGCAACCAATACATGTCGCATCATATAAGCCCATAACGAGTAGTTGGTACCATCCAACTTATCCTCAACATCCAACATACAGAATACATCACTGCTTTTAGCCATGTCACCTTGATGCAAAAAATTCATTGTATCTCAAAAAGTTGAATAGAACTACTCAGACGAATTCTGCTAAAGTTGTAGCAGACTTCGAGATGCTTATACTAGTGAACTGAAACTGGTACATACCTTCGGTACAAAAAGAGAAAATAGCTTGCACAAGCACTGTGATAGTACCGAGCTCAGATCACGATTTCGGCACCACAGAGCGAAGATGTTTTGATTTTTGAAACACCCTGAGTATGCTCACCAAATTTTTTGCAATTTTGAGACTGCAACCGAAGAGGTGTTGACGAGGCCCTAGATGAAGTGGCGACCTACTCTAATACCAATTGTTGGAGTTAGATGTCTGTGGAAGCATGCAAACATCACAAGGAAGAAGAAGAATCTTGGAGCACAACACACAATACTGAATGTATTACCACTAGAATGTACAAAGATAAGTAGCTCCTTAGGACAATATGCATATATACAAGCCAAGGGAAAAAAACATCCTAAAGAGGGAAAAAAGTGCCCTGACAGTCCTGGAGTGTTCACACACATCACTACCTAAATATATCAACAACTTTGCTTTTGTGTCAATAGCCATTTTAAGAACTCAAATCAGAATAGCAATGTGAATTATATGGTAATATCCGGAACAAAGCACAACCTATTCATTGTTCGGGGTGTTCCTATTGATTTTAGCTATATCATTTCTTAAATATGGAGACAACGCATATGAACTAATGAATAATATATAAACATCTTGTAATGAATATTTACCCACGTGCATTGCAACGAAACCACCTAGAAAAGGATGTTTCAAGACTTACAAATATGGAACACTATCCACTTCATGATTAAGTATTATTTGTTCCGCCAAGTTTATTACTTGCAGTGAAGACCAAGATGCACAACCATTCTCCATGTTATCATAAGCAACATCCATACTGTTTGTATTAGCGAAGAAATAATTGTGACCATTCCATCCTTTTTTGTAATCATGACAAGGAAACAATATCCTTTATATATGAGCAAATAAAAATTTCCTTGCACAATCTTTATACACAAAATGAAGCAAAAAATTATTGAAAAAGTTGACATTATATCGTGTAAAAATATCACAGATCTCTTTCAAGAAATACATAATCAAAATCTTTCTCTATAATCCCTCTCAATCACTTCCTTGTAAAGAAATTGACGTATCATAGATCTACACATGTTAAAATTTGTAATACTTATGAACATAAGGTAAGTGATGAATCATACATCATCCAATTGCTTTGAATTGAGCACATAAACATCACCTAACATAGGAGAATATTATCGTTCACAATAGGTTGAATAAAAACACTGCTCTGTGAAACATGAATACATGTCTAGTATATAGAGATACATAACAGTAGCTCAAATCAACCCTTAGTGATAATAAAAGGGATGTGTATCTCTTTCTAGGGAACACTAGTGTGATCACCAAGACTCAATTAAACACAAGATTACTTCAATAGAATTTACTTATAAGATAACCCATGGAATAAATAGGGTATAAGTGTACAAAAATATTAACTATTGGGCACAATTCAACACATTTATGCTACATTCGTAAGTTCAAATACTCAATAATTGTTATCAGGGCTTCATAAGGGGGTCACAAAAAAAGGAAGGTAGCTAATTGAAGAAAAGCGTTCAAGAATTGAATCCCAAATCAAGAAGGATTAAGACTACATTTCATACATCAAAGGCACAAAGCTCACTCGAAAAATCGGTCATATCAAACGAAGCTTATATAAGTAATTCTTAAATTTGTTTCATCACTTTGGATTAGAGAATAAAGTCTAACCAAAGGTAGAAGAAGATGGTAGATGTTGATAATTAAATCAGTAAACTAGAGAAAGGAAATTGTCAATTATCTTTGAGGCCTATAATCAATAACTATTTGGCACGCAAATGACTTGGTAAGTGGCCACAAATGATAGATCACATGTAGATAAAAAATAACCCTTATAAACTCCTCAAAGAATAATCACAAAGAAATGGGAGGAAAGGAACATAGGCGTGATGTTCAAAATTTCACAACATATAGGTGATCCAATGATTGAACATATACAAATTGGAAAAACAAAGGAATTTTTGGATACATGAAAAATAATCTATGCTTTAAGCATTAAAGCTAGGAAGATATAGTTGAAAAATGAACTCAAAAACCTAAATAAGTCACCAAGGCAATCCATCAATGACTAAATACTCAAAGAAAAGGAAATCAATGAGTCATTGTGACAAGTAGAAAGCACTTTACATAATGATTATTTGGTTTCTCATATATTGAATGGATTAGGGGAAAGATGAGAGCTTAAAATCCTTCACCATCTTAGTCTATGTAAGGGATAATATGATAGAATTTGATCAACTCATTTCATTGATGATAATAGAAGACCTCAACCTTGGGAGAACCAAATCCAAGGAAGGGAAAATCAAGTGTTGCACACAACTAGAGGTAAAAGTAGGTATAGAGGAGTAGGAAGTAGAGTGTAATGAACGATTAATCAACATCAAAGCAACCAAGGAAAGTTCAATCCAATTCAAACGAAGAAGCAATGGAAAAGGATAAAGAAAAACCAAGGATAGAGGCATATTCAACAATACATAGAATCATGAAAGGAATGGATATTATATATCTAGTAATCCAAGTTATTTTGCTAATGAATGAATCATAGGCAAAATGAAGACCATAAATGGTATATAGACAATGGATGCAACAATCCAATGTCTTGCAAAGGTGAACCCTGCTCAAATTTATAGGTATCATACAATAAATCATGATGTCGAAAATATGTGTCATAATATATGGCACATTATTGAGCACATTGGAGACAATAAATTCAAAGAACAATCATAAAAAAGAATAAATTTTAGAATATTCACATGTACTTACTATAGCTAAAAACTCAATTTCTATTGGAAAAATGGTAGAGAACGTTAATAAATTCAAAGAACAATCATAAAAAAGAATAAATTTTAGAATATTCACATGTACTTACTATAGCTAAAAACTCAATTTCTATTGGAAAAATGGTAGAGAACGTTTATCAGCTAAAATTCAATGAGAGATATTGATTAATTGGAAATCCAAATGAAGAGCTCATAGCCAAGAGAAGGAGAGAAGGAAATATGTTTACACTAGGAATTCAACAACTAAACAATTAGGTGATGTATGTTACATATGGTGAGAAGAAAAATACAAGATTAGATCTATGGCATCAAAGGATTGGAACATAGGAATACTCAAAACCTTAAGGAAATGTGCAAGATCCAAGTGGTAGGATGTTTTCCCTATTTCAACACTTATTTCTTGCATGAAGTATGTCAAGCATTCCAATTAGGAAAAAAGGTAGTCAACCTTTCAAACTAAGCAAGTACATTGTCCCACAAGTGTTAGTTTTGATATACATAGATATACAAGGATCTACAAGGGAGCCATAGATTGTAGGAAATAGGCATTATGTCATTTTCATTGATAGTTATTCTAGAAAAGTATGCCCTCTATTGCATAAAAGGAAAATCATGTGTATCACTATGTTCAAAATATTCAAAGCTCAAGAAGAAACAAAGTAAAGCAAGTAAACAAGGACACTAAAGCTAGATAGAGAGGTAGAATGTTTCTCCCATGGATCTAGAGAATTCCTACAAGACCAGTGTATCAAAAGGCAATAAACACATAGGTATATACCCCAACAAAATGAGGTGGAAATAAAGGAAAATAAGGCAAATTGCAAAGTTAGCAAGATGTACATTGAATGAAATGAATATGCCCACTTTATTATTGGATGGAGGTTGTAGCTACAACTCATTACATTATGAGCAGGTGTACCACTTTAGGTATTTAAAAATTAAGTTGGGAAGAAATGTGGAGTGGAAGGAAACAAAATCTTTCACATTTAAAAATTTGGATGTGTGTGCTATGAACACATACCATAAGCAATAATATCCAAATTGAGTGCTAGTGGTGAAATGAGAAAAACATATTTCTAATCTATTATTAAACACACACTAAACAAGCTATGAATTAAGAAACAAAAGGCATGAAAAGTGATTATGTAGTTAGGTGAATAAATTGCATGAAATCATCTATGAGCATGAAGACTCCATGTGGAGAGACTGGTCACTATTTCCAATTATCTAGAGTGAATGATCATGTGAAAGATGAAGTGACTCCCTCTTTCTATGTGTTGGGGGAAGCATCTCAACCCCTATGCAACAATGAAGCATGAATGACCTCCACAAGCGCCCTTTTTTGACCTTTGCACACCAAAATTGATCTTTATCAGAGCACATTGAGAGACCTCTAGTGAACTTTTGTAGACCACATAATGAATCTCAAACTTGGCTCAACTTTAGAGCACTATAAAGGTTACCCAAGGAAATTAAAATAATAGAAAATAGATAAATAGAGGAGAAATACTCCTTACAACTCAAAGCAAATGAGCTCCAATGATATCAATCAACAAACTTCACTACTTTAAAGGTTTCTCCCAACATACTTAGAGACTGCTTCATAGACTCTGTGTGCTTCAAATAGGCTCTAATATCTATCCAATGACACAAACATTACATCAAATGGATAAAGAAGGAGGTAGAATCAATGCTAACAAATAAGGTTAGAGAGTTGCAACATTGCCTCTCCACACACATAGATATGACTACCCAAAGCTAACGAAGAAGCAGGCAAAGAGCTTGCTTATTACAATTCTAGCACTTATTTCACACTCTAAATGAATTATAAATCCCAAGAGATCACTAAAAGACTCGTGATATAAGTTACTTTTATAGGAGAGAACTTTGCCCCTAAAATTTAGGACCCACCTTTTCCAAAAAATCAGCCTTCTAAACTGGAGGACTTAGTTGAGATGACTTGGGGAGTGTTTTGTTGAGTTTTTTTTATATTAAATCTCATGCTTTTAAACTTCCATAAATTGTTCCACATTTCCATGATTGATTTCTCATGAATTTTGGCTTGAAGCTTGATTTTTAATGCTCCCCCTCAAGCTTCAAATCTTCATATTCATCCAAGCTCCTTCATGTTGATGCACTGCTTGAACTTTGAAATGTCCAATGCATCCAAAGCCTTTGTAAATATGTCCAAAATTTGGTCCTTGGGACCTATATGATGCACTAAAACATCCTTGTAGATCACCTTTTCTCTTACAAAGTGAAAAAGCACTTCAATATGCTTGGTTCAAGCATTATAGACAGGATTCAATGCTTGAATGCTATTCATATTTTTACAAAAGATTAGAGATGTTTCAACCTACAACTTAAGCTCCATGCATAGCTTTGTAATCCACATTATCTCACTTGTAATTTGAACTAAAGCTCTGTACTTAGCCTTAGTTGAGGATAAAGCCAATATGGGTTGCTTCTTTGTAATCCATGAGATCGTTTTGCTACCTAGAATGATGAGGTAACCACTTGTACTCCTTCTACCTTCATTTGAACTCGCCCAATAACCATGGGACTAATAGTTGACCTACATATCATCATCAAATGAGTAGAAAAATCCTTCGTTTATAATAGCCTTGAGATATCTTAACATACATCTTGCAGCTTGCAAGTGTGCAGTCCTTGGACTATGCATAAATTGTGATAACACTCAAATGAGTAAAGAAATCCTTCATTTATAGTAGCATTGAGATATTTTAACATTTTTCTTGAATCTTCAAATGTGTACTCCTTGGACTATGTATAATCTATGATAACACTCCAACTCCATATGCTATATCATGCCTAGTTATTGTGGCATGATTGGAAGAGCCTACAATAGATTGATACAAAGTTACATCCCATATTGGTTCTCCATCAAAAGAGCTTAACTTTACATTAAATTAAATGTGAATTGAAATAGGCTTGCAATGTAGCATCCAAAACCTCTCAAGTAGGCCTATAATATATTTCCTGTGTATGAGCATAATACCTTCTTCTTTGTATACAACTTCAATGCGAAGAAAACACCTAAGATCTCCAAGATCAGAGATCCTAAAATCCTTTTTAAGCTTTGCCTTGATCTCCTCAATCTCTACTTCCAAGCCCTTGGATCTTTCTTTAAGCCATAAGGTGCCTTCTTCAACCTACACACCTGATGTGGAAACTTCTATGAAAAAAACATAGTGGTTGATCCATGTATACCTCTTCCCCGTCTCCATTGGGAAAGGCATTATTGATATCCTATTACAAAAGCTTCCATCCTTTTCTTCTAGCCATTGCAATGAGTTTCCTAATGGTTCTCATCCTTGCCACGGGGATGAAGATCAATTCAAAGTCCACTCATAGCTTTGTGCAAAACCCTTGGCTACCAATCTTACTTTGAACCTAGAAATAGATCCATTTGAATTCCTCTTTAATTTATACACTCACTTATTACCTATTACCTTTATGTTCTTCTTCTTGGGCACTAGATTCCATGCTTGATTCTCCTCAAGTGCAACAATCTCTTCTTGCATTTCCTCTTTCCATTCGGTGTGCCTGTTTGCATCTTCATAAAAGTTGGGATCATGATCTTCTACTACTTTGTTCATATATGCATAATGAGTTTCCATGTAAGAATCATAAGTAAACCTTTGAGTTGGATACTTAAATGTAGAAGAATTTCTTTCTTCACCTTCTGAAGTAATAAACCTCCTTTGCCTCAAGTACTTGATCTCTTTCTTTGATGTGTTCTTCATTGTCTTCAACTTCATTATCATCTTCATCCAACTCTAGCAATGCTTATTTGCCTTTATTTATTGATTGTCCTTCATAGCTTGATGAAGATCTCCCCCTCCATGGTGGTTTGATGCTTGAATTATCTTCATTGATGGAACTCCTTGGGCCGCTTAGCTCTAAGTCAATTTGTCCTTAATCATCTCCAAGTTTTTCTTCTTCATATTCCTACATACAATCACATTTCTTATACCAAGGGAGTAGCTCATCAAATGCTACATCTTTTGATATCCTCAATTCCTTTGAAGTAGACATGTTGAGTGGAATGAGAGTTTACCTCCAAAGTGAAGAGTCTTCCTAGCTTTCTTCCTCTTGCTATGACCTTTTACTATTCCTTAGGATTCTCCAAAAAGCATCCACCTTTGTTGAACCTTACTTGATACCCTCTTTCAACCATGTGCCCTATGGACACCAAGTTCTTTGTGATGGCAGGTGCATGCAAGACATCCTTGAGACATCTTCCTTCGCCCTTGTCATCCTAAGCTACATATCCAACATGGGAGATCTCATGGATTGTATCATCACATGTTTCTGCATATCCTTTACCTTTGGGAGCATGTAGATTAGTAAACAAAGAAGCATTGCAACTCATATGGTTGCTACATCGACTATCAATATACCAAGTGTTATCTACTTTGTTGGAAATTCCCATTCATGTGCATCATCAAGAGTTTATCATTTTTTGAACTTGTACAAACATAATTACCTAGGCCTTGTATGAAGAAATTTGATTATAGCTCCTTTGGTTTCCTCCGTGGTGTCAATCTCTAGCATAGTGACCAATCTTGCCACATATGTAACACCCTTCTCCATCTTGATTCCTATTTTATTGATGACATCCTCCTCATCCTCTTGTTCTTCCTCTACCTCTTTGTGATGAGGTGCCTTTGTCATGTCCTTGATTGCTTGGATGGCCTTGCCTTCCTCCAAACCTTCCTTTGCCCTTGATTTGTTCTCGACTTCCTTCTCCCCTTTAATTACTTGCATAAAAGATGTGTGCATCCTTGCTTTGAGTTGAACCTCTACCTATGTTCTTCTCTTTTGTGACCATGAGAGCAACCAAAGGCTCAAAATAAGGGAGATTATCCCTTACATACATTGAATTGGTAAAGGATTTCCCGTTCTCATCATCCCTCAAACCATTAAGGGTATATGCCACAAAATCATCATCATCATCTATGTGGTTTCCAATGGATACCAATGCATATGACAATTCCTTCACCTTAGGTATGTAATCATTTATGCTACTTCTTGAGCTTTTCGTAAGGATGTTGAGCTCACCCTTAAGCTAGAACTTGTTCTCTATCAACAGGTTGTTGGATGCTTGATTTACTTATGCATTACTCGACCAGATATTCAGTTTGATGTTTGAGCAGGTTTATGCATTGCCCAGGAGTCAAGCATTGGCAGGCGGTTAAACGCATCTTTCGCTACTTGAGTGCTCCTCGGCTACTTGGGTTGTTTTATCCCAAGGGGGGATCACTACCGCCAGATTTGCATGCTTTTTCTGACTCTGATTGGGCCGGTTGCTATGACACTCGTGTGTCCACTAGTGGCTTTTGCTTCATGCTTGGTAGCTCATGTATATCTTGGTTGAGCAAGAAGCAGCCTACTGTGGCCACTTCCAGTTGTGAGGCTTAGTATAGGGCAGCTTTCACAGCTATTGTTGAGTGTGTGTGGCTCAGACGCCTTATGGCTGATTTGGGTGTTGGTCAGTCTTCTGCCATCACCATCTTCACTAATAGTCAGAGCGCATTGGTAGTTGCGAGGAACCCTGTGTTCCATGCTTGCACTAAGCACATTGAGGTGCATTATCATTATGTCAGGGAGAGGTTCTCTGCTGGGGAGATCAGCTTGGCATATGTGCCCACGCAAGAGAACGTTGCAGACCTTTTCATGAAGGCTCTACCCAGAGAGAATGTTGAAGCTTTTCACAAAGCTTTGGGCTTACTTCCTTTTGTGGAGTGATTTCTACATAGTTTGGCACTTCCTTATACATGAGTGCCAGCTACTTGTTCACCGCATCACTCCCAGGGGGGATTTGTTGATATATTTAGGTAGTGATGTGTGTGAACACTCTAGGACTGCCGGGGCACTTTTTTCCCTCTTTAGGAGGTTCTTTTCCCTCGGCTTGTATATATGCCTATTTCCCTAATGGGCTACTTATCTTTGTAGATTCTCTAGTAATACATTCAATATTGTGTGTTTGTGCTCCAAGCTTCTTCTTCTTCCTTGTGTTGTTTGCGTGCTTCCGTAGACATCTATCTCCAACACTCTTGTCCTCTTAAATTCTTGCAAAAGCTCTCACTGTTGTCAAGATCTTGCTCACGTGCATACAGAGCTTACGCAAACAGAAAACACACAGAGAATAGACGCAACAAGAGACGAGACCGAACGCAAGATTGGGTGCAATCTCCCCCCATGCACTCTGTTTCGACAGTCCACAGAGTGCATGTATTTATAGGTTTTGATTACGTCGAAAAGAGTGGTTACATGAGAGCGGCTTTGAAAAGCAAGCGTGAAACTAAAAGTTGGTAACTTTTACAGAAATCCATTGCTTTGAATAACAGCAACTGCGGTCTACAACGACCCTTATTCTAACCATTACTTTTCTAATAATAGAACCTTCTATGCAGGTTTATTTACAAGCTAAATAATAATTATTCCGATTATTGATATCCGCCCTTTCACGCCTTGCACGCTCCTCAGGAACCTTCAGCTGCTATATCAGAAACAGCAGACACACATTAATACATTAATAATATAACACTTTAACAATGCATTGTTCAATAATATACAACATGCCTCTCAGTTGACAAGCAACTGACCTCAATTGATAAAATAATTTAACACTCTAACAATTACAATGCATTGTTCAACATATTCCATGTTACATTCCAACAATAACACTGCATTGTTCAACATATTCCATGTTACTGTTACAATCCAACAATGCATTGGCCAACATATTCCATGTTACAATCCAACAATGCATTGGCCAACATATTCCATGTTACTATCCAACAATGCATTGGCCAACATATTCCATGTTACAATCCAACAATGAATTGGCCAACATATTCCATGTTACAATCCAACAATGCATTGGCCAACATATTCCATGTTACACTCCAACAATGCATTGGCCAACATATTCCATGTTACTATCCAACAATGCATTGGCCAACATATTCCATGTTACAATCCAACAATGCATTGGCCAACATATTCCATGTTACAATCCAACAATGCATTGGCCAACATATTCCATGTTACAATCCAACAATGCATTGGCCAACATATTCCATGTTACTATCCAACAATGCATTGTTCACCATATTCCATAAGTTATAACATGCCCCTCAGTTGAAAAAGCAACTGACCTTAGTTGATAAAATGATAAACATAGATGGCTAGTCACATGTTTCATCACTGAATAAAAAGAATAGGCATGTGCCATGTAAAATCACATGCATGGAAATGTTCATGGAGTCAGTACATTAATGTGTTTGTGTACGATAAGCAATGGCAACTTTTCATCCCAGTTAGTAGGATTATCTAATGAATAACAACGCAATAAATCAAGAATAGTACTGTTGGTAGCCTCACTTTGTCCATTACTGTCAGGATGAAATGCAGAACTAAAATCTATTTTAGAACCAAAATGTTGAAATAAGGCAACCCAAAAATGATTACAAAATCTAACATCATGATTAGATAACATTACTTTAGGAAATCCATGATGTGGGAAAATGCATTTAATGAATAATTTTGCAGCTTGAGGTGCAGGCAAAGTTTTTCTACATGGAATGAAATATGCATATTTACTAAACCTATCAACTATTGTCCAAATCATATCCTTATGTGATGAAATGATGGGAAAACCTGTGATAAAATCCAGGGAAATTTGTTCCCATGGTTCATTTGGAATGGAAAGTGGCATTAATAATCCAAATAGTTTATTATGATGATGTTTGACACGCTGACATACAATGCATTGAGAAACATAAGGTGCAATATCTTTTTCCATGTGTGGCCAAAAGAAGAAATCTTTGCAAGCAGAAATGGTGCTCTGTATGCCTCTATGACCCATGTAAGATGGTTCATGCATTTCTTTAATGACAAAATCTTTAAAAACTTGGGTTATGCACAATCTATGTTGAAAATAAAGAAAAACATTAGGAAATGTATAATGTTCATCAGATAAAGATGCGCCATTGTTGAAGTCATGCCATGCACGTGAAAAATACAAATCAGATGCAGAAATGGAAACCATGTCTTGAAAAGAATGAATTTGGATGGCAAAAATATCATTCAAAACAACAGAATGCGAAGGAAAACGGCTAAGAGCATCCGCTAAAACATTAGCTTTACCAGGCTGATATTGTATCATGGGTTGGAAATTTTGAATTAATGATGCCCATTTAAGATGCCTATGTGAAATTAAGGGTTGATTTAATAAATGCTTAATTGCCTGTTGATCGATTTTGATTAAGACCTCAGAGCCCATAAGATAGTGTTTCCAAATTTGCAAAGCATGC
The DNA here is from genome assembly GCA_020310875.1 of Ceratopteris richardii. NCBI lineage: Eukaryota > Viridiplantae > Streptophyta > Polypodiopsida > Polypodiales > Pteridaceae > Ceratopteris > Ceratopteris richardii. The sequence continues at coordinate 172,871,577 of CM035412.1, forward strand.
ACAACTACTAACAATTCTTTATCATACGTACTATAATTCTGTTCTGAGGGCTTAAGCTTTCTACTCTCAAATGGATAGGATGGTCATTTTGCATTAAAACAGCACCTATTCTTGAACCACTAGGATCAGTAACGACATGAAAGGGTTGTGAAAAATCAGGTAACTGTAAAACAGGTGCATGTGAAAGTGCTGGTTTAAGTTGTTCAAAAAATTGTTCTTGGGTAAGTCCCCATGCAAATTTTATTTTCTTTTTCAACAACAAGGTAAGAGGCAATGCTAAATAAGAAAATTTTGAACAAACTTCCTATAGAAACTAGCCAACCCAAGAAAAGAACGAACATCATTGACTGATTGTGGTGTAGGCCATTCTACTATAACTCTAATCTTTTTCGGATCCACATGCACACCTTCACTTGAAATATTATGTCCTAAATATTCTAGCTTACGCTGAAAGAAATAACTCTTTTTAGGATTAGCATAAAGTGTGTTCTCTCGTAACAAATGAAAAACTATTTCAAGATGCTTTTCATGTTCACTATCATTCTTACTGTAAACAAGTATATCATCAAAGAATACAAGAACAAAAGCTTGGTAATCAAGAAAAATATTGTTCGTCATTCGTGCAAATGTCGCAGGGGCATTAGTAAGTCTAAAGGGCATTACCATAAATTCTTATTGGCCAGTTGAGTTCTAAATGCAGTCTTTAAAAATATCACTTTGTGTCATACAAATCTAATGGTAACCCGATTTAAGATCAATTTTACTAAAGACATGAGCTCCTCGTAACTTATCTAAGAGATCATCTATTTGAGGAATAGGGTATCTATTCTTGATGGTAATCTTGTTAAGGGCTCTATAATCAATGCACATTCGATAAGTTTTATTCTTCTTCTCTACTAAGAGAACTGGTGCTCCAAATGGGGAAGAACTAGGCCTTATAAGTCCTTTTTGTAGTAGGTCTTTTACTTGGTTTTCTATTTCCTTTTGATGTAGTGGGCCATGTCTATAAGGTGCTTTAGGAGGAGGTGAACTACCAGGGACTAAATCTATGCTATGGTCAAAGGATCCTCGAGATGGTGGTAGTTCAAAGGGATACTCAGACATAAAACAATCCTTGTAAGTACTCATGAAAGGTTTATATGCATCAAGAAGTGTATGAATATAATCATTGATGACATTGACAAAAACAATGCATGAGTTGAATCCTTTCCTAAATGCACCCTTTACTTGAGTGTGACTAATCAATGGAAACGGCTGGAAATCATGATGTGCAGACAAAGTAATGATTTGACCTTTGAATTCAAAGTTAAAGGTATGCGTATGGTAATCAATACGTGGGTTATAATGGTGACGAAAAGGCATACCTAGTATAACATCATAAGATTGCAAAGGTGCAATTAAAAATGTTCGTGAATCAATATATGGGCCTATGTTAATCATAACATCTTGCACTTCTCGTGTTACATTATAACGACTACCTTGAAATGCAGCTTTCACTTTATATAAGGACGAAAACGTTTGTAATTTAAATTCCTGTACTAATAAATGTGAAATGAAGTCATGTGAACTACCATCCTCATGTAGAATTTTAACTAGTTTGTTATTTATTGTACCCTGCATGCAAAGTAGAGAGTGAAGAGAGATATCGTTACCCAAAGTACTTAAGTCCTTCTCCAATGATTCCTCTGTCCAAACAGGAGGAATTTCTTCATTATGGACCTCCATGTTATGCAATTGAGCTGTAGCTGGTTTCATTGTGAAGAGGTCGTAATCTGCACCTTATTTTTGTATGTCCAGGTTTATCACAATTCTAGCAGGTGATTCGTGGTCACTTTTGTTGGGCATCCACTGCTGAAGTTTGAAGGGTAGGTGGTTTGGTTGGTTGGAGAGATGAAGCAATAGGTGGAGTTAAGTAACTAGATTGTGGAGGACGAGAACTAGGGTAAGATGGGGCATTAAAAGTATGCTTCATAGGAAATGTAGGTTTAATATAAAGTGGTCGTAGGGTGTGAAGCTTAGCTTGGATTCCCACCTCCAAACCAACTATCGTCGTAAGGTTGTCTCCCTCAGTTTGTATTTGTTGGAGGACTTCGTCACGTTGTCGGATCTCATTTTGAGCTCCTCAAAGCTCATGCCGCAAAAGCTCTAGTTGTTGTTCAAGTGTTGCCTCAGGTAGAGGTGAATTACTATAATCCTCCATGGTGCTCTTGGACCCTTAAGCTAGTGCTTTCCTCTCGGGATGTACCCTAGCAGAAAAGTACCCTATCTGGATGTACCCTGATGTACCCTGACAGGATGTACCCTGGTGTACCCTGAGAAGTGTACCCTCAGAAGGGTACCCTGAGAAGTGTACCTTGAAAAGATGTACCCTGAGACACGCCGCGTCGCGTCACACTGTGCCGCCTTCAAAAGTAAAAACTGAAAGTTATGTTAAATTTAAGGAGAGAGAACTTGAGTAACAACTCCAAGAAAGAGTGTAGCGGTAAAAATACTTCCCTTGAAAGTAGGAGGTTGTGGGTTCAAATCCTCCTACCTTAGGGAATCTAAACCACTCTATTGCCACTCAAAATTAAAATTGCCTCGCACGTAGCCAACGGTCGCCAAGGGAGCCTTGGGTGCCAATGTTGCCAATGTATTGCCTAAGTTCTTTGCCTTAGTCGACGCCTTGGAGTAAGCCGAAGGATTAAATGTAGGTGAAAACGTACTGGAACTGGAACAAAAACAGAAACCGAAAACGAAGACGAAGACGAAGACGGAATCGGAATCAGAATTGGAATTGTGAACAGAGAACAAAACCCTCTATATTGACGCGTGCAAAGCTCTGATACCACTGTTGTCAGGATCTTGCTCACCCGCATACAGAGGTTACGCAAACAAAAAACACACAGAGAATAGACGCAACAAGAGATGAGACCGAACGCAAGATTGGGTGCAATCTCCTCCCATGCACTGTGTTTCGACAGTCCACAGAGTGCATGTATTTATAGGACTTTTTGATTACATCGAAAAGAGTGGTTACATGAGAGCGGCTTCGAAAAGCAAGCGTGAAACTAAAAGTTGGTAACTTTTACAGAAAGCCATTGCTTTGAATAACAGCAACTGCGGTCTACAACGACCCTTATTCTAACCATTACTTTTCTAACAATAGAACGCAGGTTTATTTACAAGCTAAATAATAATTATTCTGATTATTGATATCCGCCCTTTCACGCCTTGCACGCTCCTCAGGAACCTTCAACTGCTATATCAGAAACATCAGACACACATTAATACATTAATAATATAACACTTTAACAATGCATTGTTCAATAATATACAACATGCCTCTCAGTTGACAAGCAACTGACCTCAATTGATAAAATAATTTAACACTCTAACAATTACAATGCATTGTTCAACATATTCCATGTTACATTCCAACAATAACAATGCATTGTTCAACGTATTCCATGTTACTGTTACAATCCAACAATGCATTGGCCAACATATTCCATGTTACAATCCAACAATGCATTGGCCAACATATTCCATGTTACTATCCAACAATGCATTGGCCAACATATTCCATGTTACAATCCAACAATGCATTGGCCAACATATTCCATGTTACAATCCAACAATGCATTGGCCAACATATTCCATGTTACAATCCAACAATGCATTGGCCAACATATTCCATGTTACTATCCTGCATTGGCCAACATATTCCATGTTACAATCCAACAATGCATTGGCCAACATATTCCATGTTATAATCCAACAATGCATTGGCCAACATATTCCATGTTACAATCCAACAATGCATTGGCCAACATATTCCATGTTACTATCCAACAATGCATTGTTCAACATATTCCATAAGTTATAACACTCACAAAGCATACTCTATTGTTTACTTGCTAAATGCAACTTCTCCATGAATCATAATCCTTAGTCAAAGCAATCTGTGCTTTTTTTAATCAACCTTTCCATTTTTTTTCTTTTTTAAATGGAACAAATATGGTAAACAATTTATCTAAGCTTGTTACTTGCCTAAACTAACAAAAGAATGAAATTGATAATGAAGTATGAATGTCTAATGATGAAAAAGATGACAAAACAAAAAGATAAAAATGTACCTATTCCTACTACTAATGATGGAAAAGATGATGAAAGACAAGCTAAAAATGTACAAAACAACTTCAAAGGCACAACAAAGTGCTCATCAATATTTCAAAAAGGCATCTTACCACCTCTCCTAAGCTTCATGCTTCAATGGAGACCTTGAACAATAGCGTATTCCCAAGCAACATTCCCAAAGTTATTGTAGGTGGGACACTTGCATGCTCTTTGCGAAGCACCTATACGAAGTAAGAATTCAGTTTATTTCTACTTTTCTTTGAGCCTTGCTAGGTTCCAACCCAAAATTGGGCGAGTGGCTACATTACCCATACTCGCGAAGCTAAGAATTCTATTTGTCTACAAAAGAGTCCCACAAAGAATTACAATAAAAAAAAGTTATCTCATCATGCTTCTCGATGACCAATCACCCCTATACCCTTAACTCTTCCCATTGATTTTTCCCAAGATTTAGCTCTCACACCTCCTTCTAAAGAGAAGACTAGGAGAGCAGTCAAATCCACCTCTGACACCTCTGAAGATATTCAAGCACCAATGGAGGATCTTGCAAATTTGTTGTCCATATTAAACATCAAATTTCATACTTTCAAAAGTCTAGTGCACCAAGACACGAATGATCATGTAAGGATATTTATCTCCTTATGCCAAGAACAAGGATCGCAAAACCGTGAGGATGCCATGCTAATTCACTTTGAAGGAAAAAGTCGATCTAATTACACCACCTCCCCAAACCCAATCGAGAAACTTAGAAGGGAATCAAAAGCACTTAAAATGCAACACAACCAACATCAAGAGAAGGTTTCCGTAGTTTTGGGAAAGGACATCAATGATGTGGTGCCATTTCAGTCAAAGGAGAAGTTAACTCAATTAACAGGCATAATTCGAGAAGAAAAAAGAAACAATAAAATACTCGGCTAATGTCATAATGCTTAGTGTGTAGGTTTATGGCAATGACCAAAAAGCACAATATGGAGCACCTTGATTCTTGGGCTTGTAAAATCACATATTTTATTGGATGAATTCTTAGAGAAAATGCGCTACAGAAAATGCTTAGATGATCTCAACTTGATCCACACCTTTTGTAGGAAGGTGGAGATATCATCCCACATCATCGACGGTGACTCACCACGCCATTCTATGAGGCAAGGTGATCCCATACACACAATCATCTTTGTTGTAATGGGCTATCTCCATGATGAGGTGATCCAACAATGGGTGGACCAAAGTTGCAACCCAGTCAAGTAGGACAAAGGGAACAAGTTGTCATACATGCACCTTGTATGAGAAGGTTGTAGGCAAGGGCTCAAAAGTTGGCAATATGTCCATGGTCAATAATAAAAGCAAATGGACAAGCATACAGATGATGATAAGTATCAAGGTTCATGCAGAATTTGACAGTGTTACATTGGAAAGCAATAAAGCGAATCTTTCGATATTTGAAGGAAATTCAAATTATGCTATGGTATTTTTGAAATCTACACATTTGTTACTAAAAGGATTTTCAGATTTTGATTGGGCAGGTGATAGAGACACAAGAAGAAGTACTAGCGGATTTTGTTTTTATCTTGGAGATTGTCTTATCTCATGGCTTTCGAAGAGACAACCCACTATTGCCACTTAATCATGTGAGGCTGAATATCATGCATCATTTACAGCTACTCTAGAGTCAGTTTGATTGCAGAAGATTTTCAGTTATCTTGATGTGAGAGTACATGAACCCATTCAGATATTTTCAGATAGCCAGAGTGCTAAAGCTATAGCTAAGAATCCAGTGCATCATGCAAGGACAAAGCATATAGAGGTACACTACCACTATATTCGAGAGCAGTAGCTAAGAAGCACATTGAGCTGGATTATGTTCCTTCTAGTGAGAATGTTGCAGATATTTTTACCAAAGCATTGACCAGAGATAGTCATGAGAAGATTTGCAGGTTACTGAAGGTTGTACCATTGTGACATTGAAGGAGGGATTGTTGGAAGTCAATGTCTTCATTGGTCCAACAAATAACTTCACTAAGAAGCTCCAACTTCAAGTTTCAAACGGAGTGTGCGTATATTAGTTTCTTTATAGAAATTCTACAAAGAAGTCATGTCGACGGCGTGGAAAGAAGAAAGCTTTTTCATTCTACCCACCTAGGTTCAAATCCCGCGGGTAGCAGCAACGTTGCGAATAGAAGTTTTTTGAGTTTTTTGCTTTATTAAAAACACACGGACGGCCGTAGCTTTATTTCGAATAAAGCTTTTGGAGGGATCAACTACTATATAATGAGGGCCAAGCTCATTGTTAACTCACTCACTCAAGCTCTCAAGGAGATCAAGGAGGAAGAGTCTCACACTCTTGAGGAGGTGAAGTTTTGGTGAAGGAGAGGCTACTCTCTTGGAGCAAGAAGTCTTCTACAAGGTGGTGGTAACTATCTTTTGTGAGTTAACCTTGTGGTTGATTTATAATTTTGTTACACTATTTTGTGAGAATAAGGTTAGCTTTGTTGCTTCGTTTACTTCACACACACTTAGATTATTTTGACATAATCTAAATTTTGTATCATCATCTTCTTGAATATTCTTCCATTAGTGAGTGCACCACTTTATATGGTTGAGTAGTACTCCCATGTTGTAATTTGGAAATCTATTTTTTAGTGAGTAAGCATCCAGCTTACGTTCCCTAATCTTGTCTCAAGATCTCTATCTTTTTCTACCTCTCACTTCTCATCTTGTCAATTAAGTTGTGTATGCTCAAAAGGTTTTTAGTTTGGAACGATCCTAGGCCCCAAATTCCAACAAGTAATACACTCAATTTCCAAATTATACATGGCTAGGTACATGAAGTAAGAATTATACTAGAGTTCATTGGTGAATATGTATCTCTTGGGTGCAAGTTCTTAGAAGTAGGAGGACTATAGTATGGTGTCTTCTATGACCGCCATTGCTTTAAGTTGGGCCTCAATCCTGGCAAAGTGCTTCTTTCCTAGATCTTCCACTGGCTTCATGCATGTTGGGCATGTAAGTTCAAATATGCCCTAAGCCTCATCCATAACATATCCTCATATTGTGGCTTTGTGTCTCATATTCTTCTTTGAAGATTGGTTTGACTGGAATCATGATTGTTTCATCAGGCTGTTGTAGGTCCGGTGGGGACTCTGGCCTCTGTATCATTGTCTATGCTACTAGCTAATTCTGTAGACATGCACACACAATGTGTTCAACTCTTCCAATATCTCTCGTTGTGTTATATCCTGATTGGAAGGTGGTCCATGTTATTCTCTTAATAGTGGTGTAGCTTTTTCATTATGTAAGGTATTACATTCTTCTATAAGTTTATCATAATCTTCAAGAAATTGGGCATCTCCTCTAAGAGTAGCTTTATGATGTTAGAGGGGATTTCTTGGAATCAATCGAGACTTAAGGGGCACATCGAGGTTATCCATGGCAGCTTCAAAATTGTCGTGATTCTACTTGTGTAACCGTTGATTCTCTTCCTTTGTTGTAGCTAAGTGACATCAAAGGAGTCCCATAATTCCTATTGATATGTGCATTACGTTCCATTTTTCATCGGAGTTGATCATCTGCCTTAGTGATGGCTTCTTTGGTTTTTTGCTCTAACTCCAGTTCCATAGTGTGATACGAGTCCTTGACCTTATTGTAATGCGAGTTGAGGGAAGCATTTTTAATTGACTAGCAATGATGGTTGAATGAGTGGAATGGACTTAGATAAGCATACTTGAGATAACAAAGGCTGGGTCAGAGGGTTGAGGAAAGGTTGGAGAAGAGATGGAAGATAGGTTGTGTTGAGTGGGGTAAGGACAGAAGCAATGGGTTTGAGGGTATGTGGAGGGGGGATGAAGATGGAAATGGTGGGAGTTGTAAGATAGAGTGTGAAGGGGTATAATTAGGAAAGGTTGCTACTACCGATTGAAGGGGTGGTAGATTAATAGTGGGAGTGGAGGAGGTAGGGGTGGGTGCAGATCTTACAAGGACTATATCGGTTGATGGACTAGAAGTTTAAGGAGGAGATTGTTGTGGGGGATGGTGGATTGTCTTGAAAGTGGCTTGAACATTTTAGGCATGTGGTGAACTCATGTAGATCGGTGAACTATTGGGCTCCACCAAGGTGGTTGTGCCAATTGTAGGGGGTGTCTATTCTTGACTAGTGAATCTATGGGTGGGGTTATGAGATCCAAGAACTTGAATAAACTGACCCACCCTGGGTAGGAGTCTGACACGTCAAGAGTGTCTTTTGTCTCAAAAATTTAAGAGCTTCAAATGTGCCAACTTCCTCTATCAACGTGTTAAATGCACTAATGAAGGATGCATCAAAATTGCTATTCTCAAACTCTCTTTGTAACAATTCATGAATCTATTGCATGGTGCGTTGACTTTTTTACCATAGTGCTTCCATCATGGCATGGGCCTCCAAACTACAACTGTGTAAGCTATGATATCAGAGATGGGTTACTCTTCAGAGACTTGATCTCCTCCTTTTTCTTCTTGGTGTTGTTCCTCATGTTGCTACTAAGTTTCTTGGCTAGTTTCTTAGGCTTGATGATTCTCATTGTCTTCATCCTCATCTTCAGTTACCATGCATTCATCATCTTCTTGGTATGTGGTTGCATGGCCTTTGTCATGATATGTTTGTGAGCTAGGGTAGCTAGGGCATTTGTACTCTTGTGAGAGGAACTAAGTTTCTAAGAACTAAAAATCACTTGAGAGCGGGTCTTGCATCTTGAAGTCAAAAGTATTTTAATCAGCATCCATATCAGGCATAGGAAATAGAAAAGTCCCTGTTGTGCCAATATCTGATTATGTGGCTGCCTGTTCCATGGTCCTTTGTTCAGTGCTCACTAGGATTGCTGAAGTTGCACTTGTAGGTGGTACTTGGTATGCACGAGAGGTAGATAAGAATGGGAGGGATGATGGGATGTGGTACTAGAGGTTACAATTGTGGAGACGGCTATGGAGATGGAGAAGCTTCAACTTGTAGACATGGAAAGAAGCCTCGCATGCATTTACCTGAGTGAGACTTGGAAGTGCGGGCTCCCTTGTAATGGTCCAACTAACTACTAGTGAGGGTGCGCTCAATTGGGATGTTGTAAGAAAGACACATGTAGACGATTCTAGTAATGGCACAACAATAATGAATAACATGTCTCTAGTTCCACCTTTGATTTGTCAAAAATAGCTATTATTACATCTAGTGAGCGAGATCGATGGTCCATGACACGTTATTATCCAAATAAAAACTGAACCAAATATGCTTGTGAGGTTGAGTGAAGTGGTCCTGGGCCAGAAATGTGAAGTGTTGCATGCATATTCTTAATGGTGCAGGCAACTCTGGTGTTATTGCCAAAATGTCTGCCCACTTGAGCACATCCCCTTGCTTCATAGAATCTAGAACTAAAGTCTCTTTCTCCAAGGGGACATGTAGTTCCAATGATCTTTAATGCTTCCTTGATTAATTTTTGAGTATGCTTGAATTTTTTGAAGGGTCGTTCTATAACCAGAGAGGGTAGTACAAAAGTGCTCAGGAGCTCTTTCTTGTCTGAGGGTTGAAGAGTCCTAACTAGATAATAACATCTATAAAAGTACAGCTTTGATAGCAATGCCTCAAAATAATCTTTGAAATAAGCCTTTCCCCATAATAATTGCAGCTCTTTTGTGTTTTGTAATGCCTTAAAATTACGGGAGAAAAATTGGTATCGTCACCATATACTACCACTAAAACTTATCCATGCCTCATAGATATGTTTGGCATCAGCAAGGGGTGCTACTAGACCTTAGAACCAATAAGATTTAGCATGGATTGGCTCAGTTCTTCCTTTAGGAGGGTCCTCAATGGGTATAACACCTTGGAGTCCTTGGAACTTTGGTGGAGGCAACAATGGATAGTCCTCAACTCACATGTTATGGTAGTCCACCATGTGGAGGCTAGGACATGCCACAAATTATTCTCATGCTTATATTGCAATTGTAGATACTTACTTACAATGATCTACTACACAAGCATAACATATAAGTATGGAAACAAAACTTGATCTCAGTATGCCGAGAGCTTAATCCCTTTTCAATACTGATATGCATCCCATGTAGCCCGGTGATGTGTCATGATATTCATGATGTCTTAGTGCCTGATGCGAGTCTCTATACTTCCTACTTGCACACTTTGGAGAGTGCATAACCGCATATGCATGCGTGGTTTCATCATTTTCAGTTACAAAACATTAGTGGGTGATTATTACAAGGTTGATTGGTTAGCATGGGTATCAATAAGGAATTACAAGATCACAAAGTCTATGAATGATTTATCAAACTAGAGGTTTGTGGGTGAAGGTGGTCATGGGGCTTATTTAGGCACCCATTTCCAGGATGGTTATGAGATTATTTCACAATTGTCGTTAGATACATTAGACAGTGGCTTAGATAGAGGGTGAGTGGAGTGTTAGGGCCTTGTCGGGGATGAGAGTACAAGGTTATGGATATGTGCTGCTAAGCAAGCCTTAGGCACCCAAAATCGTAGATGTGTTGGGATTAGCCCTCATAGACCTCTTCGATACCCAAATTTGTCAAGCCATCGGCTTTCAATCTTGTGCTAGCCTCGAGGGTTGCAGTGTGGTGCTCATTTGTTGTTTTTGCACTGGTGATTGAGGCTATGGATGATTCATTGGTTGCATACCCTTTAGGACCCATACCTATTTCCTGCCTAGAGTGGAGGAATGTTTGTATTGCTTCCAAGACATGGTGGGGGTTGATCTATGACTTTGGTACCCAAGATGCAGCTGACTCTTCCATGGTGGTGGGTGAGAGGTTGGTTGGACATTGTGCTTTGGAAAATAAGGGAGGTCCAACACTTGCATGAATTGCCCATCAAGAAATGAGGCATCCTATACAACAAATCCAGGTGTGCATGCTCGAAGTGTGGAGGGGGAACCTGAGGGGTCGCTTGTCCCCATGTGCACAGAGGAAGGATTGGGATTCTCCTCCGCTAAGTATACTAGAGGCCTAGTTTTCTAGTTGTACCACTTAATGTTGATTAGATACACAGAATTGGAGGAGGCTTTTCCTAAGATTTAAGTCAAACTGAGTGATCATAAATCCAATCTTGGCCTAGAATTAGCAGTTCTATAAGATCTTCATCGTGTCAGACTAGGAAATTTACTATCAATGTGACGTATTCTATGAGGATAGGAATTTCCACCTCACCCATGCAAGGGGTTTCCATGCCTCCTAATCCTATGAGTATTGCCTCAATCAGATTCACTTTCATGTCCATATCTTGACAGTATGAAGACCTAATCGCACTAGTTATCACACATGAATTAATTAGAGCCTTGATATGTGTGAGTGTAGTGCCTTGCCCTAGCTGCACAGTAATGAATGGTCAGCTATCAATTATGCTAGGAGAACCATTTTACTTGACTTGACACATTGCCATGTGGTATCTAGGTCTCTACATAGGAATCTTCATTAACCAGAAGGATCTCCTCTACTTGGTTATTTTTTCCCAACATTAGTCCTTAGCATCTTAATTTCATGTGTTTGATGTGATCTAGGGCTTCAACTTGATATTCCTCTCTAATTCTCTTTTCTTCCTCCTTGCGCTTCCTGACCAAGGTGAGTCATATAAGCATATCCTCCATCAAGGGTTCTTGATAGAGATTGACTTTACAACCACTAATATAATTTGGCATTACCTCTCCTTCAGAGGTGGCTAACTATATTGCTCCACTTGTTGAAAGTCTACTGATAATCATAGCTCCATAACCACGTTTCTCTAACTTTTGAGCATGTTGCTTCAATGTGTAGACTAAGAACAAATTGCTATCTTTCAAGCCCTTATCCTTTACATTTGCATCAAAATAAGCCTTCTGCCTCTTCTTGGCCACATAGATTCTTGCTACTTCTCTTATCCTAGTTTGTCCTAATTGTCGTAAGTCCATAATCCTAGATTATATCTCATGGCATATCCATTGATGCTCTCGTGCAACCTTGAGGGTGGGTATCAAAAAGTTCAATGGAAGCATTGCATTTTGACCAAAGACCATCTGAAAGGGAGTTGCATTGAGTACCATCTTGTAGGCCACTCAGTATGCCCAAACAACATGGTGTAATTGTTCATCCCAGTCAGAGCGTTTGTTATTTACAAGCTTAGTCATGACATTGCACAAGATTATGTTAGTACTCTCTACTTGTCCATTGGCCCGATGATGATATCATTTTTTGTAAATCACCATAAAATCCTGCAACAAATATTCAATGACTTCATTTAGAAAGTGAGTCCCTCTATGGCTCACCAACTTTGAAGGCAACCCATATCTTGCAAAGTCATTTTCAAATAAGAATTCTGTTGTCCTTTATGCATCATTCCTCTTAGTGTCCTTGACTTTTACCCATTTGGGCAGATAATCCATAGCTACGATTATGTATTCGGCATGAGATCCCTCTAGAAAGGGGATTAATCAGTCCCATGAAATCTATATCCCACATTAGAGAGTACATGTCCTCCCATGATGGTTCTCAATGGCATCTCATCTTTGCACATTGGATACTAAGTTCGCTGACATGTGTCACATCTCTTCACATAGGTATGTGCATCCATTGAATAGTGGGCCACCATAGCCCTAAGGATAGTATGACTTTGATCCCATGATCTGCTTAATGCTATTTTTGATGATGCTAATGTGTTGACACTTGATAGTATTATGCCAACTGAGGCTCTTATGGCTGATTCTCTTTCCCACATGTGGCATCTAGATTCTGGTGCTTCTTTCCATGTTATGCCACACAGAGAATGGTTCTCTAATTATGCAGCAAAGTCTCTTGGTACCATAAGACTTGGTGACTCTTACCAGTGTGACATTGTGGGGATTGGAGATGTGGTTGTGCAATTCATTGATGGTTCAAAATTTACTATGCATAATGTACGCCATGTACCTCAGTTATCACATAGTTTGATGTCAGCTGGTCAACTTGATGACCTTGGTTACAAGGTGATCTTCTATGCTCAGTCCTTTCATATATCAAAGGGAAATATGGTTAATACAAAAGGAAGCAAAGTTGGCTCACTTTATCCTTTATTTGTATCATAGAAAGAAGACTTGTTAGTTGTTACTGAACAGCCTATGGCTTGTATTTGGCATGGTCGTTTGGGCCATATATCTCACAGTGGAATTGAAAATCTTTCTCATTTTGGCTACTTACCTTTGTTATCTTTCTCTAATTTTTCATTGTGAGCATTTTCAATATGGAAAGCAAACAAAAAATGTGCATAGAACACACATTGACACTCCAATTCAGCCTTTAGATCTCGTTCACACAGATGTGTGTGGTCCTATGCCCACTAGGTCTTTAGGTGGTTCTCTTTACTTTGTCAGTTTCATAGATGATGCCACTAGAAAAGTCTAGGTATATCCTATCAAATCGAAGGATGAGGTATTCTCTAGTTTCAGAAAATGGCTTGCTTCAATTGAGACTGAAAAAGGAACTAAGCTTAAGGCTTTACATTCAGATAATAGGGGTGAGTATACCTCACATGAATTCAGCCTTCTCTATTAGTCTAGAGGGATTCATAGACAACTTACACCTCCTTATACCCCAGTACAGAATGGTGCAGCTGAAAGGATGAATAAATCTATTCAAGATAGAGTAGTTTCTATGTTGCATCATGCAAACCTCTCACAAGGCTTTTGTGTAGAAGCAGTATTGAATGCAGTTCATGTGATTAACCTTTCACCTGCCAAAGGTCTGAAAGTGGCATAAGAGTTATGGATAGGGAAACCACCATATTATGATCATCTTCGAGTTTTTGGGTGTGAAGCATATGTTCATATACCCAAGAGTCTTAGACAAAAGTTGGACCATAAGTCAAAGAAATGAATTTTTCTTGGATATGGTTGAGAAGGACAATCTAGATATCACTTATGGGATCCTGAAACACGGTCAGTGATCAAAAGTAGTGATGTCATTTTCAATGAGTCTAAGATGCATAAATAGCCCATTAAGGAGGTTGAAGTGAGAAGAGTGGTATTTGAGGATACTAGTCCTCCAGTTAGCATGCATAAAAATGTTGCATATAGGGACATTTAGGAGAATGTCCAATCAAATCAATCTGCACATGTTCCTGTTCACCAACCATTGAGACGCTCTACACGTGTCTCACATCCACCTGATAGATATGTTCTAGGTTTAGATTTTGTTATGCTAACAGATGCTAGTGAGCCTTCTTGCTACAAAGAGGCTATGCAAACAGAGGATCATGTCAAGTAGGAGCGTGCCATGAAGAGTGAGTTGGATTCTATTCATAAGAATGGTACTTGGGATTTAGTACCTTTGCCAAAGGGCAAGAAAGCTTTACCATGTAAATGGTTATATAAGTTGAAATTCACATAAGATAGTGCTTCTCCAAATTATAAAACGCAACTTGTTGCAAAGGGTTTTAAGCAACAACATGGTGTTGATTTTGAGGAAATCTTCTCTCCAGTGGTCAAAATGACTACTCTGTGCATGTTGCTTGGATTCATTGCAATGGAGGACTTAGAGCTAGTCCAAATGGATGTGAAAACTGCTTTCTTGCATGGAGATTTTACTGATGAGATCTATATGGAACAACCAAAGGGTTATGTAGTTCTTGGCAAGGAAAGTCTAGTTTGTAAGCTCAAGAAGAGCTTGTATGGACTTAAACAGTCCCCTAGACAATGGTACCAAAAGTTTGATGCTTTTATGAAGTTCCAGGGCTATTCTCAAAGCAATGAGGATCATTGTCTCTACACAAAGAGATGCTCAGATGGTAGCTTGATATGCTTGATACTTTATGTCGATGATATGTTGATTGTTGGGAAGTCCTCCTATGACTTGTCAATTCTCAAAAGGAAGTTGAGTTAGAAATTTGATGTGAAGGATTTGGGGGATGCCAAACATATTCTTGGCATGTGCATTACTTGTGATAGGAGTAAAAGATGCATATGCTTGTCTCAAAGTGAGTACATATCCAAAGTACTTCACAGGTTCAATATGCAGGGTAGAAAGGCATTGAGTACACTTTACCCACATATGTGAAATTGAGCAAGGATGATTGTCCCAAATCAGATGAGGAAAAGGAATTCATGACCAAAATTCCCTATCAGTCTGTTGTTGGTAGTCTCATGTATGCTATGGTAGCTATGAGACCAGACATTGCATTTGCAGTGGGAGTTGTGAGCAGATATATGTATAATCCTAGCACAAAACATTGGGAGGCAGTCAGGATGATTTTGAGATATTTGAGTGGCACTAAGGACAAGTGTCTATGCTTAGGTAGAGGGAAATCATCAATTATTGGTTACGCAGATTCTGACTACGCTGGTTGTGTCGACAAACGTAAGTCTACATGAGGGTATATTTTTCATTTTTTTAGAGGTGTTATCTCTTGGAGATCTCATCTTCAAGAATGTACAACTATTTCCACTATAGAAGCAGAGTATGTTGCAACAAGTGAGGCATGTAAGGAAGCATTGTGGCTTTCTCGTCTTGCTTGTGATATGGGTTTACCTCAACATGTACCTCGTTTGCTAAGTGACAGTCAGAGTGCCATTGCTTTGGCTAAGAATCCGGTCTATCATGCAAAGACCAAGCACATTGAGGTGAAGTATCACTTCATTAGAGATTGCTTAGCCATTGAGTGCATTATTCTTGAGAAGGTTCACACTCAAGTTAATGTTGTAGATGCTTTGACTAAAGCTCTACCACAAGATAGCTTTCGACACTGTTGTCACTTGATGGGGATTACTTGATTCATGATTTTACACAGTCACTTGTATACTGTGTAATATGCCCATCAGGTGGGAGGTATAGTTTGTATACTTACACTCATGTATTCTTTATCATTCTTTATTTTTCTCCCATAGTTACTTTGGCCATATTGACCTTTAGTGGGAGATTGCTATCGTTAGTGTCCATATGAAAGGCCAAATGGACACCGGGTACTTCTTTGTATATGTTCTTTAATAAAACATATAGTGGCCTGGTCAGCCACAGACTGTAAGTTGGACTACATTTGTAAGACCTAAGAAGTTTGTCTTTGTGCTCCCTATGTACTGTGTTTTTCTACGTATTCTGCAGCCTCTGTGTAGAGTACCGTGTGTGGACCTAGGAGCTCAGTTTTCTACTCTGAGGATATTGTCATGGAGCTCTCAAGAAGGAGAGTGCAGTGTGGTGCATTGCCACCGAAATACTTCATAAGCTTGTGGACTATCTTCATGGGTGTAGTCAAAACTCTGAGCATGAGGGTCATTTTTTGATACCAAAGGGGTTATTGGCACTAATGCTCTTTTAAGGTTCTCCTCTACCACTGCATACTTAACTAGAATCACATTGGAAAGAGGTGTCAATTGGTTTCCTAAGATCGGTTGTGGCCTATATGGTGTTTGATATTGTTGTTGGTATTGAGGCTCATATTGTTGTTGTGGCCTATGATATGGTTGTTCATGTTGGTTTCGATACCTACCTTGTTGGTAAGGTTGCTGATAAGTTTGTCTTATAGCTTGCCTATTATGTGGACAATCTTGAGTTGTGTGGTTTGTGTACTTCCTTTCAATAGTGCAATATGGAGCATTCACTTCTTGCATGTTCTGGTTTTGCAATGGTCATATGTTAGCCATGTGATCACCTCCGCAAGTATAACATCACTTCAACGAGGTGACCCTTGGTGTTTTTCTTTTTTGAACTTCTAGCTTCTTAGCAACCTGCTCAACTATCTCATCTATCTCAGTGGAGGGTCTGGAAGTATGACTAATAGATCTATCAGAATCCTTATAGAGTTTGGACAATTCTAACTCCTCACTCAAGTTGTCTTCTATGTCAATACACATTCTCAAGCATTGATCTAGTGTGATTGGCTCCTTAAGATATACATATGATCTAAGTTTCCCGCTTAGAACTCCACCTAAAAACAAGGAATCTTGTTGTTCACCCTGCCAAGTGTATGCATGCTTTCCATGATCTGTTACCAAGAACATTCTCTCCGACGTGTTGTTCAGATAGACAACTTTGACTGGTATCTCAGGATCTTTAAACTCATAGATGATGACTTCACCGATTTTGCTAGGTTGATCCATCTTGAATCTCCAAAAGGCTTCTTTCGTTTCTCTATTAAAAAATAGTTATATGCTTTTGTTGTCTTGGGGAATCCAATTTGGAGTGATCACCCTTGTCAAAATTGACTTACCGCTAGGAGTCTTGGGTTCTTGGCCTAGGTCTCCTTGCTCTAGATCTCCTATCTCGTTCTTAGGAATGATGTTTCCAAACTCATCTATCCTATCTGGTAAGCTGGTAACCACATACATGGTTCCTTGCTTATCAATACATGAACCCTCTTCGAATTTTACCACTGGGTGTTCAAGTCCAAAGGTTTGATCGGGATTTTTGAGTTGGACAATTGATCGCCTCATGCCATCCTCATAGATGTCTGCACCTAATTGGTTGGTCCTAATATACTCCAATTGTATTTTATAGGGATCTTTTGGTGTCTATAAATAGGCATTGCCTGAGCTTGTAGATGCAAAATCTCTCACATAACCCACAATATTGCACTCGTCATACTTGATGCAGGTTGTGTAACACCACGTGATTGGTCACTTAGTTTTTGGGTATATTGAGAGTATTCCAAAAGTATTTCTTCAGCGTTTTAGCTCTGGGTCTAGATGGTTTTAAAGTCACTTTTTACGGGACTTTGTTCTACATTTTAGAGAATTCTATGGTTCATTATCTCCATTTTGGTATGGTCAAGCCTATAAGCTTGGCACCTTACATTTTTTTTCCTATTGTTATTGCATAGAGGATATATCATATGGACTTAGGCCATTTTGATTATGTTATATGTTATGGGAGTGATCTCTTGGAAACTAGGTATATATGGGAGATAGTAGGCACCATGCAGACGATTTCCCACCTTTGAGATGATGTTTTATGAGATTTCTTAAGGGGAAGGATATGGGGAAACAACACACAGAGATGTTCATGTACAATTTGTACATGAAGCTCGGGGGATGCCTGTAGTACTCATATAGTTCAATTTTTGAGGATGAAAATGTTTTCCAAGAGAGGAAGAATGTTATAAAGGAAGTTTATGACGTAAGGGTCTGATAAGTTTAGATGGATCTGAGATTAGATATCATTTGGTCATTCAATTGTAGGGAAGAAGGCTTGAGAGTAGACTTAAAGAAAGGTGCTTATGCTCTCTCGACAAGCAAAGGTGCTTGGCCTAGTGGTTAAAGTCATATGGATGAAAAGGAAGAGGTCTTGGGTTCAAGTCCTATGAGAGACTTGGGAGAGTGTTTTGCCCCAAGAGTTCTAGAGCCTTCTAGAAGCATCCAATTGAGTTAACTCTAGTTAACTAGGACACTTGGCACACATGTATTTACATGGCTGACACTTGGATGGTTAGTATGCACTTTCCATAGAAGGAAGTCCCTTGGATAGAGCTATATCTAGAGGCATATGGTTAGGAGGAAAAAGAGACTCATCTCTCTGTGTGGTCATCGTAATGTTTCAATAATCTTGTGTCCATAGATATGATTCCACTATAGAACATCACCCATGCAATCGAAAGAATACTACATGCTTGAGATAAACAGATAAGAAGTCATTTATATAAAGAGTGCGTAATTAAATGGAAGGATGGGAGAAAAAAAAGTGCCAATTGAAAAGGAGTAAGTTCCATCAACAAAAGATTTCCCTCTTTTCAATGTGAATAACTTAAAATTAGAGGCTAGAATTGATATCAATGTATCATAACATATTTTGATTACAAGACAAACCATGGAGAGGATACAATGATTCTTATTTCAATGTATCATAACATATTTTGATTACAAGACAAACCATGGAGAGGATACAATGATACTTACCTAATAAGATAGGTCTTACAAGAAAAAACTAGCATACAGATGTAAAATGTAACAAGATCCTACATTGGAGATCACAACATAGGATGGGTATGTATAAAAATATTTTTCATGGAGCAAATGTATCTATATTGAAACTATGGATCCTAGGTATGAATAGAAGATGAGAACATCATAAGGCTTCACTTTACAAGCATATACAAGAAACACAATATGATAGGAGACGTGACAATATCTCTTTTGCCCAACATCCTTCCGAATGCCGAATTCTCTCTTAGAAAAAACAGTTATGGCTCATATGCATTTTATTCTAAGATGTAACGATGATTTATACATATTTCTATCAGTTATGGCTCGTATGCATTTTAATTTTAAGATGAAACGATGATTCATTCATATTTCTAAGACTTATGGCTCGTATGCATTTTTATTTTAGGATGAAACGAGATTTATACACAATTCCTCAGATAAAAATGCAAAATAGATTTTACGTGTTAAATTATTATCGTCGAGATTAAAGCATGCAATCCTGTTAGTAATTGCCTTCTTGTGCTCGGAGAGAGAGTTTTCTTCTGTGCAAGCGCGTCATCTTGTTCACAAGAAATTTCCACATGTTAATTATACTTACACGTAGATAGCGTTTTGTTTCCCAACGACCTTTCTTCCTGCCCTTGTAAATTCGGATCCAGCAGGGCGGGCGGGAAGGCATTGGCGCAGACCAGGCAGTCTCATGAGGTTTTACAAAGATCTTATTATGAGTTGAATGCTCACAATGGCTATGGAGGTGGAGAATGCTTCTCTCTGCAATGTTGTCATTAAATACTTACTTGATCAGCAGTATCTCCTCACAGCCTTTGAACTTATGCACGAACTTATTGAGGATGGACATGCGGATCGTGTTATTCGCCTTCAGCAAATCTTCTCCGATCCAGAGATCTATCCTCCAGAGGAAATGTTGCGCCTTCAAAACTTGCAAAGTACGTATATTCTTGGAGCTACAATTACAGAATCTCGAAATGCTGCATGCTATATGAATGTATTTCCTTATTTCTTCAGATCTATTCAATAGCTTTTCTATAACTGTATGTACGTGTCTGACACATATATACCACTTATAGTTATTTAAATCCATCGGTAAATAGATAAATGGATGGATGCCTGCATGCATGGATGGATAGATAGAATGATGGATGGATGGATGGATGGATGGATAGATAGATAGATAGATAAGTAATTAGGTAGGTAGGTTGGTTGGTAGGTCAGTCCATAGACGGATGGATGGATAGAAAGAATAGATAAATACATAAATAGATAGATGGATAGATAAATAGATGGATAGATGGGTAGCTGGATGGATCGATGATCAATGGTGGATGGATGGATATATAGACAAATATACTAAAAGATAGATGGATAGAGACCTACTAAAATGATAGGTAGGTAGGTAGGTAAATGGGTAGATGAATAAGTAGGTAGATGGTAGGTACACAAGCAGAGATGAATATCTTCGAAAGTCAAAGTGATCTTTGTTACCAAAAAGAAGATTTTATTGAGAAAGAATTTACAGTAAGATTTTTTCTTCAAATTTGGAGAAATTTAAACTCCAAAAAGTGCTCAAAGTTTGGCTTTGAGTACAAAGAACTCCAAATTCATTTGTTCTTGCATGATCATTTTGCATTCTCATATTTCTAAAAATTTTTAGAGAAAAGTTTCAGATGGATGCGTGCAAGGGTGTGTAAATGTATATGCATATTTGTATGCATGCATCTTTGCATGTGATGCATGTATGTAGTTGAACACTTTGATGTATGTATGTTAAAAGCCTAGTAGAAGTGGCTATATGGTTGGACCTTAAATCGATAATGCTAAGGTTGTGGCTTTGAGACATGTGAGATGTGCAATCAAAGGTGCCAATAAGAGGCGGTCCACTTGTATAGTTGATTATATATATGAATGTTTGTGCATAGACATGAAGTTTCTAATAAAATATTGTACAATTTAGTGATATTTCCGTAATTTGAAGGAGTGTAGCATGTAGGTCTTCTTGGTTATTGAGGCGATGGACTATAGAATCAGGGAATTTTGTTTGGCTGCTCTTCGGTTGATGTCATTCATAGAGAGATTGGAGGTACATTAGCCCTATATGCATGTATGTGCATGCATGCATTGGGCTCATCTAGCCTAGTGGGACTTAAATCTGTAACTTGAAGGTTGTGGGTTTGAGCATTGTGAGACATTTTGACAAAAATGTCAATTCCAAGGCCATTGCCTCTCATAGTTGGTTGGATGCTTGAATGTCTCTCCCTCCGGATGAATCTCTCGATCCAAGTAATGCATGATTTGGTGATAGTTCTTTAATTGGAAGGAGTGTTAGGTCTTTAGCATTTTGGATTCATTCAAATTCTATTTGTACATATCCTAGGACTTTTCACATCATTCATTGTATATGTTCATGGACAATTTTGTTAGATTAGGATATGGGAACAAAAGCCAAAACTGGTTGAATCAGTTCCAAGATTTGGTCTAACTTGGTAAAAAATGGTCAAAAATGACATGAAGAGTTATTTACATATTCATGAAGTACTCAAAGAGAGCTGAAACCCTTCAATTTGCAAAGCATAATTTTTGCTCATAACTCTAGAAACACATGATTTTGAGTGGCACATGTCAAAATCTCCTTAAACATACATTAATTTGATCCGACGGCTGTAGCCTGTAGTTAAAACATATTCCATATTATAAAGCGACATGCAAAGTTAATAAAAGCAATTGCGATACAACTCATGCCTATTAATAGTTTTTGGCATGTAAAATATCATAATTCACTTGCAATCCTACACTTGCCCTTGGAGGTACTCTTGAATCTTAGAGGTGATGCAGGAGGTGCATATTCTCTTTGAAGAGGTGGAGGTATGTGTATGCTCATACACTTGGAGGTCTCTCTTACTCTTGTGAGAGGTTGTTTTAGAGATCTTGCCCTATCCTCTTCATGCTTTGTCCCTTATCCTCACATGCTCTTTTTGGTATTGATGAGTTGTGAGTATTTCGTGTTACCATGTGGCTTAATTTGGAGCATATCATTATCTTCTACACATATTTCATAACTCGAGCATATGACTTTTTGCTTTTACTTTGTGTAATCTCTTTAGCTATGTGTGTATGTTCTCTCATGTGAGCTATTATTTCTCTATCATGGCTAACAAGGAGTGCAACCCTTTCTCTTTAGTGAGACAGTGGACTTTTAGATCAAGTATGGGTGGCTCCTCTTGGTTTGATTCTTGTCAAATGGGGATTGGATCATATTTCACCTGGTAAATGTATGTGCATATGTATGCATACATATATGCATGCACTTTGTGTCTCTTTCTCTATGCCTCTCTCTCTCTCTCTCTCTCTCTCTCTCTCTCTCTCTCTCTCTCTCCCCCCTCCCCCCTCCCCCCCTCAGCCCGCTCAGCTCCTCCCGCTTAGCCCCGCTTAGCCCCCCTCAGCCCCTCCTGCTCAACGCCCGATCTCTCTCCTGCTCAGCCCACTCGCCCCTGCCCGCTCAACCAAGCCTGCTCAGCCCCTCCCCCCCCCACCCACACGACTCCCAGATCTGCCCCGCTCAGCCCTGTTTGTCCGCCTCAGCCAGCCCCTTCGGCCTCAGACAGCGCCCCGCCCTCTTGGAGTATGGACCGGAGACACACCCTCCCCCATCAGCGTGACCACCCCATGCCTAACCCTAACCCTAGCCGAAACTAGCCGAAACTCTAAACCTAACCTAACCTAACCCTAACCCTAACCCTAAACCGAAACCCTAATCCTAACCCTAACCCTAACCCCTCGAAACCCTAACCCAACCTTGCCCAAAAAAAACTAAATCTAAGCCTAACTCTAAGCCAATCCTTGCCTACCTTGAACCTCCTCCTTTTTAGGATTCTCTTGAAACCCTAACCCTAATCAGTACCTAACCCTAATCCGTACCTAACCCTAGTTCGAACCTAGTTTGAAACCCTCTCTCTCTCTCTCTCTCTCTCTCTCTTCCATGGCTCCCAAGTTGGAGGAACAGCTGGCCACCTTAGAGCATGCCCTCCGAGAGTTGATAGGAAAACATAAGAAGGAAGGAGACTCTGCACTGAACGGGGTTACCTGTAGAGTCGTCGCCCTCGAAGCCAAGGTGGCAACATTGGAGAAGAAAAACGAATCCCTCCGGGAAGAGCTTCTTGCTATCCGCAAGCAGCACTCAGGGGACCGGGAGGAGTTGCACACTGAGCTTACTGATATGAGAACGAAACTCGACAGCATACGCGAGGAGGGGGAGATCGCCCCATAGCTAGAGGACATTCAGGTGACTATCAAGGAGTGCATTGAGGTGGTTCAGAGCGAGCTTGAGACTAAGAAAGATGGATGGGTCGAGGTTGTAAAAAAGAATCTTCGACATGAGGCAAAGAAGAACAACCACCATGAGGAGATCCACATAGTACATACCACCATTGAGGAGCGGATGCGACAGCCTCGCCGGCTCAATGTTCGCATCTCCGGCCTCATCGAGACAGATGGATCACCATAGCACGATGGGCGTCGCTTGTGCACATTACTTGGATACCGTGCGGATGAGCCTCTCCCTTTTACCAGAGCTTGGAGAGAAGGACGGGACACCACATGGAGCAGAGCACTTATCATTCAGTTCTTAGATGAGGTCAGGAGGAGAGACTTCCTCATACGACGGGCGGTACTATGCACTACACCGGGCACCCCCATCTATTTGGATGATGACCTCACACGGATGTAGGTAGAGCACAGGCGTACATGCATGTCGCGTGTCCTCCACGCCCGACGAGAGGGACATCGTGCCTTATACAGAGACGGTCTGGTCATCATTGATGGACGGCCCATTGACTAGGGATTCGCGGCCTATGAGACAGCACAACAGGAGGTGCACATTGCAGTCTTGAACTACAATGGATCTTTGTGGACACATCTAGGGCGCCTCGAGGAGGTGGTGGAGGGAAGAGACATGATCTTCTTGACAGAGACACACGAGGGGAGGAGCCTACCGAGGATTGAGGGCTATATGTGGGAGTCAGCTCACCGCCGACAGATGAGACAGCTCACCGCCGACAGATGAGACAGCACACCACACGAGGATCAAGAGGAGTAGCCGTGCTCTATAGACAGTCGCTACAACACAGGGTACAGGTGGTAGCCCGAGACCCAGAGGCACGTTTCATGTGGATATGCCTCCATCTATCAGAGGAGAGAGAAGCGTGAAAGAGGCCGCGGAGAGCTACGTCGTGGTGTGCTCGGTTGCTCCAAACACCAAGGGAGTGGGCTGCTGCGTGAAGTTATGAGAGATTTGGGACCAAGTCTTATTGATAAGTGACTTTTAGGTCATTTGGGCATGTTCACACATGGCCAATGACCAAAAGTCATAAAAATAATGTAAATGCCTATAACTCCCCAATTTGGGGTCCAAAAAATACAACAAAAATATGTCTGGAAAGCTCTCGAAGAGAGCTTTCACATGGAAGGGTCAAAATATACAAAAGGAGAGTCCTTGGGGCCTTTATCCCCAACAACCAAGGAGGCTCCTTTAAGCTATGTAACTCCCACCATCTGTATACATAGCTGATGTTGTGCCTTGGGTAGACACTTCGTGAGAGCATCTGCAGGATTCTTTGAAGTATTGACCTTGATCAAAGTGATCAGGCCATCCTCTAACACCTCTCTGATGAAGTGATATCTCACATCAATATGCTTTGTGCGAGCATGAAACATGGCATTCTTTGCCAAACATATGGCACTCTGGCTATCGCATCCAAGAAGAGGTGCCTTTTCAAGCATCCCAAACTCACTGCAGAGCCGAGCTAACCAAATGGCTTCTTTGGAAGCCTCTGTGGCTGAAATATATTCAGCCTCTGTAGTAGATAGTGCAACTATCCTCTGAAGTCTAGAGCACCATGAAATAGCTCCACCTGCAAGGATGTATACATAGCCACTTGTGGACTTTCGTGTGTCCACATCACCTGCCATGTCTGAATCACAAAATCCTTTTAACTCCAATGGACCCTTTCCATAACATAAGCATTTACTTTTGGTCCCTTTCAAATATCTCAAGATAGATTTGACTGCCTCCCAATGAGCTCTACCAGGATTAGCCATGAACCTGCTAACCACTCCCACTGCATGAGCAATGTCTGGCCGAGTGGCAACCATAGCATACATAAGTGAACCACAAGCTGATGCATATGGAACACTCTTCATGTAACTGGCTGCATCATCATTTTTGGGACAGTCATCCTTGGAAAGCTTAACATGTGGCTGCAATGGCACTCCAAGAGGCTTAGCATCAGCCACATTAAATCTGTCCAGCACTTTTTCAATGTACTTTTCTTGGGATACCTGCAAAGTATGCTGCTGTCTATCCCTTTTTATACGCATACCAAGAATATGCTCAGCTTCCCCAAGGTCTTTCATTGAGAATGCAGAGTTCAGCTGCTGTTTTAGAGCATTCAGAGTGCTCTTTTTCTTCCCAGCCAGCAGCATATCATCTACATACAGTACAAGAATAATTGGGCTGCCATCTTCATCCTTTTTCGTGTACAAACAATGATCTGCATGGCTTCTTTTAAACCCATGTTTGAGCATAAATGCATCAAACTTCTTATACCATTGTCTGGGGGCCTGTTTCAGCCCATACAAGCTCCTTTTCAGTTTGCATACCAGATGCTCTTTTCCAGGAATGGCATATCCTTCTGGCTGTTTCATGTACAGCTCTTCATCTAAATCACCATGCAAAAAGGCTGTTTTAACATCCATTTGGAATAATTCCAAATCCAAGGCAGCTGTGAGAGCAAACAACACACGTAAAGTGGTCATTTTCACCACTGGAGAGAACACTTCTTGGAAATCAATGCCCTCTTTTTGGGCATATCCCTTAGCAACCAGCCTTGCCTTATACTTGGGTTTGCCATCAACAGTTTTGATTTTGTACACCCACTTGTTTGGAATGGCTTTCCTTCCTTTGGGTAACTCAACCAAATCCCAAGTATCATTTGCATGCAAGGCCTTTATCTCTTCCTGCATGGCTAACTCCCACTTCTTCTTGTGCTCACATAGCTTTGCCTCTTTATAAGTAAGAGGCTCACCCTCATCTGATAACATAATATAATGTATAGAGGGATCATATCTATTCACTCGCCTCCTAGGACGTATAGGTCTTCTTACCCAATGATCAACATTACCAGGCAATGGATCTACATCAGGAGGTACATTAACTTCTTCATTGTTAACAGGCTGCTGTACATCATTTCCAGCCCTGTTTTCAGCATGAATAGGTGGCTGCATATGCCCTTCAGGAGCATCATTTTGCTGTCCAGCATCATCTGGCTCAATAACCACGGGCTCATTGTCATTTCCAGCCATATGTGGTGCATCCCGAGGGTCCATATCAGATTTAACTGGTGGCTGTACATGCTGAAATTTGACTCTTTTATGGTCATCTTTAGAGGCACAATTGTTTTTGAGCAGCCTTGCCTCATTAAATACAACATCTCGGCTGCGTATTACCTTCTTGAGTTGAGGTAGCCAAATCCTGTAGCCCATTTCACCTTCATCTCCATAACCCATGAAGATTCCTTTCATGGACTTTGCATCTAACTTGCTTCTCAACTCAGGCCTTATATGCACAAAAGCATCGCAACCAAAGATGCGTAGGTGGTCATATGAAGCTGGTTTGCGAGACCAAACCTCTTCTGGAATGCCACCTTTTAAGGACATATGAGGGGATCGATTGCAAACATGAACTGCAGTTTTCAAAGCCTCTCCCCAAAATTCATGAGGGAGATTAGCTGTGGACAGCATGCATCTCACCCTCTCACATAAAGTCCTATTATACCTTTCAGCCACACCGTTGGAAGAGGGGCTGTATGGGACTGTTAGCTCTCTCTTAATACCAAGATTTTCACAAAATCTATTGAATTCAGCACTTGTAAACTCACCCCCATTATCTGTACGTAAGCATTTCAGCTTTCTACCTGTTTGAGTGGTCACAAATGCATGAAATTTCTTAAATGCAGCAAAGGCTTCATCTTTAGATTTTAACAAATATACCCAAAGCTTCCTAGAGTAATCATCTACAAAAGAAACAAAGTAAAGAGCACCCCCCATAGATTTTGTGGGCATGCTACAAACATCAGAATGAACAAGATCAAGCACATTAGACTTACGAGAGACACCAGAGTAGTAAGAATTCTTTACTTGCTTACCATATTGGCATTCATTACAAAAATCAAGTTTTGAGCCTTTAGCATCAAACTTGTCCAAATTACATAGTTTATCAAGGCCTTTTTGACTCATGTGACCAAGCCTTTTATGCCATAATTCCATATGTGAATGGATTTCAGCCAAAGCAATAAACTTGCCCAGCAAGGCTTTACCATGCAAGCAATAAAGAGTCCCTTTCTTTGTACCTTTAACAATCAGCCTAGAGCCTTTGATAAGCTTCCATGACCCCTTCTCAAAGAGGGTACTATATCCATGCATATCCATTTGCCCAACAGACAATAAGCTTTTCTTGATGCTTGGTACATACCTTACATCATGCAAAACCAGCTCATTGGTACCATCCACTGTGAGATGCACTGTGCCAATACCTTCAATTGAACAAGCATGGTTATTTCCAAGATATACATGTCCATGGCTGCCTGCATGAAAGGTAGTGAAACACTCCTTAATAGGAGTTACATGAAACGATGCACCTGAATCTACAATCCATGTTTGTGACAAAGCATCATTCACAGTAAGCAAGGCATCAATCAAATCCCTCTTTGTGATCTGCATATCTTGTGCATGAATATTAATAGAAGGATCAATAACTTCAGCATGCTCTGCTTCCATAGTAGCACAAAGTATATCTTCTGCATCTGATAGCTCCTCAATGATGACACTAGAGGCCACATTGGCCTTCTCTTTGTCTTTGTCCTTTGAGGTATCATGTGCTTCATTCTTGGTGTCCTTTTTCTTCCTGTCACCTGTGTTCTTCTTTCTTTCTAGTTCAGCTTTATAGAATCTGCAATCAGGCTTCTTGTGACCTTTCCTACCACATTGATAACAAGTCACTTCAGCCTTGCCTTTGCTTTTGCTCCTGTTCCTATGTACATTTCCACTTTTCTTTTCTGTTCTTCCTCTAGCCACATTGGCTGAACCACTGCCCTCTCCACTAGCTTTCCTCCTGATTTCTTCATTCAAAATAGAACCCCTTACACCATCAAAGGTAAGACTGGGGCTATTCGAAAGTGAAACAACCAATGTTTCCCACGAATCAGGTAAGGTCATCAACAAGAAGATGGCCTTAAGCTTATCATCAAATGGAGGTAATCCAGAGTCCTGCAATTGTGAAAGAGTACCTGTAAACAAAGATAAGTGCTCAGCCGCACTTTTTGACTCATCAAGTTGCATACACACTAGCTTACGCATAAGATGCACTTGATTTACAGGCGTGGTATTTTCATAAGTGGCTTTAAGCTTCTCCCATACCTCAAAAGCAGTTGTAAGGCCTTTCAAATCCACTAAGATTTCATATGATACAGCCATCTTGATGTAAGTGATGGCCTTCTTGTTTAGGTTCATCCATGCTGCATCTGTCATATCTTCAGGCTTGACTTCCTCAAGAGCCCCTTCACAATCTTTAAGAAAGAGGATGCCCAACATTCTCTCTTTCCACAAATCGAAACCATTACCTTCAAATCTCTTGATCTCAAACAAGCTTTTGACATCAGAGGAGGTAGAGGCCATGTTTGCACACTAAGAGCTTCAAAATTTCACCAAAAAGGTAAAATTCACCTGCTGTCCTGTGCGCAATTACCTTAGGAGATTATAGCTGAGAAATTAAGCCCAAAAACTGTTCAAAACTTGCAAAAAACAATTTCTGAAATTTTCTGCAGAAAATTTCAGAAAATTCCAGCAAGCTTTAATTGCATCAAAAACAACAAATTTGTTGTTTTTCAACCACAAAAGGCATACATAGATGTAAAACCAAGGCAATGGGTGCTTGTTTTCACAAAAGCCCCAATTTTTGCAGCAATATGATCTGTAAAATCAGAGAAATGACCTACTGTAATAAGTTTCCAGCAAGTGTGCACTTCCTCAATCTTTGTGCATGTCCTCCCACTTGAAAAATGAGAGAATTTCTGCCACAAAAGACCCTGTACATGAAAAAATCAGCAATGTGGATGCTGAAAAAGACCTGTGGGGATACAAAAAGAAGAATAGAAGAGATTCTTCGCGATGAAACTCTCTAAAAAGCACAAAATTTGCTTCAGCTTTGCTCCGGGCTGAAGTAATCCTCCAAAAACAGCCCTTTTATCGCGAAAAAAGAAGGTTTTTCGTGATAAAATTCTCCCAAATGCAAGAAAACACCTTAAGCTCAACATAGGCTGAAGTAGAAAAACAGTTTGAGCAACTTTGTCGCGATGGAACAGCTCAAAGCTCTGATACCAGTTGAAAGAGGCCGCGGAGAGCTACGTCGTGGTGTGCTCGGTTGCTCCAAACACCAAGGGAGTGGGCTGCTGCGTGAGGAGAGAGAAAGTAGAGAGAGAAACCTGCGCAGAAATTTGGAGAAGAAGATGGAGAAGCTGAAGTTGAAGAAGTCCCAATCAAGTTATGAGAGATTTGGGACCAAGTCTTATTGATAAGTGACTTTTAGGTCATTTGGGCATGTTCACACATGGCCAATGACCAAAAGTCATAAAAATAATGTAAATGCCTATAACTCCCCAATTTGGGGTCCAAAAAATACAACAAAAATATGTCTGGAAAGCTCTCGAAGAGAGCTTTCACATGGAAGGGTCAAAATATACAAAAGGAGAGTCCTTGGGGCCTTTATCCCCAACAAAGCGTATTTCGCCATCCGCTATATTCCACCCATCGGGTTGCGCTTCACACATTCCCCCGATCAGCTCTCAGGGGGGGAGGGACCAGACACCACATCGCCATATGACTGCCTCAGTGACACGATTATGGAGTATATCGGGATGGGCGAAGTCTTCCTTGTAGGAGACTTCAATGCCCGCACTCAGAGCCACCAGTGTGATATCTACGACTTTGACGACCCTGAGATGCTTCGTACCGTAGAGGACATGTCTACACTCAGAGCCTCAGCCGACACCGCCACACCCACCTCATACGGCCGACACCTACTCCAGATGGGAGCAGCACACCGTCTCGTTATATATAATGGGATGGAAACCTGGCCCACCTCGGGTGGTCTCACTTGCATTCCACCCACGACACCACAGGGGGCGAGTGTGGTAGACTATGTTATGGGACCCCCGAAGGCGACACATCTTATCACCTCATTCACTATCCCACCCATACCGATTGGAGCTGATCACGCATATCTTGCCCTATCCATTTGCGGCTCACCATGCATATCCCACCCCGTCACCATTCAGCCACAAGCCCATACCACCATTCACTTTAGACATGAGCTAGCACATATCTATAGCTAGCACATTTGCCCTTCACTTCCGGAAGTGATAGAAACTCAGTTCGTTGACTTTGTTAGAGATCTTGATTTAGAAAGACTCTTTATTAAAGTCTGCACTTACTCTAGGGCACTGATGACGTGAGTAGGGATGTCATAGCTATTTGTCCAAGCTATGCACGATAAAGTTTAATTCTGATACTTCTTG
The DNA here is from genome assembly GCA_020310875.1 of Ceratopteris richardii. Taxonomy (NCBI): domain Eukaryota; kingdom Viridiplantae; phylum Streptophyta; class Polypodiopsida; order Polypodiales; family Pteridaceae; genus Ceratopteris; species Ceratopteris richardii. The sequence goes on from CM035412.1 coordinate 172,902,238, forward strand.
TTTAGGACAGACATAGAAGTTGATGATGCACATTTTATTTCGTTTTGTTTTTGTTTAATTTGCTTATATACATATATTTATATATATAATCATTATTTATTTATTTATTTATGGAATTATTATATTTTTTATTTATTTTCTTTTAATTTAAATTCTATTTTTATATATTTATATATATTTTTTTAATTTGTTTCTTTTTTAATATATTATTATTTTTTATTATTTAATTATTTATTATTTATTATTTTTTTATTTTTTTAAAATTTTATTTTTATTATTATTTATTTTTTGTTTTGTGTGTGTGTGTGTGTATGTGTGTTCGTGTTCATGTGAGTGTGTGTGCATCTCTTTTTGTATTGGTTTTCTTTCTTGGTTGTATTTTTCATGTCTTATATTGGTCTTAAGTCTCTTGCTTTTGTTTGTTATTTTTTCCAATGTGTATGTGTTTGTGTTCTCTATCTTGAGTTCGTAAGTTTGGATAACTCTGAACTTATGAAGGTATATATACATATTTATAGCTCCCATGTTCGAGAGCGCATCTACTTCCTTGATCCCTCTTCCTCAATGGACACCCTCACTGCCCACTTCTCCTCGATCCTCCACACATCTGCTACTCTCAGCTTCCCATACACCAACCACAGCACCGCACATTCGACACGGTTGGGGCATATACCCGAGAATAGATGGTACGATGAGGAGTGTAGGCGACTGTACCGACATCTCAGAGCACAGAGTATCTTGGGATCCATCACAGAGAGGGAGGCACGACGACAGATGCAAGCCCTCACACGCCGGGACAGGCGAGCTTTCGAGGAGCGACAGGAGGCAGAGTTGATCGACGTTCTCATGAGTAGAGATTGTGCCACCGCCTGGAGGGCACTACGTGAGCCACACACACCTACACCCATAGCATACCCTCAGACTTGGCACACATACGCCCAGATGTTATATGACGTCCGAGGACAGCCACCATTGCCGATCCCTCCTACTCCGCATCCTTTGATATCCACCCTCTATGGTTAGACAGGCCATCCATAGGCTACAACATGGCCGTTCAGTAGACCACACGGGGCTACTGGGCGAGCACTTTATATATGCAGCAGATGTAGTTTCCCACTTGATCACCCATCTCTTCAACCGTGCTTTGGTTGAGGGATTACCTGACTCATGGACTATGCATACCATTATGCCTATCCATAAGTCCGGCGATATGATGGACCCAGGGAACTACAGGACTATTATGATAGGCCATATCCTGGCCAAGATCTATGGGGCAGTACTAGAGGCAGAGCTCAGTACACACGCTGAGGCAGCTGGGATCAGAGCACCCGGCCTGGCAGGCTTCCGCCGCACTTTCTCCACCATCGACCACATCTTCGTGCTTCGTTGCTTGATTGAGAGCGCGAAGGCGAGGAAGAAGAGACTATACTGTTGCTTTGTGGATTTCCGCAAAGCGTTCGACATGGTCCCGAGAGACAGACTACTACGGAGGCTCCAGGAGTTACATCTATCATCAGACATGCTATGGGCCATCCATGCTTTGTATGCACGAGTCGCATGCAGGGTACGCTCCTCGGCGGCCTATCAAACAGCCTTGTTAGCACCATTGGTGTGAAACAAGGTTGCCCTCTCTCACCCACTCTCTTCGGTCTCTACATCGACGAGATCACGGAGTATATACAGCGAGAAGGAGGGCTAGGAGGAGACCTCGGAGGTACGCTAGTACACATCCTGTTATATGCTGATGACATTGTCTTGCTTTCAGAGTCACAGGAGGGGTTGCAGTCATATTTACAGGCGCTCGATAGCTTTTGCATGGAGAGAGGACTCACAGTGAACCTTGGCAAGACCAAGGTCATGATCTTCCATACCTCCAGGATAGTACGCCATCTCGCCTCCTTCACCGCAGCAGGAGGACAGATAGAGGTAGTGGACTCCTACGTCTACCTAGGTGTCACCTTCTCGGGCAGCACAGGGGTATTCTCCATGGCACAGGCAGCGAGAGATAGATTGACGCGAGGCTATGCGACACTTGCAAGATTGGAGAGACGCTGCTTTCAGACACATTTTCAGGAGTCCCGGACTAAGGGGTGGCTCTTTGATACTCTAGTGACACCCGCATTGATGTACGTAGCAGCAGTATGGGCACCAGGGATCACGGAGGCGATGTGGACGCGGATTGAGAGGCCCTAGGTTACTATGATCTCACGCTTGCTGCGCAGCAAGCCCTCTGTTCCACATGACATTATACGAGCTGAGCTTGGCACACCACCGATGCTAGTGGAGGCCCTCTTCCAGTTGGTGACCTTTATTCTGAGAGTCAGAGAGCTCCCCATCGGCCGACTCACCAGGCTTGCATTTGAGAGCTCTAGACATTTAGCAGAGACAGGGCATGAGAGAGTATGGTATGCACAGACTTCCCGTGGTTAGCAGACCATGGCATGAGCATTACGGATCTCCCCCCTTTTCAGTATGACCTCTCTTCCCCCCACATTACCCTCTCTGGTTCGGAGAGGAATGGGATCATCCGTCAGGACCTACTACATATACACGTCAGGGAGACATGGATAGCACCACGTAAGTCTCTTCCCACAAAGAGGCAACACTACAGAGAGCACTTCCTGACGGTGACGGCGGATGGTTTCATTCAGAGACCACGATACATGGATACATACATGGCACCAGCGGAGAGAGTGGCCATTGGGCAGCTCAGAGTATCATCACACCACTCGAGATTGAGGTTGGGCGAGGGACACATACCCCGAGGGACGAGAGATTATGCAGGATATGCTGAGAGGAGGTAGAGGACAAGGAGCACTACACATGTAGATGCCAGGCATATGAGGACATTAGAGATCGCTACCCACAGCTCTTAAGGGGGCCTAGAGAGATCAGGGCTTTATTGGGGAGAGAGGAATAGCGCCCTCTAGGTCGTTTCCTAGTAGAGCTCAAGCACCGCCGTGCATCACTTCTTGAGCAGCAGATGGAGATTGACACACCTGGCCCCCCTCCCTCAGACTTATATTACAGATTTTTTCAAACCCACAGCCACTCGAGGACCCGGCTCGATGCGGGGTGTCACATTACACAGAGCAGAGGAGCTTAGACGACAGCGTCGACGATCGAGACCCCCACTTCGGAGAGCCCGTCCACATTAGATAGAGATTCAGGCGATTCACGCACGCCATGACATGGAGATACGGAGACGTCAACAGCGCACCCCTGTCGATTTGGATGTTCAGAGCATTTTGAGGATCACCATGATGCCTTACCCGCCGATGCATTATATCCTACACCCACTCCAGGCATTTAGTGGGTTGTGATACCATCGAGCCTCCCCTCCCTATGCATATCATATTTGTATCTCACCCATTGAGCATATAGAGTGCATACCCATAGCACCCCACACCCTTGATTCCAGTTACTATCCACTTCTTTTTTACCCATTTTCTGTACTCACACTTTATTTTCCTTTTGGGATCAGAGTCGATTGGATCATACTGATGTATATGTTTTGTCTCATAGGCCGATTTTGGCTTCTAATAGACGTTAAAAGGTCTTTCTTTCTTTCTTTCTCCCTTTATATATATATATATATATATATGTGTGTGTGTGTGTGTGCATGTGTGTGTATGTGTGTACTTTATGTATGTACGCATGCATGCATGTACATGTGCATGCATGTATCCATGTATGTATGCACACACACACACACGTACGCATGCAAGTATGTGTGTATGTATGCATGTATATGTGTGTCTATCTATCTATGCATCTATCTATGTGTATGTGTACGTATGTATGTATGTTTGAATATATGTGCATGTGCATGTGCATGCACTTGCACATGTATGTATGTAATACCTTGAGCAATTACTTCTCGTGTATTAAGATTTACGACTTTGATTGAGTGGGCATAAAAAAGAACTTGTTTATGTGTATTAGTTATTGCGCTCATGAATAGAAGATTCATGCAAAAGTTAAGACAATACATTGGTTAATGCCTTTGTTTCCCCTTTATTATTGATGATCTTGACCTTTTCTTTTTCATTAATTGAAAGACTCATGTTGTCGTAAATATAGACTTGTCATGTGAACTTTAAGCTTTTGGAAGGTGTCCTTGTCCTTGCACATGAGACTTGTTGCTTTACTCTCAAAAATCCAATATTCAAAAGATCTTGAAGCAACTAGGGCATTCTCTTATGTAGAGATGAATAATTCCTTGCTTGAGATGAATGGATCTTCACTTGAACAATCGATTTTATGTTTTGAAGACTTTGAAGATGGCTTGGGTTTGAGTTCTTTTGGGCTTTTTTCTTGTAACAAAACTTTCTATATGACCAAGCTCTTCACAAAAATTGCAAGTAAAGATCTTCTTTGACTTATCCTTAGATTCTTGTTTTTATTTGTCTCTTTGATTCTTAGACTTATGGAATGGTGCTTTGGCCTTCATTGTAGCATCTTGACTTGAGTTTGCCTTATTTCTTGATTGATGCAAGAGTAATAGCAGTCTTACTTCTTATCAAGTAAGATCTTGAACCCTATCGTAAAGAGTGGTTACAAAAGTTTCATATGAGTGTGGGAGTTTGTTGAGAAGCTCAATTACCATGTCCTCACTTGAGATCTTCCTTCCTCAAAGTGCTAACTTGCATTGATAATCTTCAAATTTTGCAATGACTTTGGAGAGGTTATCTTGAGGCATAATGCTCAAATTCTGCAACTTGGTTTCTAAAGCATAGATTCTAGAAGGTGTTTTTATCTTTGCAGAGAGTTGCTAGTATTTCCTAGGCTTCATGTGAAGTCTTACAAGAAGGGATATGCCCTTTTGTGAATTCATCACATGCTAAAAGTAGTTAGCCTAAGGCTCTTTCATCTTTTATATAACATATATTCAAGCCTCAGGTTCACAGGTCCTATCTGGTTGGGGTTTTGTGCCTTCTACAACTTCATAAAGAAGATTCGTGTACAAATAAGCTCTCATGACACCTTTCCAAAAAGTGTAGTTCTTGCCATTTAAGCGTTCGTCCTTGGGCATGATCATGGGCATAAAAGAAGGGAGATAGAGGAAAGTCAGTGACGAGGCAATTGATAGTGTGTCAAATTTATTTAATTAATTTATTTATCAATTGTTTATTTCCAATTTCCAAATCAAAATTCAAACATTAATCATGCACATGCCACATTCCATATATGCATAGTACATACAATGTGCATACATGCATGTCACGTGCAATGTATTATGTGCATACACACTTGCATGCATGCATGTCACATATGTGTGTCATTATTTATACATGCAAACATGGCACAATGCACATGCACATGCCACATTTCATGCATGCATAGTACATACAATGTGCGTACATACATATATCATGGTATCATACATATGCATACATGCATAGTACATACTACATACATGCATGGAGCATGTGTATCATTGTTCATGCATGCATACATGGCACAATGCACATGTATACGCCACATTCCATACATGCTTAGTACATTCAATGTATATGCAATGTATTGTGTGCATACACACATGCAATGTGCATCGTTCAATGTTCACATGTGCAATGTGCATTGATGATTGTCCAGACATGCATGTAAAGTGCATACATTCAATGTGCATTGTGCCATGCATACATACACATAACATGTAACTAAAAAAATTCGATAAAGGTCAAATAACATTGTTTTTTATTTTTTTATTTTTTTAAAGAAGCGTTCCAAACCCTTAATGAAATGTAGGTTCCGAACGGAATGTTCAAAATGTTCTATATGGATTTGCAATACATCCCAATCTAATCATGATCAAAGGGATGAATTTTGTGTTGCATGATTCCAATCGGTGCCTTTCTTTAGTTGTTCAAAAGCGAACCACATATCTGATTCATCCGGTTCGGTTTGGTGCCAATGTCTATTCGGTCCCTTCGAATGCTCTTCTAATTTTTAAGGTCATATATCTAGATGCAAAGGTCACATATCTAGTTTTTTTCACATGGAACGGAGAGCTCACCTGGCTATAGACATGTAGGCTGCCCACTAGAGAGAGAGAGAGAGAGAGAGAGAGAGAGAGAGAGAGAGAGAGAGAGAGAGAGAGAGAGAGAGAGAGAGAGAGAGAGAGAGAGAGAGAGAGAGAGAGAGAGAGAGAGAGACGAGAAAGTCATATTAACGTCTTCTGGAGGCCAAACTTGGCCTATGAGACAAAAGCCATGTACAAGTGTATTAACCATGTGTAGAAAATGAAATGAAATAAACACAAAGCTATCTAGGGCTGGTGAAAGGCTGAGGAGATGTGGCTCTGACTCAGCAGATAGTGGCCACCTAATACAGGGGGATCCATAATATGAGTGAGTAAAACACCCTAGCTACTGGTGATGGGGGGAGGTGGGTGTAGTATATGGTACATCGGTGGTGGTCTGAGTGCCTCCTGAAGGAAGATAACCCAGGGGGTGGTGGTATGCCTATGCTCCATCATGTGGTCGTAGGCTATCCTGATGCGTGAGATATCCTCCTGATATAGTCGCGGTCGACAATATCCTACCATGCGTGGTCGGCGTCGTACTCTCTGTGCTGCTGCCTGGTGGAGCGTGAGCCCAGTAGAAGGGCCTCTCTGGTGTAGCTCAGCTCGCTGAAAGAACTGGGTAATGGTCTGCTGGGTACTCACCCGTGGCTGATGTGTGGGCTGTAGTGACCGCTCTCGCCTCTCGTATGCTGCTGAGAGAGAGAGAGAGAGAGAGAGAGAGAGAGAGAGAGAGAGAGAGAGAGAGAGAGAGAGAGAGAGAGAGAGAGAGAGAGAGAGAGAGAGAGAGAGAGAGAGAGAGAGAGAGAGAGAGAGAGAGAGAGAGAGAGAGAGAGAGAGAGAGAGAGAGAGAGAGAGAGAGAGAGAGAGAGAGAGAGAGAGAGAGAGAGAGAGAGAGAGAGAGGGGGAGGGGGGGAGGGGGAGAGGGGGGAGAGAGAGAGAGAGAGAGAGAGAGAGAGAGAGAGAGAGAGAGAGAGAGAGAGAGAGAGAGAGAGAGAGAGAGAGAGAGAGAGAGAGAGAGAGAGAGAGAGAGAGAGAGAGAGAGAGAGAGAGAGAGAGAGAGAGAGAGAGAGAGAGAGAGAAAGAAAGAAAGAAAGAAAGTGTTTTTACGTCTATTAGGAGGCCGAACTCGGCCTATGAGACAAATCGATGTACATGGGTGTATCTTCTGTCAATCAGAAAAGATAAAAGTGCTGAAAAGAAACTGGTTAAGCTGATATAGATCTCCGTAGTATGCATGTGGGGATACCCATGAAAGTGGTGGGGGGTGTATGGAGTGCGATATCTATGATAGTCTATATGCAAAAGGGTAGTACAACAACCATGAGAATGCATCTAAAACGACTAACTAGCTCCATCCTGTGCTAGTGGGTGGGATGTAATATGTGATACATAGGTGGAGGTGGAGTCAGGGCCACCCTGATGGCTGCAACGGGATCGGCCATCATCTGGGATCGTCTCTCCTCCATGGCGCGATGGTCACAAGCCTGGATCTCCGCAATCTGGTGTCGGTGAAGTCTCTGGGCCCGATATCCTATAGCACGGGGTCGTCTCCTAGCTCGAGATACCTGAGCCTGCTGAAGAGTCACCCCGCTCGGTATGTGGGCTGAGGGGGGGAGGGCTGCAGCACGTCGTGGAATAAAGAAGTCAGTGAGCTGACTCTGTCTCCCTCCTGTATGGAGTGCTACAGTAGGCTGGAGTAGGGAATCTCTGTGACTCTGTATCTCTAGTAAGAATCGCCCGAACTGTCGCTGGTCTCTAGAGTCCATGATCTCTCGGAGGGTGGGCTGCCCTGCAAACAGAGTCTCGTATCTGCCTCTGATGCCATCATATGCGCTACATCTGCATACAAAGTGCTCCTCATCCTCCATCTCTACTCTGCATACTCTGCATATCCGCTCCTCTCTGGGAATGTCTGCGGCTCTTCCCGTCTCAATCTCGAGTCGGTGTGATGAGACTCTCAGCTGGCCAATCGCTACCCTCAAGCTATGAGGCATGTGAGTATCCATGTAGCGTGGTCGCTGGATGAAACCGTCAGCTAGTATGTCTATGAACTGGTCTCGATAGTGCGATAGTCTCGATCCCATGTGTGCTGTGTGCCATGTCTGACTAATGTAGAGCTGCCAGAGATCCTGTCTGAGCACAACATTCCTCTCACGACGAGAGAGGTGGATGTGAGGTGAGTCTGGGTCATACTGAAAAGGCGGCAATCTGTCCATATCAAGTCCATGACTATCAAACCAGACTCTAACCTGAGTGTACCAAGCTCTCTCATATCCTAACTCTGATATCTGTATAGATGCCTCAAGAGCTCTGTGTGTGAGTCTATCTGTAGGGAGAGAGAGAGAGAGAGAGAGAGAGAGAGAGAGAGAGAGAGAGAGAGAGAGAGAGAGAGAGAGAGAGAGAGAGAGAGAGAGAGAGAGAGAGAGAGAGAGAGAGAGAGAGAGAGAGAGAGAGAGAGAGAGAGAGAGAGAGAGAGAGAGAGAGAGAGAGAGAGAGAGAGAGAGAGAGAGAAGGGGGGGGGGAGAGAGAGAGAGAGAGAGAGAGAGAGAGAGAGAGAGAGAGAGAGAGAGAGAGAGAGAGAGAGAGAGAGAGAGAGAGAGAGAGAGAGAGAGAGAGAGAGAGAGAGAGAGAGAGAGAGAGAGAGAGAGAGAGAGAGAGAGAGAGAGAGAGAGAGAGAGAGAGGAGAGAGGGGGGGGGGAGAGGGGGGAGAGAGGGGGGAGAGAGAGAGGGGGGGAGAGAGGGGGAGAGAGAGAGAGAGAGAGGGGGAGAGAGAGAGAGAGAGAGAGAGAGAGAGAGAGAGAGAGAGAGAGAGAGAGAGAGAGAGAGAGAGAGAGAGAGAGAGAGAGAGAGAGAGAGAGAGAGAGAGAGAGAGAGAGAGAGAGAGAGAGAGAGAGAGAGAGACTTTTTAGCCTCTATTAGAGGCCAAAATCAGCGTATGAGACAAAACATATACATCAGCATGATCCGATCCACTATAATCCCAAAAGGAAAATAAAAATGTGAGTATAAAACAAAGTATAAAAGGAGGGGGTAATAGCTGGCATTGAGGGTGTGGGGTGCTATGGGTATGCACTCTATTTGTTGAGGGGGTGAGATACAAATATGATATGCATAGGGAGGGGAGGGTGGATGGAGTCATAGCCCTCTAGATGCCTGGAGTGGATTTAGGATATAATGCATCGGTGGGTAGGGCATCATGGCGAGCCTCAGAATGCTTTGCACGTCCAAATTGGTAGGGGTGTGCTGTTGACGTCTCCATATCTCCATGTCATGTCGTGCGTGAATCACTTGAATCTCTCTCTCTCTCTCTCTCTCTCTCTGTTGGAGACGGGCTCTCTCGAGCGGGGGTCTTGGTCATCAGCACTCTCGTCTAAGCTCCTCTGCTCTCTGTAATGTGACATCCCGTGTCAAGCTGTGCTCCCAGGAGTCTCAAGCTGCTCTCCCAGGCGGCAGTGGATCTGAAGAAATCTGTAATATGAGTTTGGGGGGTCAAGTGCATCTCCATCCGTTGGAGAAGTGAGGCACGGGGGTGCTGGAGCTCTACTAGGAAACGACCTAGAGGGTGCTGGTCCTCCGTCTCTAGTAATGCCCTGGTCTCTCTGGGTCACCTACTCCTAATCAAAGAGGAAAGTGAGTGTACTCATGCTCCTCATTTCCAGCACTCATGGGTATGATCAAATTGGAGTATCCCCACCTCCTAATCTATGCATCGAGGTAAAATTCTCGATGTGAGGGAAGTGCTGGGGAAGAAGACCCCTTCCGTGAGGTAACCCGTGCGTGCATGTAGGGTATGGAAGTAGTCATATCTTCCATTGGCTGGACCGGACGGGCTATATCCAATGGCTGAGAGCTAATGAGTTGTGGGATCTTCTCCATGACGAGGAGAAAGAGGAGTGGCTGCATGTGCAAAGTAACATGCTAAGGTGTGTGGGAAACTCCCCCTCTCTTAGTGCGATTTCTTGGCAAATAGGTGCAATACCAAGGTGAAGACAGAAAGGAATTTCTTTTCCCCTCCTAAAATTTCACATAAAATCCTCTCACGTCTACTAATTTCCAGCCACATCTTCACTAAATTAGAAAATTCAAGAAGAACTTTCTAATTTGATTAACACAACACCCAGAATTGCAGCCACATATTTTCTTTTCCAAATAAAGCATGCGGCAAAGAATTTTTGTGCCGCCAACAGCTGATGTGTATGGCTATCAATGCGCCATGTGGCTGCCATGCGTCCACTTATAATTGGACCATCCGTTTTACATGCCTTTCTGCCCAAGGATCACTTACTCCAGGGATTCCAGCAGGCTGCCATGGTGGAGATGGGCTTCCATCAGGTCCCAGCCACCTATGGTAACTCCATTGCCGAAAGAAAAGACTGTAGGCCTTCCCCTTGCAGAGGAAAGGGAGAAAAACTCTTGTGATGGCACACGGAGCAGCCAGCCGCTATGCTCCCCCCTCTTTGGGAAGGAAATCCAGGGCAGGTCAACATGCTGCAGGCACTGCCCAGCAGCCATCTCCCCATCTTGCAAAAGTGGCCATCCTTTCCTTTTCATGCACTGGTCTCTGTGTCCTCTGTTCAGCACCCACATGGGGCATCCAATCATGGAAAACAAGGTGGCAGTCATTGGTACATAAGTCTCCAGCCGTACACATAAAAAAACTTCACCTCTCCCTTGACTCAGGCCCCAGGGGCAGTTGCTTGCCAGCTGCCACTGCCCTTGTGCTTAGGGATCATATACAGATGTTATCAGTGACATATGCTGAAGGTCTATTGGAGGGCCTATATGCCCATGCTGCAGTGCACACACATGAGATAGGTGGCTGCTCCCATGTAGCCTCCCTCTTCTTCAATCCCTGCTCACTCACATCTACCACCAACATGGGGCTCCTCCCCTTCCTCCTGCAGTAAGGCAGGAGGCTCTAGCCATGAGGTCAATGGATGAGGGAGAAGGTTGCCAAGAATCCAGCCACCTACATACATGCAAGAAATGAGGGACTTACATGTGTTCTCCAACCATCGGCTTGCATGTGCTCTTGCTCCCTCGTGCTGGAAGCGTCCCATGCAAGAGGGTAAGAAGCATGTCAAGCTGAGCCATCCCGTCTCCATGAGCTCTGATGGTTTTGTGCACGTTGCCCTTGTCTCCTCCATATGAGTAGAAAGCTGCTCTGATATCAATGTTAAATACTTCAGGATCCTCCCTGCTTCCCTGCTGGACAAGTCAAGACACAAGCCATATTCACAAACAATAGAAAGGTGGACATCAGACTCACCTGCACCAATTTGGGTAGATGAGGCTCTGCCAAAGGGCCAAGAGCCAAGAGTCCAAGTGCCTCATGCAAGGAATGTCTCACAAATGAGCCCATGGGTCCTATTTATAGGCTCAAATGAGGTGGCTCAGCTCACATTGGGCAGCAAATTTATACTTGGCTGGACACTTTAACTACATGTGCCCGTCCAGATGTCCTTAAAGTTTTGGGGACATAATAGTTATGATTGTATGCAATAGGAAGATGAGCTGTCAATATGACATTCGAAAAATGATCACTGCTGGGGTATTCACTTTCTTTTTCTCACCCTAGCTTTTCTCAAGGGACTTCAGGGAAGCTTTGGAGAAGTGTTTCGTATAATTTCAGAGTCGTCTGTGATGAAAACACAGCTTGCTCAAGCCTTTCTGAGGAAAACAGATCTATTCGTTTTTTAGAGTAATGTGAAAATCTTATTTTTAATTGCATTAATATCTGCTGTGCATGTTGTTGGTTTGATGACGCTATCTATAGACAGTGTAAGATTGAGCCACATAAGAAGATTTATGTTTCTTTTGGTTTTACTGAAGCTATCCAGTCACGTGTATAATAGAAGATCAATAAAAACTGATTACCGTGTTCTCTGATGGTTCAGTTGCAAACCCTCAACGAGTGGTTGAAGAGAGAGATGCAGCAGAAGAGAGAGCAACGATAATGGAGTATGAATTACGTCTTGCAAAGGATGACATAAAGAGACTTCAACAGAAGTTAGAAATGCAAGGAGATTCGTTTCTGTCCCCCTTCCCTGATGGTATTTTCCGTATCCCACATATTATCTTAATTCAGCTTGTTTTGTTGCTATATTTGTGAATCTTGGTTGTATATTCCCTTTGACATTTTAATAAAGGGCATTATGTTGTTTCCTCATTCTGTGTTATGCTGGTATCATTTACAGGTGAGAATATCGAGTTAGTTTCTGGAGTAAATAAAAAGGGAACTTTAACAGATGCTAATAATAGGGCTCAGAGTATGGGACATGTAAGAGATCCACTCCGTGAAAGTGAACGAATGGCTTTGAACTGGGCAGTGAAGGAATATCTTCTCAGTGCTGGGTATAAGCTTACAGCTATGACATTCTATGAAGAGGTGAAAACTTGTCAGCTTACTATGCCCTCTCCCCTCCTCTCCTCTCTGTACGTGCTTCTTCCTCTTTCCTTCGTTTCTGCTCATCCCTTGGATCTGTGTAGCATCACATTTGATGATCATCCTTTTGCTGCTCAAAGCTTCTAAGATTTGAATTAGGTGTAATACAGAGAACCATTGTGGGTAAGCACAGTAGGCACTTTCTCTGGTATTCTCAGCCTTGCTTTTGAACACTAAGCAACAATAGTACAGAGCAAAGCAGATGACAGAAATTCAAATGAAGAATACAGCATTTGTAGGTGCACAAAAATTAGATCTAGAATGAAAATCCGATACATAAGAACTGTATTTCAAGAGTCTTTCCCAAGTTTACACAATGAACAGGGTAATGGTATGACCCTTTTGTCAGAAAAAATGTCTGAAAGGGGCAACCTTCACCATAGTAGTCACATCAAGTCTAGTATGATGCATCCAGTATGGTTGCCGTATGGTACTGGACCGTACTACCTAAATTTTGGGTTACACGTACGATATGTACGATACATGTACAATGTACATTGTACTATGTAGTAATAAGTACTTATGGTCGAAAATTCCGATGATTGATCTTAATGCATATGTGCATTGCATGGCCCATAATTTAAATTTCTCAAAGACATTCAATGTTAAAGAAAATTCTGATTTAAGAAAACATTACTTGACAATTAGTAGAGACTAGAATCTAAATACAAGAATCAAAATCTATAAAATACAATTTGAATATTAAAACTTTGCATACCAATAATAATGAATGAATTATGAGACACAATCACTAGTCACTATTGCATATATGATATGCCATAATTTAAATTCCACAAAGACATTCAATGTTCAAGAAAATTCAGGTTTTAGAGAAAACCTCGTGACACATGACTCATTCAAAACAAAAGTGACAATACTATTGACACATACTAATAAGAAATGTCCAATGATTAATCATCATGTATGAATCACTATAATGCTCATGAGTCACTACTACTCACTAATCACTACTCATAACTAGACGTACAATCATCCTACTAATGATATTGCCATCATCATATAAAATGGATCTCTAGCCTCTAGGTTCAATGGCCTCATTTTTATCCTTCATGATCTATGGAGCTGATCTACTATTGGATCCTCTTCTTGAATATGCAATAATGGCATGCCCATGCCTTTGGTGTGCGAATTGTCACTTTTGAGTGAGATCGTGTGCGATTCACTCTTCAGTCAATCTCCTCAAGCGCCAAATATAAATCACTGAAAATTTGTTCTTCTTTTACATCTTGCTTGAGACTATCCATATTCACCTATTAAAAAGCAAACAAAAAACACACAAAGGATAATCAATAATATGTGACATATCCATTGTCATATCAAGATTCAAACCATGAACGTAAACTTAGAAGCACTAAAATTGAGATTTTGAATTTAGTATGTACTAATGAATTATGATCCTTCCTTGACGTGCCATAGGCATTTGTCAATTGATGCATGGTCCGTAACATGCGTAAATTAGAGAGACAATAAGATGGAATAGGCAGATCAATTCCTCTCACATGCTCTTGACAAGCAATCCTGCAACAAAAAAGTCAATAAAGCAAAACAAATTAGTACAAAAATCAATTAAAAATGTTTACCATTTGACATGTAAGAACATATTACATACCTATGCAAGAACTTGCATAGCTATTCTTTGGAGTAGGGGCATTTGATAGCCAAAACTCTCCTACCAATAAAGATGTTTTACTAGTGAATCCCTCTTCCAAACAATGGGAGAGGCTAATGCAATCCCTCTTTGATCATTATAATTTATTAATTCTTGCAAAAAAACAGTAGCATGCTGCATACAAGATAGAATTTTCGAAAGATAGGTATCTCTATCTTCCAAAAGTGTGGTATCCATGAATACTGAAGCTTCTTTAAAAGCCGGATGTAGAGAGCATTGAGTAGCAAAATCATGAATGCCTTCATCCACTTCCATCTCTTCTCCACCAAATAAAGTATATCATATCTTTTGGGTGTGCTATCAAGAATATCACTACATGAAGGGACATTAAAAAATAAGGATTGATTAGTGTCTATTATGAATTTCCAAATGAAAACTTAAAAGCTAAATCAACTTATAAATATTTAGAATTCAATAAAGATTCAAGAATATGAACTTATAAACTTACCATGAAGGATCCAATGGTTCATCATGAGTGGTGCACTTCTTTATTTCTTCAATTGCTGCTTTCAACCTCCATGTTTATCATACGCAATACCTTAAACGAATGTAAAATTGAAGCAATAATACCATAAGCATTTTTTCAAAATGACTCCCTCAAGCATAACCTTTGGATAGACTTTGCCTCTTGTTGTTGTGCAATGGGCTCTCCATCCATCCATTCTTTAAACTCCGCTGAGAGTATCGTCTTTTGAAGCTTATTTTGAATCTCATAAAGACGATCCAAAGGTATTCACATAGCCGCAAATCGTGTTTTTGATGGATTCCTCAGCTCCATGTCCAAATAGGACCGAAAAATTGCAAGAACCCTCACCTTAGAGTTGATAAAATCAACAATGGGTGTATCTTCTGAAATAATGCTCTTGATCCATTTGAACTTGCCAATGTCTTCCATAAGAAGATCAAGGCAATGAGAAGCACACAAGCTCCATACTTTGGATGGAAACTCCTCCTCTAACTTTCTTCCCATAGACCCACAATTTGAAGCATTCTCAATCACCACTTCAATGATGTTTTGAGGTCAAACATATGGGAAAGGGAAAAAATATAATTAAGACTCAAGTTAATAGCAAGTTAATCAAGATTCAAGTCACATACACACACATGCCACACATGTCAACAATCACATACACATGTATACACACATATCACACACGCATACATATCACACAAAAATTCACAATGCATACATGTGTCATGAGTCATATACACATGCCACATATTAAACACACATAAAAAACTATGATTCATATTTCTGTTTTTTTATGAATAAAAGTGAAAAATTCAATTTATCTCAAGTATTGCATGACGGATATGTGAATAAATGAAGCTACCGGTCACCTTCTTACCTTTTACTCCCGCATCCAGTGCTCGTAAGAAATAAATACGAAGAGGACAAGACACAAGAATGTTAATAATCCCTCTTTTCTTACGATCACTCCACCCATTGGAGAGAATGGAGCATTTATATTTAGCCCAATTGACATGCACGAGTTCTAACGATCTATCGATCCTCTCTTTCTTCTCATCTAATTTTTTTGTCCTAATATCATTATGTGAAACTCCATACCAACCCTCACATGGGTCTATATTAGCTATTGCTTTCAACATGCATTTCCATCGGTCCAATCGAAGCACATTAAATGAGAGATTGCATTCAATGATGGTTCTTCCAATCTTAATTTCAACGTTCCTTTGTCTTTCTCTAAGAAAATTTAGAGTGCCGGATACACCACCTAATGTTTATGCAAGTGTAGGTTGTGGGCGTCACCGAAGCCTAACTAATAGAAATAGATGGATAATTACCTCTTTCAGTGTCGACATAATCCGTTGAAACCACTTTATTTTCAGCCAAGGATTCCTTTCTCCTCTTTAATGGAAGGTACTTGCAATGACATTCTTCATAGACACTATCAGGGATTTTGTTGCATGGAGCACATTCTCCTCCCAATTTGCAAAGGTGGATAAGACATGTGACACTAGATGTTTGAATCCTTCCACAATATTTGCAATGCCAATGACATATATTTGATAAGCGACACAATGCTTAGTAAATGCTTCATGAAGAGGAGGTGCCATTGAACACTCCAGATCTCTAGACTCTTATGAAAGATTAGGGCGACAAAAGTAAGGAATGAGGGTAGAGCAACAACCTAAGGCACAAAAATTGCTTATGGATGCTAGAGGAGAGGAAGAGGGCGAAGCTCTTAACTCTTGATTGTCAATAAGCATGGAGGTGTGATAGATGGAGAGGTTAGAGCATGAAGAGGCTGCACGCAAGTTGCCTATGGTCGCTAGATCAAAGCTCATTCAACATATGAATGATAACTTAGAAGTGAAGCAAAAAATAAAATTCTGCAAACGATCGGCAATGGCTTCATCAGACAGATTGGACGACTTTGGACCATACGGGACATCACTGTACAAGTTATACGCACGAACTTGTTCGATGTGCGAGTGCAAGTATGCCGTCCACTAGGGACCCCACCTACAAGTTAAATTTGGATGGTCAAAACTGGGTCAAAGGGCTGGTCAAACTAGTCAAAATGGTCAAAATTGGCTAAAATTCTTATTATATTTTGTGATAGTACTCATTGAGAGCTATGTATTGATATATACTACTTGGATATTTGGCATATGTAACTAGATCACAACCCAAACTTACATGTTGAGACTTTATGTGAAAAGCACATTAAAATTGGAAAGCAAAAGTGACATTTGTCAACATCATATATAATCTTGATGAATAAATCCAATGATTTGTCTTAGTGTCACTTGGAGTAAAAAAAACATGCGTAAGCTTCAATTTTAAGGTTTTTGAAAAAAGTTGAAACTTTAATTAGGGTTTTTGTTGGTAGCTTTTATGAAATTGTTTTTTTGAGTTTTATAGGGCAGCTTTTGCTTTATCTACCAGAATATATATAAACACCAAGTTAGGATCACTTCTTATCACTTCATGGAGCTCTCTTCTTGAGCTTGCGTTGGAGAAGGAGGTCCTTCAACTTAGAGAGGAGGAGTTGTGTGTTCATCATCCTTGTTCATCATCTTTAAGGTGTGGAACAGCTTGGAGTTTATCTATTTGGCTTGGAGCTTATCTATTAAGGAGATTGTGGAGTTATGGACACCTTGTATCTCTTGCATATTCTTTATGCTATCTTATAACTTGATTTACTTCATCATGGAATGTAATGGTCAAATTTGGAGCATAACGCTTTTTATCTCTCTCATGTTTTGTCAATTGTCCATCATGTCTATATCTTCGCTTTGTCTCCATAATGATTGTGGGCTAAAAACCATTAATTGGTATCATAGTAAGTTAATCTAGAGCACATAGAGAATTTGGCTACATGGTCATATCAAAATTTGGTAGGTTGGCTTTTTATTATATGTCGTGATAGTACTCATTGAGAGCTATCGATTGATATATAACACTTTGGTATTTAGTATGTGTAGCTAGGTCAAAGCCCAAACCCTATTTTTCAGACTTTATGTGAAAAGCACATTTAAAATCGAAAAGCAAAAGTGACACTTGGCAACATCCTATATAATTTTGATGAACAAATCCAATGACTTGTATTAGTGCCACATGGTCTCACATTTGAGGAGGGCTAGAGCTCTGTATTGTGCTTAAGTTGATGACAATGCAATTGTGGGTTGTTTCTTAGAGTTCCATGAGATGACTTTGAACTTTAGCACAAAGGTATAACTTTATGTGCTCCTTCTATCTTCCTTGAAGCAAGCCCAATGTGCATCACCGAACCCTTTAACTTGTACATTATCTCTATAATGATAGAACAAATCTTGATTTACCTTACAAGTTACAACATAAGCCAAGCCTGTCCTTGTGATTCTAGCATAATTCAAACATCCAATTATTGTTTTAGACAATGTTACATCTTCAATTGCTTTACTTTCACGTGCATATGACTTAGTATTGTGATCAATTGGATGTGTAAGTGGGTTTATACCATATAGTATGTCTAGTAGACATTTTTTGTGAACAAAGTATACTCCATCTTGTATGTGCACAACTTTAATACCCAAAAAATATTTGAGAATTCCCAGATTTGATATCTTGATTTCCTTTCCAAGTTATGGCTTGATGTCTTTTATGCATGCATCATCATTTTCAATTAGGATAGGTCATCATAATAGATGAATATATATGCCACCTTATCTCCTTGGTTCCCTAGGTGGAGTGAAGGATTTGCATCACTTGTTTGATAACCACACTTGCATATGTACTCAACAAGACTTTGATTCAAAGCCCTAGGGGCATGCTTCAGTCCATACAAAACTTTCTTCAACTTACATATGTGCTTTCGGTGATCCTTAAACCCTTAGGGTTGTTGGAAATCTAGTAGGCCCATAACTAATACCAATCCTCATACTCATGTGAACACATCTTCTCTAACACCTCATCCGAATGCATGTAGCATGCATGTACTGATTCTCCTTTAGATATGTCGAATAGGACGACTCCTGATATGGATGCCATTGCCTCCATAAACTCCAAGTAGTACCTGTGTGCATAAAGAGAATATGTACCTGAATACTTAACATAAGATGCAAATCTTACGTTAAGCTCCATCCAATGTCTTTGAGGTACACCGAAATCTTCATGTAGAAGACAATCTTCAAATACATTATGTAGATGGCTGATCCACACCACCAAGCTGCTGATGGGCAAGTCCTCTCCATAAGCAAGAGTGTGAGTACACTCTTCTCCAAGAAGAACTCGATAATTGCTCCTTAGCATGCTCTTAGAGTGCACCATGGCTGCCCCATGTGTGTTAGAGCACCACCTCTAATGAGGGACCAAAAATTGGCGTTGCCAATTGGTATAGGATGTCTAACAAAGTGACCCAAGACTCTCTTATATAGGTTTTAAAGCTCCATGCAAAAAACTCACAAAAAAATGTTTTATTTTAATCACGTCGCTTTTCAAATTGCTTTTGCTTTATTTTACGTGAGTTTGCTTTATTTTTAAAGTTGCTTTTAGCTAGAGGCTGGCGAAACCCTAAAATCAAATAGAGAGAGGCTTCAAAACCCTAAATCAGAGCAAAACAGACTGCGAAACCCTAAAATCAGAGCGAAACAGGCTGCGAAACCCTAAAATCAGAGAGAGAGAGAAAGAAGAAAGAAAGAAAGAAAGATATATTAACGTCCACGGGAGGCCGAAATCGACCTATGGGACCGATCAGGCTGACTTTAGTTAACTCTACTGGTCGATTTTTAAGTTGGAGTGGGGTGAGTTCATCGGCTATCCATACTTTAGTACCTTGTAGTGACTTTGCTTGCTTCATGACAGCTATCTTATCTGACATGTCAAAATAGCTTACCCTTGCCTGAGTTCCTTTGGGTGTGATGAAGACCGGAGACCCTAGATTGATGAAGGGGACCACCTTGGTTAGTTGTGCTTCTAGTACTTTTGTTTCAAGGATGCAGTCATCTTTTAACTCGGGTGCGATGTCCTCCCTGTCCCATCCTAGGGGGAGGCCTCCAATCCTGATAACTTTCTTGTTGCTGTCCACCAATTCCTGCTCCTTTACCACAGACATTACTTCTTTTGAAAAATGTGTAGAGCTGGATAGTTTTACCTCGGATAATTGTGTTGCCAAGTCGACTTTATTTGTTGATTCAGCTCCTGTTTGCTGGCTATTTCCTTGTGTTTCATCAAGCTTTTGTTGCAATCTGGCTATTTGTTCATCTTTCTTACTAATTTCCTGCTTCATTGCTGCCATTTCTCCTTGGAGTTTCTTCACTTCTTGGAGTAAGTAAGACTCCCATGCTGTTGGTTTGTTGACTGGGGCTGGTATAGAAAGCGGCTGGTGCAAGAGGGCAGAGGCAAAGCTCTTCCTGCCTTCCATGTTGTTGCTGTAGACAGGGAGCGAGGAGAGAGAGAGAGAGAGAGAGAGAGAGAGAGAGAGAGAGAGAGAGAGAGAGAGAGAGAGAGAGAGAGAGAGAGAGAGAGAGAGAGAGAGAGAGAGAGAGAGAGAGAGAGAGAGAGAGAGAGAGAGAGAGAGAGAGAGAGAGAGAGAGAGAGAGAGAGAGAGAGAGAGAGAGAGAGAGGGGGAGGTGGTTGTGGATGTTTGCACAGCAGGCAGGAAACCTGAAAATCAGCTTTGGGATACAATGGGATACAAGTGCCAAATCCTAAATCAGGGGTTCGAAACACTAAAATCAGAGGCTTTACCTAAAATCAGTCCTGCACCTAAAAACAGAGAGAGAAACGAACTCATTTCTGTGAGAGAGAGAGAGAGAGAGAGAGAGAGAGAGAGAGAGAGAGAGAGAGAGAGAGAGAGAGAGAGAGAGAGAGAGAGAGAGAGAGAGAGAGAGAGAGAGGAAGAAGAAGAAAGAAAGAAAGAAAGCTTTTTAATGCCAATGTCAGTCCGAAATCAACTTGTGAGACAAATCATGAGTAGATGGTGTATATATCATCTGCCTATCAGAAAGACAAATGAAAATGACTGAAACAGAGCTGATACAAAACTGATACAAGCTAAAACTAGGCTGATCATATGTGGAAATGGACTGGGGATGGTGGTAATGGTATATCCATTGGGTGTCTAAGGAGGGATGGAGCTTTAGAGAGAGAGAGAGAGAGAGAGAGAGAGAGAAAGAAAGAAAGAAAGAAAGTGTTTTTACGTCTATTAGGAGGCCGAACTCGGCCTATGAGACAAATCGATGTACATGGGTGTATCTTCTGTCAATCAGAAAAGATAAAAGTGCTGAAAAGAGAGAGAGAGAGAGAGAGAGAGAGAGAGAGAGAGAGAGAGAGAGAGAGAGAGAGAGAGAGAGAGAGAGAGAGAGAGAGAGAGAGAGAGAGAGAGAGAGAGAGAGAGAGAGAGAGAGAGAGAGAGAGAGAGTTTTTAACATCCATTAGAAGGGAGAACTCAACCTATGAGAGAGAATCACTGTACATAGGTTGTGTCTCCATTCAAACGGAAAGACAGAGCGTGCTGAAAATAAAAATGTGATGTGAAACCAAGTAAAAAGAAAACCAACATCTCCATTAACGTGCTTGTGCCGAGAGTCTATGAGGGGGGAGGGGAACATATTGAGTGCTATCCCTATGGTAGCCTATATGAAGGAGGGTGATACAAGTATGAGAATGCATCTAAGTGACTCACTATCTCCACACAATGCTCATATATGGATATAATATGTGATACATAGGTGGAGGCAGAGTCATGGCTACCCGGATGATTGTAGTGGGATCGGCCATCATCCGGCTGTCTCTCCTCAATGGCTTGATGCTAACGGGCCTGTATATCCGCAATCTGAGGTGTGTTAAATCTTTGTGTTCGATAGCCTATGGCGGGGGGGTTGTCTCCTAGCACGAGAGGTCTAAGTCACCGCTATATGCATGACAACAAGTTGGGGTGGTTAGGGAGGGAGGGAGAGGGAGGGAGCGAGGGACGGAGGGAGGGACGACGGATGGGAGGGAGGGAGGGAGGGAAGGAGGGAAGGAGGGAGGGAGGGAAGGAGGGAGGGAGGGAGGAAGGGAAGGAGGGAAGGATTTCATCTTTTCTTGTATATGGGCATTGGGCTTTCAAAAGCAACTATAGAAAGCAACTCACATAGAGACTGAGCATCGCATTCTTGAGTAGAACCTCTCCTTCAATGTTGTTCGTACAGATGCATGGAAGAGAATGACCACAACCATAGCTTAAGTGGGACCTTGTAAGTTGTGGCAATGATTGGCATGGACTTGAATACAAAAGTTTGCTGAAATCTATGTTGCTTGAAGAGAAATATAGAATGGATTTGCAGTTAGAACGGATTAGATTAGGTTGGTAGACATATGGATTATCTATCTTATTTGAGGGATGGAGTGATACCATTCGCTGCCATATATGATATAATCAATATTATGGTTTCTAGTTGTCTAAGTACATATTTCTTTTGAGTGGTGGATTGTAGTTGTGTAGGTATATACATTGTTGGGAAATTTATTTTTGATCTTATTAGACGTGCCATTGAAGAAGTTGGGGCAGAAAATGTGGTTCAAGCTATCAGAGATAATGCGTCAAACTGTTAGAGGATAGGGAATCGGTAGAGGAAGAGTACCCTAGGATAGTATGGATTCTTGTACATTGCCCATTGTTTAGATCTTTTGTTTGAGTACATAGGGAAACTTCCTTGGGTGAATCATACTCTGAATGATGCAAAGAGATTCAGAGCTTTCATAAGAAAGAATCATCAGGCCCTCCCTTTTTTTCGTAGTTATAGAGATAAAGAGTTGGTTTGCGTTTCATAGACACGGTTCATATATATTTGTCATGTATTCTTTCGTCTACATGCATGCATGGATGCTTTACAGATGTCAATGGTGGATACCAGATGGCAGACCATGGGTTGCCGAGATTCAAAGATGGCAAAGTATGTGCAGTGAATAAAGAGTTCGTTTGCGTTTCAGAGATGCGGTTCATATATATTTGTCATGTATTCTTTCGTCTACATGCATGCATGGATGCTTTATAGATGACAATGGTGGATACCAGATGGCAGACCATGGCTTGCCGAGATTCAAAAATGGCAAAGTCTGTGCAGTGAAAGGTTCTAAATATGGGTTTTGGGGATGAGATTAATGATATTTTACCGTTCCTTCGACTCATATATATTATGCTGCATTTTGTGGATATGGAGGGTTCTACCTTTGGTCTCGTGTACCATATGTACATGTAGATGCACGAGGCCATCTCATCAGTGAGGACTATATCTTCATCTAGGTATATCCATAATTTCAGTATTCATTGCTCAATATCACATACTTTATTCTTTTATCTGCTGCCCTCCTCTTCTTTTCACACACATAGTGCGTGTAACTGCTGATTTTTATGTGAGTTGCTTCATATTTTGGTTCTATCTTCAAGTCTTGCTGCTGTATCAAATTTTCGTGCCTACTATCTCAAGAGGAGAGGCTATTGTAGCTGCTTATACCAGAGAAGAAGCATTATTCAGTTTTGTAATAGATTTTGACACTTTCTCACAGCACATAAGCTGAAATTTCCAATATTCAGCTTATTATATTCCACCATTAAGCACATATTCATTCTTTAACTCCTAGGTGCACTTGTCTCCAATTTTTGTACCTAAATCCATTCTATATTCAGCTGTTTATGCTATTTTGTATCTACGCACACATTGTATAGTTAGTCTTTTATGAAGTATTTTTTATTTACAGTAGCCTATTTGCTTCTCGTTCGTATCTATTGTCTCTTGTCTATTTTTATTGTCCTTCATCTATCTGATTTGGTCCTATGCATGCAAGGTTTTAAGTGCTCAAAAGGTCTTGTGAGCCTGCCTCACTTCCAATAATCCTTTCGCAAACAACTTGGTATCTAACTATGGTCCCATTTGCATTTCTTTTTAATTTATTACCTATTACCTTTATTCCATCTTGCTTGGAAACTAGTGTTCATGTATGGTGGTACCCGAGAGCTTTGATCTCCTGTTTGATAGCTGTATGCCATTCTTATACTCCTATCTAGTTGGTTCTTTGTCTTTGATCACATCGGTCATATAGGCATAATGTTTTGCGATTAAAAATTATCATAAAGTGAGCTTTGAAATTGGATATCTTATTCTTGTGGACTCCTTTGAGTCCATGGAGTTGGTATGAACCTTCTATTCTCCTTTGTGCCACTCTTGGGCTCGTAATCTCGTCTAGCTCTTCCTCATCCTCTTGTAGGTCCCTGGTCTACCATTATGTGACCCTGTCCATCTTTTTTGGTACTCGTGCTTGTTCTTGAGCTTTGGATTCTGCTTCTTAGTCTTCCATCCTAGGTTGATCCTCTTGTGCTTGTTGAAGTGTTTGGACCACTCAATTCTAAGCTCTCTTGAGTCTTCTTTTCATACTCTCTCTCTCTCTCTCTGGGCCCCTCTATGTCTTCTTCTTGCAATGCAATCTTTGAACCATATCAAGGTGTAAGCTCATTAAATACCATGTTCTAGATAGTTAAATTCTTTGGAGACAGGGTTATAATATCTGTAGCCCTTTGTTCAAGAGAACACCCAATGAAGATACACCTTTCTACCCTTGCATCAAGCTTTGACCTAAGCTTCTATTTTTTCACAAGAATTACCTGAAAGAGTAGGACAGTGGGTTGTCAGCTTGCAATCAGCTGACAACCCACTGTCCTACTATGATTATTTATCATATCGACCATCATAATGACAAAAACAAAGTGTGGCTTCCATACAGCTCTGTAGGGATGAAGCAGTAGTTAAATGTAGACCTATGATTGTCTGATGTCATTTGATTAATTAAACGAACCTTATATTTATACTATTCTCCAACAAATTCTTTTTTGCTGTTTAAGAAAACCTAATGGGTGCCAGGTGGTGTTATCTTTGCTTGGTGATTTTACATAAAAATAACAAACACAAACAAGTTGATTAGATGGAAAACTTGAAAAAAGGTGACTAGAAAGAAGATCCTAACCAAGAGGCATTGTTGGGGAATATAACCTACTATTGCTTAACAGCAGACACATAATTTAGACGTCTCTGTAATCATGCAACATGAGGTAGAAACTTAGCTGTAAACCTATAACTGTCTGATCACCATCTGAGCTCCACATTCAGACCATATTAAGTGGCATCTTTTTTGGGCGATTGGGAATTCAATTTGTCTATCTCTTATTTGCAGTTTTGTGATCTTTTTATGTCGGTATGTTCTGCCATGCTGTATTTTATGTTTATAGTGGGTTAAAAAGAACCAGGGTCTAGTTAAGTTTGGGGATAAAAGAACAGACAAATCATAGTTTGTTTAATTTTAGGTATCCATCAAATCGAAATCTTTGTAGTGCTAAGCACGAAAAGAGTTTTGTGATGTATATCACAAGTGTGCATGCTCATTTGTTGTTTATTTTTCTCTTTCTTCTTTTGCTCCCTTTCTTATATGTAGGCTAATTAAGATAAGATGTACATTTTAACTCAAATTCTACACGTCATTTCTTTCAGGAATTGGTTTTTATTAATGAAGGAGCATAATTAAATTGATAATGCTGATATTGTTTTGTGGACACAGGTTGATCAAGACCTTGATACACCACATGTTGGGCCTATGTACATGGCTGATGCATTACGCCATTGTTACCAATTACTTATAGCAGCTTCTCCTGAGGCGATTCAGGTAGAGCTTTTGTTTGTATCACCAAACTGGGTGTAGTTGGTAATTATTTGGATGTGTTTGGTTCACTGTTTAGACACTGGAGGACATGGCAGTGATAAATGCTAGAAAAGTTTCTTGGATGCTTGATCCACTAGCTTTATTGACAATGTATGTACATGATACCTTATTGACACATCTGCTATACATGCTTATGCAAAAATACTTGATGTATTAAGTACATGTGAAAATCATAAAAAAGTCAATCATGCTTAACCTCCAACAGTTGCTCCATATGATTGCTGCTGCCTTTAATCAGGAATGATGAAAAATTATTATAACAACCACTTGCTGCAAGATCCACTCATTTGCTTCTTGGAGACATCAGCTGTACAGGTCAACAACATAAATAAAAACATGTTTCTTGTGGATTGGGCCAGCGCGTTCATAATGAAATACATCGTGATTTCATATAAACTTCAGAAAATTAACTTGCCAAAGTTTTCTGCATATGGAGTTTGGAACAACTCTTCCATCATGGAATAAATTGTTACTAAAGCACAATTTTGGATTGAATTTAGACACTTAAAGGTGCTGGATGAAAGTTCACTTTCATTTGTACATACTTTAGAGTCCAGGCTATCAGTCATTATATATTTTTTCCTATATTCTGTCACTCACACCTAAACTAATCAACCATGAACACTCAAATCTTACCCCAGGAGGTAAGAGCGATGTTCAAGTGGCTCTTTCGTCTTGTCTATTCTCCATCTTGTCTCGATTTTCTCTATGTCTCTATATTAATTGTGGGCCTAAAAGCCAACATTTATGAGCCAGGCTCGAAGGACCATGGTGGTCCGTTCAACTTGGAGCGGTGGAATTGTGTTTGCTTCATCATCTATAAGGTGTGAAGGAGCTTGGAGCTTATCTATTTGGAGGAGATCATCTTCAGCCTTGGAGGTTTTCGAGTTATTGGACAACTTATATTCATCATGTTGCATATCTTCTATGCTACCTTGTAAGTTTAATCATGGAATGTATGGAATATATTTGGAGCTATGATCCTTACGCAAGGACCACTTAGCATAATAATTGAGTCATAATAGATGCTTTTTTGGGAGTCAACTGGATGTTTTTGAAATGTAAGGTGCTTAGAATATGCCCTATAATTTTGCTCCGTGACTTATATTATGTTGGCAAGGCCCCCTTGTACTATAATCTTCTATTTTGATTGTTGATTTTGTCCGTCTATGATCGACATTGAGGATATCATAAATAAAAAATAATGTAAGGTACTTTGGAAGAACATAAGGCCTTTGCATTAGTGTGTTTTCTTGGATGATTATTTTTGGTGCCATTTAAACTTGCACACATAGTAGATTTAAGTCACGATTTTTTTTTGCTCCGTAATAAAAATTGTGTAAACCTCTCACCAGTTAAACCTTTACCTATGATTTAAATCCATACAAGTACGATTTTTATTTTTTTCCCCCAACTTTCATTAGGTGACTTCGTTGGGGGCACTATTTCAAAAATTGTGCCTTGAGTTTCTTAGCAGCTCATTGAGACATGCGTGTTGTCTATTCATTGAGTTTCCATAGCTGCATGGGAGTGGGCTGAGCGTTGAGAGCCTAGCACATGAGGATCCAAGGAGGTTGAAGCCTATAGGAAATCATTGTTGCTACTTAGTGTAGAGAGAGAGAGAGACACACACAGACATGCACACGCAGAGAGAGAGAGAGAGAGAGAGAGAGAGAGAGAGAGAGAGAGAGAGAGAGAGAGAGAGAGAGAGAGAGAGAGAGAGAGAGAGAGAGAGAGAGAGAGAGAGAGAGAAAGAAAGTGTTTTTACGTCTATTAGGAGGTCGAACTCGGCCTATGAGACAAATCGATGTACATGGGTGTATCTTCTGTCTATCAGAGAAGATAAAAGTGCTGAAAAAGAACCTGGTAAAGCTGATACATATCTCCGTGATATGCGTGTGGAGATACCCATGAAAGTGGGGGGGTGTATGGAGTGGGATATCTATGATAGTCTATATGCAAAGGGGTATTACAACAAGCATGGGAATGCATCTGAAACGACTAACTAGCTCCATCCTGTGCTAGTGGGCGGGTGTAAGATGTGATACATAGGTGGAGGTGGAGTCAGGGCCATCGTGATAGCTGTAGCGGGATCAGCCATCATCTGGAATCGTCTCTCCTCCATGGCGCGATGGTGTGTGTGTGTGTGAGAGAGAGAGAGAGAGAGAGAGAGAGAGAGAGAGAGAGAGAGAGAGAGAGAGAGAGAGAGAGAGAGAGAGAGAGAGAGAGAGAGAGAGAGAGAGAGAGAGAGAGAGAGAGAGAGAGAGAGAGAGAGAGAGAGAGAGAGAGAGAGAGAGAGAGAGAGAGAGAGAGAGAGAGAGAGTCATATTAACGTCTTCTGGAGGCCAAACATGGCCTATGAGACAAAAACCATGTACAAGTGTAGTAACCCTGTGTAGAAGATACAATGAAATGAAAAAGTATATCGCTACACAAAGCTATATAGGGCTGCAAAAGGCTGGGGAGACGTGGCTCTGACTCTGCACATAGTGGCCACCTAATACATGGGGGGATCCAAAATGTGAGTAAAATGCCCTAGCTACTGGTGATGGGTGGAGGTGGGTGTAGTATGTGGTACATCGGTGGTGGTTTGAGTGCCTCCTGAAGGAAGACAACCCAGGGGGTGGTGGTACGCCTATGCTCCATCATGTGGTCGTAGGCAATCTTGATGTGTGAGATATCCTCCTGATATAGTCGTGGTCGACGATATCCGCCCATGCGTGGTCGGCGCCGTGCTCTCTGTGCTGCTCCCTGGTGGAGCGTGAGCCCTATAGATGGACCTCTCTGATGTAGCTCAACTCGCTGAAAGAACTCGGTAATGGTCTGCTGGGTACTCACCCATGGCTGATGTATGGGCTGTAGTGACCGCTCTCGCCTCTCGTATGCTACTGTGAGAAAGCGTCCCAAGCGTCTCTGGTCTCCCATAGTCATGCACAGCTCGAATGACTCCTAAATCTGGAACTGTGCTCGTAGGTCTAAGTATGTTGGACATCTGATAACAAAATGCTTCTCACTCTCTACCTCTGTCTGGCATACTGGGCACCACCGAGAGAGAGAGTTTTTTCACGTCTATGACAGGTTAAAATCGGCCTATGACACAAAACATAAGATACATGAATGTGGATGTCATGCGGCTGTCGCACAAATAAAACAAGACCATAAGAAGCTAATACAATCTAGTCTCAAACATGTGTGGTAAAATACTAAGGCTGATGAATCCCTATCTCTAGGGGTATATGCATGTCTATATGCTTACGGCAATACGATCATGAAGATGCATCTGTCCACTAGCTCCATCCAGTGATAATGGAGGGATGGAGGATGTGATACATAGGTGGAGCAGGTGCTAGAGCTGTCTGAATGAAAGCTATAGGATCTACTTTCATCAAGGCTACTTGCTCCGAAGCCTTACGATGTCAGGCTCAAATCTCCTCTATCTGGCGATGGTATAGCCTCACTCCTCTAAGCGCTGTGACTCCTATGAGAGAGAGAGAGAGAGAGAAAGAAAGACTTTTTAACGTCTATTAGAGGCAAAAATCGGCCTATGGGACAAAACATATACATCAGTATGAACCAATCCACTGTGATCCCAAAAGGAAAATAAAGTGTGAGTACAGAAAAAGGGTGTGGGGGGCTTATGGGTATGCACTCTATATGCTCAATGGGTGAGATACAAATATGATATGCATAGGGAGGGGAGGCTCGATGGTATTACAACCCACTAAATGCCTGGAGTGGGTGTAGGATATAATGCATCGGTAGGTAAGGCATCATGGCAATCCTCAAAATGCTCTGAACGTCCAAATCGACAGGGGTGCGCTTCTGACGTCTCCGTATCTCCATGTCATGGCATGCGTGAATCGCCTGAATCTCTCTCTGATGTGGACGGGCTCTCCGGAGTGGGGGTCTCGGTCGTCGACGCTGTCGTCTAAGCTCCTCTGCTCTGTGTAATGTGACACCCCGCATCGAGCTGGGTCCTCGAGTGGATGTGGGTCTGAAAAAATTTGTAATATAAGTCTAAGGGGGGAGGGGCTAGGTGTATCTCCATCTGCTGCTGGAGAAGTGATGCACGACGGTGCTTGAGCTCTACTACGAAACGACCTAGAGGGCGCTGGTCCTCTGTCCCCAATAACGCCCTGATCTCTCTGGCCCCCCTGAAGAGCTGTGGGTAGCGGTCTCTAATGTCCTCATATGCCTGGCATATACATGTGTAGTGCTCCTCGTCCTCTACCTCCTCTCGGCATATCCTGCATAATCTCTCGTCCCTCGGGGTATGTGTCGCTCGGCCAACCTCAATCTTGAGCTGGTGTGATGATACTCTGAGCTTCCCAATGACCACTCTCTCAGCTGGTGCCATGTATGTATCCATGTATCGTGGTCTCCGAATGAAACCATCCACTCTCACCGTCAGGAAGTGCTCTCTGTAGTGCTAGAGCTGTCTGAATGAAAGCTATAGGATCTACTTTCATCAAGGCTACTCGCTCCGAAGCCTTACGATGTCAGGCTCAAATCTCCTCTATCTGGCGATGGTATAGCCTCACTCCTCTAAGCGCTGTGATTCCTATGAGAGAGAGAGAGAGAGAGAGAGAGAGAGAGAGAGAGAGAGAGAGAGAGAGAGAGAGAGAGAGAGAGAGAGAGAGAGAGAGAGAGAGAGAGAGAGAGAGAGAGAGAGAGAGAGAAAGAAAGAAAGAAAGAAAGTGTTTTTACGTCTATTAGGAGGCCGAACTCGGCCTATGAGACAAATCGATGTACATGGGTGTATCTTCTGTCAATCAGAAAAGATAAAAGTGCTGAAAAGAAACTGGTTAAGCTGATATAGATCTCCGTAGTATGCATGTGGGGATACCCATGAAAATGGTGGGGGGTGTATGGAGTGCGATATCTATGATAGTCTATATGCAAAAGGGTAGTACAACAACCATGAGAATGCATCTAAGACGACTACTAGCTCCATCCTGTGCTAGTGGGTGGGTGTAATATGTGATACATAGGTGGAGGTGGAGTCAGGGCCACCCTGATGGCTGCAACGGGATCGGCCATCATCTGGGATCGTCTCTCCTCCATGGCGCGATGGTCACAAGCCTGGATCTCCGCAGTCGGGTGTCGGTGAAGTCTCGGGGCCCGATATCCTATAGCACGGGGTCGTCTCCTAGCTCGAGATATCTGAGCCTGCTGAAGAGTCACCCCGCTCGGTGTGTGGGCTGAGGGGGGGAGGGCTGCAGCACGTCGTGGAATAAAGAAGTCAGTGAGCTGACTCTGTCTCCCTCCTGTATGGAGTGCTACAGTAGGCTGGAGTAGGGAATCTCTGTGACTCTGTATCTCTAGTAAGAATCGCCCGAGCTATCGCTGGTCTCTAGAGTCCATGATCTCTCGGAGGGTGGGCTGCCCTGCAAACAGAGTCTCGTATCTGCCTCTGATGCCATCATATGCGCTACATCTGCATACAAAGTGCTCCTCATCCTCCATCTCTACTCTGCATACTCTGCATATCCGCTCCTCTCTGGGAATGTCTGCGGCTCTGCCCGTCTCAATCTCGAGTCGGTGTGATGAGACTCTCAGCTCGCCAATCGCTACCCTCGAGCTATGAGGCATGTGAGTATCCATGTAGCGTGGTCGCTGGATGAAACTGCCAGCTAGTATGTCTATGAACTGGTCTCGATAGTGCGATAGTCTCGATCCCATGTGTGGTGTGTGCCATGTCTGACTAATGTAGAGCTGCCAGAGATCCTGTCTGAGCACAACATTCCTCTCACGACGAGAGAGGTGGATGTGAGGTGAGTCTGGGTCATACTGAAAAGGCTGCAATCTGTCCATATCAAGTCCATGACTATCAAACCAGACTCTAACCTGAGTGTACCAAGCTCTCTCATATCCTGACTCTGATATCTGTATAGATGCCTCAAGAGCTCTGTGTGTGAGTCTATCTGTAGGGAGGTCCCTAATCCTCTGAATAAAGCAGATAGTCTGGAATAGTGCCTCTACTGCCATGGGTGGTGCAGCTAGCTCTGCCCTGATGATGTCATGTGGCACCGACTGTTTCCCACGAAATAATCGCGAGATCATACGTACCTGTGGCCTCTCGATCGCACTCCACTGGGTGACTGTGAGACCTGGGGCCCAAACCGTCGCAGCATACATCATAGCTGGTCTGACCAGTGTGTCAAATAGCCAGCCCTTCGTGCGGGGCTCCTGGAAGTGTGCTTGGTGACATCTCCGCTCTAACATGGCTAAAGCTGCATATCCGCGTGTGAGTCTATCGGTGGCTGCCTGTCTCATGCTGAAGGGGCCAGGCAAGCTCGTGAATGTGACTCCGAGATAGACATAGGAAGTGACCACCTCAATCTGTCCACCACCAGCTCTGAATCCTGCTCCATTCCTCACCATGGGGGAGGTGTGGAAGATCATGACCTTGGTCTTGCCAAGGTTTACTGTCAAGCCCCTCTTGCCAAGGTTTACCGATGGTGCTAGCAATGGCCTCAGACATACCTCCTGGACACCGTACCCTCCCAGTCACCTGCTCATAGAGTGCATAGATGGCCCAAATCATCCCTGATGGTACTCCCAAGCTCTGGAGGCGTTGGAAGAGCCTCTCCCGCGGCACTGTATCAAAAGCTTTGCGGAAGTCCACAAAGCAGCAATATAGCCTCTTCTTCCGCATCCTTGCCCCATCAATGAGGCAGCGCAGAATGAAGATGTGATCAATAGTAGAGAAAGCTCGTCGAAAACCTGCCTTGCCTCGTGCTCGTAGCCCCTCAGTCTCTGCATATGAGCTGAGCTCTGCCTCAAGTATGGCACCGTATAGTTTGGCCATGGTGTGGCCAATCATGATGGTCCTGTAGTTCCCTGGATCCAGGGTGTCGCCAGATTTGTGGATAGGCACAATGGTGTGCCTAGTCCACTCCTCTGGGAAGCCCTCTCCTATAGCCCGGTTGAAGACATGTGCAATCAACGGGGCTATAGTGGAGGCTGCATATATGAGATGCTCTCTCTGCAATCCCGCGTGGTCTGTCGAACGTCCGTGTCGCAGTCGTCGTATGGCCCTCTCAACCATCTTTGCTGTGAAGAGAGAAGAACTAGTAGGGCGAGGCTCAAGTGGCTGGGGAATGGGAGGCTGCCTAGGTACCTCATATAACCTCTGAGCATAATCATGCCATGTGTGTGGGTCTCCAATAGGTGTGGTCGGGCGTGGCTCTCGTAGGCTGTGCCATGCTGCAGCACTGTCCATACTCATAAAGAGATGGTATAGCTCAAGCTCCTGTGCCTCCTCAAAGGCTCGCCTCTTTCGACGTGTGAGAGTCTTCATCTGTCCCTTGGCCTCTCTCTCTGTGATCTCTCCCAATGCTCGCTGAGCTCGTAGTCGGTGGTAAAGATCTCTGCAATCCTCATCATACCAACGATGTTGTGGCATAGTCCCGGGAGGAGGTGTGTGACGAGAATGGATGGTGTGTGGGAAGGAGCTGATGGCTGATGTCTGAAGAACTGATGCTATCTGAGAGGTGAGTAGGGATAGTGGAGTGTCAGGATGAAGTAAGAGAAGACCCTTCTCGACTCGAGCCGCATATATGTGAGCTAGCTCGTGTGTGAAGTGGATGGTGGTGTGTGGGATGCGTGCTTCGGGTATGCGTAAAGGGGTGTCTCCCTTCAGGGAGAGTGCGAGGTATGTGTGATCGGCCCCAATGGGTATGGGTGGGATGGTGAATGAGGTAAGTAGGTGGATGGCCTCTCTGGACCCCATGACGTAATCTACTGTACTTCCCCCGCCATCTGTGGCTGAGTGTGGTATGCATGTCAATCCTCCTGAGGTAGGCCACTGAGTCATCCCGTTATAGATAACGAGATTATGTCGAGAGCCTAGTCTGAGTAGGTGAGTGCCATAGTGAGTGTGTGTAGGGTCAGCTGAAGCTCGAGCTGTAGACTCATCCTCTATGGTATGTAGTATCTCTGGGTCTTCTGGGTCAAATATCTCACACTGATCATTGCCTCTCCTTGCATTGAAGTCTCCCATAAGGAAGACTTCCCCTAATGCAGAGTACTCCATAATCTCTTCTGACAAGCAAGTGTATGGTGAGTCCTCCTCTCGATCTATGATAGCGAAACGCGAGCTAGAAGGAGCAAAGTAGCATAATGCTATGAAGATGATCCGCTCCTGCGAGAGCTTCAGTCGAATCCAAAGATATCTGGCATGTGAATCACGTGCGACTATCTGTATCCTGCTCTGAAGTCCATCTCTAAAGAGTATGGCTACTCCTCCTGATCCTCGGGTGGTGTGCTGACGTGTACTCTCTGTATGTGGACTCCCACTGAAAACCGTGGACTCGAGGTAGGCCCCGGTCCGGGCTCTCATGTGTCTCTGTGAGCATAATGATGTCTTTGCCTTTGCGCACCTCTTCCAATCTCTCTGGGTGTGTCCATAGATCTCCATTGCAGTTCCAAACTGCAAGGTGTATCTCCTCGAGTGTCTCACAGGCCGCGAATCCCTATGGGATGGCCTTGCCATCAATGATGACACGACCATCTCTGTATGAAGCCTTCTTTTCTTCTTTGCGAGCTTGATGTACTCTCGGCATGCATGCACGACGGTGTGCTACCTGCATGCATGGTTGTTTCCTGACGCGTCAGGAACAACCTGCTGACGTTACTGACGGCGGTATCTGATGGCAGTGTTTCTGACGGGTAGCCGACGGGAGTATTGCAGACTTTTTTTTTTTTGTGGCAAAAACCTGACGCGGGTCTGGTTTGTGGGTCAGTTTTCATTCCGTCTTTTGTAGGAGCAGGCGCCAGCACTGTGGTGAGGGGCTAGGGCCACAACATAGAGCTTCCAACCCTCAATCTTGAAGGTAAGCACTCACGAGTCACTGTCGACTGGACTACAGGCTTCAGCACATCGATTTCAAGCATGATGTAGACTGTAGTACTGAACGACACAGTTACATGAATGTTACTTTTCACATGCTTCAAGCACAGTAAATTCAAGCACAGTAACTTATAAGTTATAACTGTGCATCATGCAGCATGAGTGCATGATGCATCATGCATCTATCATGGACCATGGTCAATTTTTAAATTTGATTTGTAATGATTTGGATCTAATTTTTGTTTTTGACTCTTGTGTAGATGCCACACAAAGCAGGAGGAGAGTGGGACTTTGTTGAGAAAATAAAGGCCTTGCCTAAAGGAAATTGGACAGTGAAATGTAAATTCTGTCCACATTCTTGGGATGGTGGTGCAAATAGAGTAAGAGCACATATCCTTGGCTTAACAGGATATGGTGTAGGAAAATGTGAACATGCACCTCAGCATGTTAGAGATGCATGTAGAAATTTACATGCAAAGGGCTCATCACAAAGTGGGAGTTACATGGATATGCCATCACAATCCTCACATGTATGTGAAAATGTGGAAAATAAAGGAACATCAGTTGATGATGAAATTGTACTTGATGATTCATCAAGTGGGCAGGTATGTAAGAGACCAAAAGGTGGAATGGGAGCATTGGATAAAGCTTGGGATATGCAGGTTAGAAAAGAGGCTGACAAAGCTGTCCGACGCTTCTTTTTTGCAGAAGATATTCCCTTTTGGAAAGTGAGAAGTCCCTATTTCATCCAAATGCTTAATGCAGTTGGAAGAGTAGGACAAAGTTATAAGCCTCCCTCATATCAACAATTGAGGGCAAAAGAGCTAAATGAAGAAGTGAGATGCATAGAGAATGACTTGCTGGAAATACGTGAGAAATGGAAATTATTTGGATGCAGCATTGTATGCGATGGTTGGTCTGATACTAGAAATCGGCCAATCATCAACATTATGGTTAGTTGCATTTTTGGCACTATGTTTTTGAAGTCTGTGGATACCTCATGTGAGGTTAAATCAGGTGAATACATATTTGAAATCTTGAAGGATGCCATAATGAATGTGGGGCCAGAGAATGTAGTCCAGATATGCATGGACAATGCATCTAATTGTGTAAGAGCTGGCTATTTAGTTGAGCAACAATGGCCACATATCTTTTATACACGATGCACGTGCCATTGCTTAGATTTATTGTTTGAAGATATTGGCCGTTTGGAATGGGTGAAGCCTATTTTGGATAATGCCGTGAAAGTTGTGGTATTTGTCACGATGAAGCCTAGTGTGCTTGCTTTATTTAGAAAACATAGCAGCAAAGATTTGGTAAAGCCAGCACAAACTAGATTTGCATACATGTTTATTATGTTGTCAAACTTGCTTGATGAGAGAGTGTACAATGGCTTGAGATGTTTGATGGTTAGCCAAGAATACACAAGGAAAAAAGTTGCTAGAACCAAAAAGGCGGAAGATGTATCTTCTATTATTCTTAGTGCATTTTTTTGGAGACAAGCAAAGGATATTGTTAAAATATGTGCTCCTATTTTGAAAGTCTTGCGCTTGGCTGATAGAGAAGGGGCCACTATGGGTCTCATTTATGAACTTACAGATAGAATGATTGAGAGTATTTCATCTATAGAGAGCATTGATTCAGCAAGACTTGAAGAAGTTAAAAATGTGTGTGTTGAAAGGTGGAATATGTTACATTCACCTCTTCATGCAGCAGCATATATGCTTCACCCTATTTGGAGGAGTAAATCTCCACAGTTGGATCCAGAGGTGCATTCAGGTTGGATTGATCTCATTGAAAGATATACATGTGGTGATATAAAAAATCAAGGAGTCTTAATTGATGAAATGGACATGTATAGGTCTATGGAAGGTTTATTTGCACGGCCTATTGCAAAAGATGAAAGTAGAATGCATAATGCTGTGAAATGGTGGGAATCATTTGGGGCAAGTGTACCCAATTTGCAGAAATTGGCTCTTCGTGTGCTTTCTCAAGGGTCTTGTGCTTCCCCTTGTGGAGTACCTTTTCTTTGATACATACAAAGAGGAGAAATAAATTGCAGCCAAGAAACGTTGAAAAGCTGTTGTATATTCATACAAATTTACGTCTTGTATGCAAAATCAAGGAAAGAGGATTTCAAAAAATGGAAGTGACATTAGAAATGATAGAGAAAGAAGAGGATGATAGAAGACTTCTTGCATTGCAAGAAGAACATGATGGTGAGATCCCTTCTTCATCTTCTTACACCACTGTGGAGAGCCATGCACATGAGGATATTGTTGATGAGGAGGATGTTGCTCTTGATGATGGTGGTGATGATGATGATGATGATGATGATGCATCACTATAGTTTGTGTTATGATTTATGACTTTCCTATGAGTCTATGACATTATGCATATCATATATGCGATGTACTCAGTGCATGGTACACTATACAGTGCATGGTTTTTGGTATTTACTACTCTATTCAGCATATATAGCATGATTTTGGTATTGCTAATGATATCTTTTTTTTATTACTGTTTTTGTTTAAGTTTTTTTGTCAAAAATTTTGGCGGCGTCAGATAACGTCAGAAACGTTTTTCCTTACCCGTCAGACGTCGGGTAAACGTCAGACGTCAGAAGTCAGAAACCCGTCAGAAACAACTATGCCTGCATGGGTGTGAGATCATCGTCAAGGTAGACGGGGGGGCCATCAAGTGCTCTCAAAATCACCCTCTTGCGTAGGAAAGTAGATCTTATATCTTCGGAAGGGAAGTGTAGAATGAGAGCTCTCTTCTTCGTGGGGTCTCGTCCCGTTCTCCAAGACTTGATGAATGGGGGGGACTCCTCTTTGTAGCCGAGTATCTTGCATAGTGTCTTCCCATCGGACTCGGGGGTAGAGCCTTCGTTTTCTTCAAGGCCCGTGATGCGTACATTGAGACGGCGGGCATGTCTCATCTTTTCTTCCTCAATAGTGGTGTGCACGATGAGGGCTTCTTCCTTTTGTGCTTTCTCTTTGGCTTCTTTTTTGATGTTCTTCTTCACTATGTCGATCCACCCTTCTTTGGTAGCTTCTAATTTGTTTTCCATGCTCTCGGTCAAGGATTTGGTGAGTTCTTCTTTGAGAGCTTCTGTCTTGTTCATATTAATCTCTCCTTCTTCGGGTGTAAGAGAGACCATTGAAGCTTTGAGGAGCTCCAATTCCTCTTTCATGTTTGCCCTCTCCTTAGCCCATTCTTCTTTCTCTTTTTGCCATGCTTCCCTCTCCTTATGATATGTTTCTACTTCCTTCTCGAGCTTTGAGAGGCGGCTGATGATGGCCGTGATAGTGGAGTCCACCATCTTCTTGTTTTCCTTGATAGCTATGGTCAGTTTGTCCTCCATTTTTATCAAATCGTCCTTCTTAGCCGTAGCGCTCATTGCATTCGAAGATGAAAAAAAATGCTCAGTGTGCTGAGCCTAAAGACTTGCGATGAAGACGGGAGCGCCCCCGATGCGCGATGGAGTAAGGGTGGGAGTGGCTAATAACTGTGGGCAACAATTATTAGTCCGGGGATTAGGGTTTAGGGTCAGGGATTCGATTTGGAATTATTTGGAATTAGGGTTTCAGGTCAGGGATTCGATTTGGAATTATTTGGAATTAGGGTTTCAGGGATTCGACGTTGGGGTGGTTGAAAGGGCGACATGTGTGGGAGCGCTCGGGGTAGGGTTTATGTTTCGATAGGTTGGGGTTTCTGCAGGGCGATCTTGGCGGGAATTGCAGGGATGTTGGCGGGCGACATTTGGCGTGCAGATGGTAGGGCGCAGTGAGAAGGGGGAGAGAGAGAGCGTTGCTTTTAGTTGCTTCGGGCAGAGCTTCATGCAGAGCTCGGGCAGAGCTTCACGTAGAGCTCGGGCAGAGCTTCACGCAGAGCTCGGGCAGAGAGAGAGAGAGAGAGAGAGAGAGAGAGAGAGAGAGAGAGAGAGAGAGAGAGAGAGAGAGAGAGAGAGAGAGAGAGAGAGAGAGAGAGAGAGAGAGAGAGAGAGAGAGAGAGAGAGAGAGAGAGAGAGAGAGAGAGAGAGAGAGAAAGAAAGACTTTTTAACGTCTATTAGAGGCAAAAATCGGCCTATGGGACAAAACATATACATTAGTATGAACCAATCCACTGTGATCCCAAAAGGAAAATAAAGTGTGAGTACAGAAAAAGGGTGTGGGGTGCTATGGGTATGCACTCTATATGCTCAATGGGTGAGATACAAATATGATATGCATAGGGAGGGGAGGCTCGATGGTATCACAACCCACTAAATGCCTGGAGTGGGTGTAGGATATAATGCATCGGTAGGTAAGGCATCATGGCAATCCTCAAAATGCTCTGAACGTCCAAATCGACAGGGGTGTGCTTCTGACGTCTCTGTATCTCCATGTCATGGCATGCGTGAATCGCCTGAATCTCTCTCTGATGTGGACTGGCTCTCCGGAGTGGGGGTCTCGGTCGTCGACGCTGTCGTCTAAGCTCCTCTGCTCTGTGTAATGTGACACCCCGCATCGAGCTGGGTCCTCGAGTGGATGTGGGTCTGAAAAAATTTGTAATATAAGTCTGAGGGGAGAGGGGCTAGGTGAATCTCCATCTGCTGCTGGAGAAGTGATGCACGACGGTGCTTGAGCTCTACTACGAAACGACCTAGAGGGTGTTGGTCCTCTGTCCCCAATAACGCCCTGATCTCTCTGGCCCCCCTGAAGAGCTGTGGGTAGCGGTCTCTAATGTCCTCATATGCCTGGCATATACATGTGTAGTGCTCCTCGTCCTCTACCTCCTCTCGGCATATCCTGCATAATCTCTCGTCCCTCGGGGTATGTGTCGCTCGGCCAACCTCAATCTTGAGCTGGTGTGATGATACTCTGAGCTTCCCAATGACCACTCTCTCAGCTGGTGCCATGTATGTATCCATGTATCGTGGTCTCCGAATGAAACCATTCACTCTCACCGTCAGGAAGTGCTCCATGTAGTGCTAGAGCTGTCTGAATGAAAGCTATAGGATCTGCTTTCATCAAGGCTACTCGTTCCGAAGCCTTACGATGTCAGGCTCAAATCTCCTCTATCTGGCAATGGTATAGCCTCACTCCTCTAAGCTCTGTGACTCCTATGAGAGAGAGAGAGAGAGAGAGAGAGAGAGAGAGAGAGAGAGAGAGAGAGAGAGAGAGAGAGAGAGAGAGAGAGAGAGAGAGAGAGAGAGAGAGAGAGAGAGAGAGAGAGAGAGAGAGAGAGAGAGAGAGAGAGACTTTCTAACGTCTATTAGAGGCAAAAATCGGCCTATGGGACAAAACATATACATTAGTATGAACCAATCCACTGTGATCCCAAAAGGAAAATAAAGTGTGAGTACAAAAAAAGGGTGTGGGGTGCTATGGGTATGCACTCTATATGCTCAATGGGTGAGATACAAATATGATATGCATAGGGAGGGGAGGCTCGATGGTATCACAACCCACTAAATGCCTGGAGTGGGTGTAGGATATAATGCATCGGTAGGTAAGGCATCATGGCAATCCTCAAAATGCTCTGAACGTCCAAATCGACAGGGGTGCGCTTCTGACGTCTCCGTATCTCCATGTCATGGCATGCATGAATCGCCTGAATCTCTCTCTGATGTGGACGGGCTCTCCGGAGTGGGGGTCTCGGTCGTCGACGCTGTCGTCTAAGCTCCTCTGCTCTGTGTAATGTGACACCCCGCATCGAGCTGGGTCCTCGAGTGGATGTGGGTCTGAAAATATTTGTAATATAAGTCTGAGGGGGGAGGGGC
Source organism: Ceratopteris richardii (assembly GCA_020310875.1). Classification (NCBI taxonomy): domain Eukaryota; kingdom Viridiplantae; phylum Streptophyta; class Polypodiopsida; order Polypodiales; family Pteridaceae; genus Ceratopteris; species Ceratopteris richardii. The sequence continues at coordinate 172,942,223 of CM035412.1, forward strand.
TAGGTGTATCTCCATCTGCTGCTGGAGAAGTGATGCACGACGGTGCTTGAGCTCTACTACGAAACGACCTAGAGGGCACTGGTCCTCTGTCCCCAATAACGCCCTGATCTCTCTGGCCCCCCTGAAGAGCTGTGGGTAGCGGTCTCTAATGTCCTCATATGCCTGGCATATACATGTGTAGTGCTCCTCGTCCTCTACCTCCTCTCGGCTTATCCTGCATAATCTCTCGTCCCTCGGGGTATGTGTCGCTCGGCCAACCTCAATCTTGAGCTGGTGTGATGATACTCTGAGCTTCCCAATGACCACTCTCTCAGAGCTTGTGCCATGTATGTATCCATGTATCGTGGTCTCCGAATGAAACCATCCACTCTCACCGTCAGGAAGTGCTTCTGTAGTGTTGCCTCTTTGTGGGAAGAGGCTCTTGTGGTGCTATCCATGTCTCCCTGACGTGTATGTGTAGTAGGTCCTGACGGATGATCCTATTCCTCTCCGAACCAGAGAGGGTAAGATGGGGGGAAGATAGGTCATACTGAAAAGGGGGGAGATCCGTAATGCTCATGCCATGGTCTGCTAACCATCGGTAAGTTTGTGCATACCATACTCTCTCATGCCTTGTCTCTACTAAATGTCTAGAGCTCTCAAATGCAAGCCTGGTGAGTCGGCTGGTGGGAAGCTCTCTGACTCTCAGAATAAAGGTCACCAACTGGAAGAGGGCCTCCACTAGTATCGGTGGTGTGCCAAGCTCAGCTCGTATAATGTCATTTGGGATGGAATGCTTGATGCGCAGCAAGCGTGAGATCATGGTGGCTTGGGGCCTCTCAATCCGCATCCACATCGCCTCCGTGATCCGTGGTGCCCATACTGCTGCTGCGTACATCAATGCGGGTGTCACTAGAGTGTCAAAGAGCCACCCCTTAGTCCGGGGCTCCTGAAAATATGTCTGAAAGGAGCGTCTCTCCAATCCTCCAAGTGCTACATAGCCTCGCGTCAATCTATCTCTCGCGGCCTGTGCCATGGAGAATACTCCAGTGCTGCTCGAGAAGGTGACACCTAGGTAGACGTAGGAGTCCACTACCTCTATCTGTCCTCCAGCTGCAGTGAAAGAGGTGCGATGGCGTATTCTCCTGGAGGTATGGAAGATCATGACCTTGGTCTTGCCAAGGTTCACTGTGAGTCCTCGCTCCATGCAAAAGGTATCGAGCGCCTCTAAATGTGACTGCAACCCCTCCTGTGACTCTTAAAGCAAGACAATGTCATCAGCATATAATAGGATGTGTACTGGCGTACCTCCGAGGTCTCCTCCTCTCCCTCCTGCTCCCTGTATATACTCCGTGATCTCGTCGATGTAGAGACCGAAGAGAGTGCGTGAGAGAGGGCAACCTTGTTTCACACCAATGGTGCTAACAAGGCTGTCTGATAGGCCGCCGGGGCAGCGTACTCTACCTATGACTCGTGCATACAAAGCATGGATGGCCCATAGCATGTCTGATGGTAGCTGTAACTCCTTGAGCCTCCGTAGTAGTCTCTCTCTCGGGACTATGTCGAAGGCTTTGCGGAAATCCACAAAGCAACAGTATAGTCTCTGCTTCCTCGGCTTCGCGCTCTCAATCAAGCAACGAAGCACGAAGATGTGGTCGATGGTGGAGAAAGTGCGGCGGAAGCCTTCTTGGTCGGGTGCTCTGATCCCAGTTGCCTCCGCGTGTGTACTGAGCTCTGCCTCTAGTATTGCCTCATAGATCTTGGCCAGGATATTGGCTATCATAATAGTCATGTAGTTCCTTGGGCCCATCATATCGTCGGACTTATGGATAGGCGTAATGGTATGCATAGTCTATGAGATGGTTGAAGAGATGGGCGATCAAGTGGGAAACTACATAAGCTGCGTATATAAAGTGCTCTCCCTGTAGCCCCATGTGGTCTTCTGAATGGCCATGCTGTAGCCTATGGATAGCCTGTCGTACCATGCATACCGTGAAGAGGGTGGATATCAAAGGACGCGGTGTGGGAGGGATCGGCAATGGTGGCTGTCCTGGGACGTCATATAACCTCGTAGGTGTGCCAAGTGTGAGGATCTGCTATGGGTGTAGGTGGGCGTGGCTCACATAGTGCCCTCCACGCGGTGGCACAATCCCTACTCATGAGAAGGTCGATCAACTCTGCCTCTTGTCGCTCCTCGAAAGCTCGCCGCTTCCGGCATGTGAGGGCTCGCATCTGTCGTCGTGCCTCCCTCTCTGTGATGGATCCCAAGATACTTTGTGCTCTGAGATGTCGGTAAAGTCACCTACACTCCTCATCATACCATCTATTCTGGGGTGTATGCCCCAACCGTGTCGAATGTGCGGTGCTGTGGGTGGTGTATGGGAAGCTTAGAGTAGCAGATGTGCGGAGGATCGAGAAGTGGGCGGTGAGAGTGTCCAAGGAGGCAGAGGGATCAAGGGAGTAGATGCGCTCTCGAACATGGGAGCTATAGATATGTGCTAGCTCATGTCTAAAGTGAATGGTGGTATGGGCTTGTGGCTCTATGGTGACGGGGTGGGATATGCATGGTGAGCCTCGAATGGAAAGGGCAAGATATGCGTGATCAGCTCCAATCAGTAAGGGTGGGATAGTGAATGAGGTGATGAGATGTGTCGCCTCCGGGGGTCCAATAACATAGTCTACCACACTGCCTCCCTGTGGTGTCGTGGGTGGAATGTAGGTGAGACCGCTCGAGGTGGGCCAGGTCCCCATCTCATTATAGATAACGAGACGGTGTGCTGCTTCCATCTGGAGTAGGTATCGACTGTATGAGGTGGGTGTTGCGGTGTCGGATGAGGCTCTGAGTGTAGGCATGTCCTCTATGGTATGAAGCATCTCAAGGTCGTCAAAGTCATAGATATCACACTGGTGGCTCTGAGTGCGGGCATTGAAGTCTCCTACAAGGAAGACTTCGCCCATCCCGGTATACTTCATAATCGTGTCACTGAGGGAGTCATATGGCGATGTGGTGTCCGGTCCCTCCCCCCCGATAGCTGCTCGGGGGAATGTGTGAAGCGCGAACCGATGGGTGCAATATAGCATACGGCAAAATACGAGGCGTATCCACATGAAACGTGCCTCTGGGTCTCTGGCTACCACTTGTACCCTGTGCTGTAGCGACTGTCTGTAGAGCATGGCTACTCCGCCTTATCCTCGTGTGGTTTGCTGTCTCATTTGTAGGCGGTGAGCTGACTCCCACATATAGCCCTCAATCCTCGGTAGGCTCCTCCCCGGGCTCTAGTGTGTCTTTGTCAAGAAGATCATGTCTCTGCCCTCCATCACCTCCTCGAGGCCCCTTGGATGTGTCCACAAAGATCCATTGCAGTTCCATACTGCAATGTGCAGCTCCTGCTTTGCTGTCTCATAGGCCGCGAATCCCTAGTCAATGGGCCGTCCATCAATGATGACCCGTCTGTCTCTGTATAGGGCATGATGTCTGTCTCGTCTTGCCTGGAGGACACGCGGCATGCATGCACGTCTGTGCTCTACTTGCATCCGTGTGAGGTCGTCATCCAAATAGATGGGGGTTCCCGGTGTAGTGCGTAGTACCACCCGTCGTCTGAGGAAGTCTCTCCTCCTGGCCACATCCGAGAATTGAATGATAAGTGCTCTGCTCCGTGTGGTGTCCCGTCCTTCTCTCCAGGCTTTGGTGAAAGGGAGAGGCTCATCCGCACGGTATCCAAGTAGTGTGCACAAGCGACGCCCGTCCTGCTCTGGTGACCCGTCTGTCTTTGTGAGGCCGGAGACGCGAACATTGAACCTGCGAGCTTGTCGCATCCGCTCCTCCTCAATAGTGGTATGTACTATGTGGATCTCCTCATGGTGGTGGTTCTTCTTTGCCTCCTGTCGAAGGTTTCTTTTTTACAACCTAGACCCATCCATCTTTCTTAGTCTCAAGCTCGCTCTGAACCACCTCCATGCACTCCTTGATAGTCACCCGAATGTCCTCTAGCTGTGGGGCGATCTCCCCCTTCTCGCGCGTGCTGTCCAATTTCGTTCTCATATCAGTAAGCTCAGTGTGCAACTCCTCCCGGTCCCGTGAGTGCTGCATGCGGATAGCAAGAAGCTCTTCCCGAAGGGATTCGTTTTCCTTCTCCGAGGTTGCCACCTTGGCTTCGAGGGTGATGACTTTGCGGGTAACCCCGTTCACTGCAGAATCCGCTTCTTTCTTGTGTTTTCCTATCAACTCTCGGAGGGCATGCTCTAAGGTGGCCAACTGTTCCTCCAACTTGGGAGCCATGGAAGAGAGAGAGAGAGAGAGAGAGAGAGAGAGAGAGAGAGAGAGAGAGAGAGAGAGAGAGAGAGAGAGAGAGAGAGAGAGAGAGAGAGAGAGAGAGAGAGAGAGAGAGAGAGAGAGAGAGAGAGAGAGAGAGAGAGAGAGAGAGAGAGAGAGAGAGAGAGAGAGAGAGAGAGAGCTAGGGTTAGGATTAGGGCTTGGGTTAGGGTTAGGGTTAGGGTTAGGTTTTGAGTTGGGTTTTGGATTTGAGTTGGGTTTTGGATTTCGGTTGGGGTTGGGATTTAGGGTTTTGGCTTAGGAATAGGGTTTGGCTTAGGAATAGGGTTACTTTGGGAGGCTAAAATAGGCATTTTGGCTAAACTTAGGGACAATTTCGGGCTAGGGTGAGGGTTAGGCATGGGGTGGTCGGGGAGACGGGGTGCAATGGTAGCGGGGAGAAGCTCGGTCTGGGGGGCGCGACTGGCTTCTTCTGCAGCGGGTAGAGCATGCGGGAGTAGTGGGCAGCAGGCTGGGATGGCGGGCAGCGAGCGGAGGAGTCGGCAGTGGGCAGGGCAGAGGCGTTAGGGTTTCGGGGTTAGGCATGGTAGGGTTTCGGTGCAGAGGATAGAGGGCAGAGCTTCATTGCGCAGAGGACAGTCGGATTAGGGTTGCGTTGCTCAGCCAATTAAGGTTTTGCTGTGTGTGTGAGAGAGAGAGAGAGAGAGAGAGAGAGAGAGAGAGAGAGAGAGAGAGAGAGAGAGAGAGAGAGAGAGAGAGAGAGAGAGAGAGAGAGAGAGAGAGAGAGGGAGGGAGGGAGGGAGGGAGGGAGGGAGGGAGGGAGGGAGGGAGGGAGGGAGGGAGGGAGGGAGGGAGGGAGGGAGGGAGGGAGGGAGGGAGGGAGGGAGGGAGGGAGGGAGGGAGGGAGAGAGAGAGAGAGAGAGAGAGAGAGAGAGAGAGAGACTTTTAACGTCTATTAGAGGCCAAAATCGGCCTATGAGACAAAACATATACATCAGTATGATCCAATCCACTAATCCACTGTGATCCCAAAAGGAAAATAAAGTGTGAGTACAAAACAAGGTATGAAGGAGTGGATAATAGCTAGCATCAAGGGTGTGGGGTGCTATGGGTATGCACTCTATATGCTCAATAGGTGAGATATAAATCTGATATGCATAGGGAGGGGAGGCTCGGTGGTGTCATAACCCTCTAAATGCCTGGAGTGGGTGTAGGATATAATGCATCGGTGGGTAATGCATGGTGGCAATCCTCAAAATGCTCTGCAGGTCGAGATCGACAGGGGTGCGTTGCTGACATCTCCGTATCTCCATGTCATGGCATGCGTGAATCACCTGAATCTCTCTCTAGTGGGGAGGGGCGACGGCAAATATGATTCACGGCGGCACTGGAGCCTGAGTCTTGACTCATGACACTTCACTCAAGGTAGTTCTAGTTGATTATGATTCATGCAAATATGTATATATATATATATATATCTATACTTTTTGTGGGAAAAAATAAAACTCTCTTTGAGTGGATAAAAAACTCTCTTTTTATGTTAGGCGTGAAGGGTTTAAACGATTAAAGCTCAATTTAAATCTTACGACTTAAATCCCATGGTTTAAATCTTATGATTTTAGTTTCTCGATCGTGCTATGATAACCCACGTTTATGCACTCAGACAAAGTCTCATTTGGTTTCACATGTCTGAGACATGGAAGCAATATGAATCTATGTTGGAAATTAGGTAGGCCCATAACTAACTCCATAGGTCCCATAGGTCCAAGATCTATAACACATACTCCAGGTTCTTCCGATATTGACAAACATGAACATACAACACTTAATCATACAATGATGAGACAAAGATAGAGAGAGATTAGACAGCATGTTCAAAGTGTTACGTAAGCCACTGCTTACTCACACCATCATATATACAAATGTCAATTTACAATGTGGGAGTCAAATATCTCAACCATTCTATGTGAACAGAAATAGATGGAAGAGTGTATGTACATAATTTACAAGAATATTCAGATGTAGGGACAGAAAACTGAATATGTATGAGATGTATGACCTGACAGGATGTAGAAGAGTGTATACGAGTGATTGAAAGAGGAAAGATCAGTTTGAAACTGATATTCAGCAAACCCTAATCTGAATTTAGGCTATGGAAGACCCTAAATCAGATGTGTGTGTGATAGATCACATACTTACAGAATTAGCAAAGAATGCTGACATGTTGCTGATAGAAATCCTCATACTCATGTGAAAACACCTTCTCTAACATCTCATCCGAATGCATGTAACATGCATGTACTGATTCTCCTTTATGTATGCCGAATAGAACTCCTCCAGATATGGATGCCACTGCCTCCATAAGCTCCAAGTAGTACCTGTGTGCATAAAGAGAATATGTATCTGAATAATTAACATAAGATGCAATCTTATGTTAAGCTCCATCCGATGTCTTTGAAGTACACCAAAATCTTCATGTAGAAGACAATCAATCTTCAAATACATAATGTAGATGGCTGATCCAAACCACCAAGCTCCTCATGAGTAAGTCTCCTCTACAAACAAGAGTGTGAGCACACTCTTCTCCAAGAAGAACTCCATGGCTGCTCCTCAACATAGCTTCACAAAGTTGCTATGGCTACCCCATGAGTGCTAGAGTACCACCTCCTCAAGCTCCACCACAAGTTTGGCGTCAGAATTGGCGTTGGATGTCTAACAAAGTGACCCAAGACTCTCTTATATAGGTTTTAAAGCTCCATGCGAAAAACTCACTAAAAAGCGCTTTATTTTTATCTCATCGCTTTTTAAATTGCTTTTGCTTTATTATTAATTTAATCATTGAAAGTGCTTCTTGACCTTCTTTTTTCACACTTCTGTCCACTTGACGAATGATCTGAAAATATTTTTATGATCTCCAAGCTGAGAGCTATCAAATAAGGTAAAAACCCTAAATCAGTAGAAAATTAGGTTAGGGTTTTCTCCCAGCTGAGAGCTATCGAATAAGGTAAAAACCCTAAATCAGTAGAAAATTAGGTTAGGGTTTTCTCCCAAATCTGATCTCTAATGATTGAATGCCATATACCATTAGAAAGATCTCTTCAAGCTCTACAAGATAGGCTCATAAAAATTTTACCCAACTTTTATGCCAAAAATGACCAAGTACCAAAATTAGGGTTTATGCTCTCATAGGATTTTGGACTAATGTGACATTGATTTCCAACAATCTATATGTTTCATTGTTATGTATCTTACAATTGTAGGAAAACTCAGAGATTGTGAAATGATCTTACTCATTACTTGTAGAGGCTTGTTCCACACATGTCAGAATTCAAGTTAACATTTGGCCTTCACTCATGTATTCATCGTGCATGTGCTTGGGTTGTTGATAATATATTTTGGATTTTATGGCTTACAAACTTGAAAGCTCTTTTAACTATTCTTTATGGAGTTTCATGATGAGAAACTTGTTTGTAGCAAAGGAGTTGTGGCATTGTTTAAGGTTCACTTTCATGTCCTTATGGTGGCATTGTAGGTCCTAGGAGCATCTACATCAAGACAAGAAGGAGAAAACTCTTTTGTGGTAGAGTCAAGTGGTGATTCTAGACAACAATTGTGGCATCTAACCAAGAGCAAAGTAGATGCGATGCAAGATACACAAGTTCTTGCTTCTATATCTCTTTCTTTCAAGAGAATAGTGATTCCTAAGATAGGTTTGTGCAAAGCATCATGCATAACATGGACTACTTTGGAGAGCCTATTTTAGAATAGAAACAGGGCAAGATTGCTTTTCTTAGCAGAGAACTTACAAATTTGTGCATGTTTGGGGACTAGACATATGATGCAAATTAGTGACTTGCAAGAACAACTTGCATGTATTGATCAGGCCCTACCAAATACATAATTGATAAATATTACATTCAACTCTTTGCCTAATTCATATTTTGTCTTTTATTACCTCTCTTACTCTTAGAATGAGAGAACTTACTTTTGCGGAGTTAGCAAACTTTATTGCTACAAGAACAACAATTTAGAAGGAATATGTATTCTTGTTCAACTTCAAAATGAGCTATGGTTAACAAAGCTCAAGGCAGAGTGCATACAAAGAAACAACAATCTCTGGGAAGCAATGTTAAGAAAGGTAACATATCATTTAAATCTTCTTCTAATATTGTACATAGTTCTTCTTCACTGAATGTACTTCCACAAGTACAAAGACTTTTTTTTGATACTTGTCATTAATGCAAAAAGCAAGGATCACATAATAGATTGTAGGAAAAAGACTCCAAAGAGAAGAAGCAAGCATCAAGAAAAAGAAATTTAGGAAATGTTGTTGAAAAGGAAAAGAAGAATTCCTTTTCAAATATAAATTCAGCAAAGACTATTTTTGATGATGGCTACTATGCTTGTATTACTGTTTTTGATGTTTCCTTTGATCAGTTAACACTTTATAAAGTTTCTATCAATCCATGGGTATTTGATAGTGGGGCTACTCACCATATCACATCAAATTTGAACTTCTTTCCTTCAGCATCTCATATAGCATCATGAAAGAAAGTTTTATGTCCCAATTGCATAGTTACTGAAAATGACATTTACGGCCCTTGGGAATCAGTCGGCTGTTTTCTTGAACCGTTTTCGAGGAATTCCTCGTACATATGTCAAAAAGTATATCCATGTCTTGTTGTTTAGATTTGCGTTTCACATTTCTTGGCATCTGTTCTAGCTTGAGCCTTTGTTTCCTTGGGCACTTACTTGCCCTCCTCTTGTGCTCCTTCAAAGTTGAGCATCTAGCCCCCTTGTAAGTTGCCACTTGGACTGCCTTAACTTTGTGGCACTCCAAGCTTTAAGCTTCGAGTCTAGACCTCAGCCCTTTTATGTACATTGTATACATACATGTGAATCATTATGTATATGTGTGTGTGTGGGTTGGGATGAAGCCATTTGTAGGCTGTTTTTTAATTTCTTTTTGGTTTTAATTCTTAAAGCATAGGCTTAAATTTTATAAGAGTAGCTTTTGTTTTTCAAAAGGGTAAAAGAAGCGTTTCTCTTCCCTTTTCTCTCACCAATTCAAAGTACATGATGCGTTTATAGGACTTGGAAAAGATTCCCTAAATGAGAGGATGTTCTTTTCCTAGAAAATAGGGTTCATCACACCCAAGTTTGATAAGTGATTGATTGAGAATGAGGGGGACTCAAATTCAAATTTGAATGTATGAACACTCATGCTTGTCTCCTTGCTTCATAATGCTTCAAGTGTCATCAATTTAGATGGTTCATATGCTCGCAAGGATGGAGCCTGATTTTCAACAGTGCCCTTCAATTCTACATCCTAGCTCCATCATTCCAATGCCTCTTTTGAGCTTTGTTAGCTTGGCTGATTCAAGTTCTTTGGTGATCTTGTTAGCATAGTGATTGTTGGAGATAGATGTTTGCGAAAGCACGCGAACAGCACAAGGAAGAAGAAGAAGCTTGGAGCACAAACACACAATACTGAATGTATTACTAGAGAATGTACAAAGATACGTAGCCCATTAGGGCGATAGGCGATATACAAGCCGGGGGGAAAAAACCTCCTAAAGAGGGAAAAAAGTGCCCCGGCGGTCCTAGTGTGTTCACACACATCACTACCTAAATATATCAACAAATCCCCCCTGGGAGTGATGCGGTGAACAAGTAGCTTGCACTCATGTATAAGGAAGTGCCAAGCTATGTGGAAATCACTCCACAAAAGGAAGTAAGCCCAAAGCTTTGCGGAAAGCTTCAAACTTCTCCCTAGGCAGAGCCTTCGTGAAAAGGTCTGCAATGTTCTCCTGCGTGGGCACATATGCCAAGCTGATCTCCCCAGCAGAGAACCTCTCCCTGACATAGTGATAATGCACCTCAATGTGCTTAGTGCGAGCATGGAACACAGGGTTCCTCGCAACTACCAATGTGCTCTGACTGTCAGTGAAGATGGTGGTGGCAGAAGACTGGCCAACACCCAAATCAGCCATAAGGCGTCTGAGCCACAAACACTCAACAGTCGCTGTGAAAGCTTCCCTATACTCAGCCTCACAACTGGAAGTGGCCACAGTAGGCAGCTTCTTGCTCAACCAAGATATACATGAGCTACCAAGCATGAAGCAAAAACCACTGGTGGACACATGAGTGTCATAGCAACCAGCCCAGTCATAGCAACCAGCCCAATCTGAGCCAGAGAAAGCATGCAAATCTGGCGGTAGTGATCCCCCCTTGGATAAAACAACCCAAGTAGCCGAGTACCACTCAAGTAGCGAAAGATGCGCTTAACCACCTTCCAATGCGTGACTCCTGGGCAATGCATAAACCTACTATCTGTGAGAGAGCAAACTGAATATCTGGCCGAGTAATGCATAAGTAAATCAAGCATCCAACAACGTGCTGATAGAGAACAACATCAAATGCATCTCCAGCATCATGAAGACTCAATCGTAGGCCTGTCTCCATAGGAGTGGCAATAGGCTTACAGTCTTCAAGGCCAAAACGCTGCAATAATGTGTCAATATATTTCGTTTGACACAAAGCCATTCCACCATCAACTTGCATAAACTGAATGCCAAAATAGTGATGCAAATGCCCCAAATCAGACATCTCAAATGAGGCATGCAAATCAACCTTGAAATCAGCAATATGCTTCTCAATAGGACCAGTGAGAAGCATGTCATCAACATAGACAACAATGATCAGAAGCACATCATTAGCACGCTTAACATATAAGGTGCTTTCAGTTGGACTGTTCACAAAACCATGTGCAACCGGATAGGCATGTATCTTCTCATACCAAGCACGTGGTGCTTGCTTTAAACCATATAATGCCTTCTTTAACGTGCACACCTGGTTTTCATGCCCTTTCTGCACAAAGCCACGGGGCTGAAAAACATACACTTTTTCATGCAAGTCACCATTCAGAAATGCTGTTTTAATGTCCAACTGATGTACATTCCAACCATGATGGGCTGCAAGTGCACAAATGCTCCGAACAGTAGTCATACGGCATGTAGGTGCAAAGGTCTCATCAAAATCAATGCCTCTTTCCTGCGCATAACCCTTTGCAACAAGCCTAGCCTTATACCTGTCAACTGTACCATCAGGTTTACGCTTCAGCTTGTATACCCACTTAGTGCCAATGGCCTTCTTGCCAGGGGGCAAGTCACATAAAGACCATGTACCATTCTTCATTATAGCATCATATTCAGATTGCATGGAAGCCATCCAATTTTCTGAATTCTGTGCTTCATCAAAAGAAACAGGCTCATTCTCATCACAGAGACTAGATGCAGCCATAGCATAGCAATCTGATGCAAAGGAGGCACTATGAGAGCCTCAACGAGTACGATATGACAAAGGTGCATCTAATTTGCTGTCACGCAAAGTCTGCACCAGCCATTTTGGCATAGTTTTTGCCTGCTCAATATCAGCTCTCTCATCAACAAGTGCATCATGTAAATCTGCATCAGAAATAGAATGATCTGCATCATCATATGAAACCTGCAAAGGCTGAGAAGTTTCCTCATTAGGACGAGCACTAGACTGTCCACCTGTAAAAAGAGGCATCAACGTATCATACATGTCTTTGGAGCTAACAGATGTCTCCTTAGTACATGAAAGCAATGGCTGAATAGCATCTTCCACAAAGACAACATCACGGCTAACCAGAATGCGTTAAGTCTGTGGATGATACAGACGATAGCCTTTACTTTCAGAGCTGTACCCAACAAAAATACATTTTACTGCCTTATCATCCAATTTTCTGCGATGTTGTTCAGGCACTAATGCATATGCCAAACAACCAAAAACACGAAGATGAGCAACAGATGGTTTGCGGTCACGCCAAGGCTCATATGGAGTGATAGACTGTAGCGCTTTAGTGGGACACCTGTTCAGTACATATGCTGCACACATGACATCCTCAAGCCAGAAACTATGTGGTAAAGCTTGACTGTTGACCATGCACCTCGCCATCTCCATGAGTGACCTGTTCTTTCGTTCAGCAACTCCATTCTGTTGAGGTGTATACGGCACTGTACACTGGTGTTTTATCCCACGTTCAGCCAGAAATGCATTAAAATCAGAAGACATATATTCCCCCTCTCGATCAGAATGGAGGGTGCCCATTTTACATGCTGACAGATTTTCAGCCAAAACCAAAAACTATTTAAAGCACATGAACACTTCGGACTTTGCTTTGAGTGGATATACCCATGCATGCCTGGAAAAATCATCAATGAAAGTTACGAAGTAAAGGTAATTCCCAAAAGAGGGTGTCTGCATAGGACCACAGACATCGCTATGTACAAGCTGCAATTTCTGCGTAGCCCAAACTGAACCATCTTTTGGAAAGGAGGAACGCTGCATTTTGCCCAAAATACAGCCTTCACATACATGTTTTCCAGGTGCCTCAAGCTTGGGCAAAGAAGACACCATATCAGATTTTTGCAGGCGTAGCAAACTAGCAAAATTCAGATAGCCTGAGAATCATGAACTTCACATGCCGAATCATTCACAGATCTTTCATAGTCTATGAGCTTATACAGCCCACGACACAAAATGCCAGAAGCAATAATCACATCGCCATTTGACAGATCATGAACTGTACACCTGTCATCAACGAATTTCACAACCAAGCCAATCTTGGCTAATGCAGAAACTGATAACAGATTCTTCTTGATCCCTGGCACAAATAAGGCATCTGACAACGTGAAAGAACTACCATCAGCAGTAGTCAGAATGATCTTACCAACTCCCATAACAGGATAAGAGGAGTTGTTGGCGCATGTGACAGTATTCCCTGTAGGGGAAGGCTCGAGTGAAGAGAAGAAACTGCGCTGCGAGGTAATATGTTTGGTCGCCCCACTGTCAAAGTACCAAACATCTGAGTCCACTACAGACATGCACTGCTCATAAGAAGAGGGGTCAAAACTACAAATAGTAGTAAATGCCCATTCTTCTTCCTACACAAGATTAGCAGACTCTGTTTTTGGTGTAGAGGCTTCTGCAACAACCATTCCAGCCTCCTTTTTCTTTGCCTCTTTTGCAGCCAGTTTTGGACAGTTCTTTATGATATGATCATTCCCTTTACAGTACTTGCAAAACAATTTCTGCTTTTCTGATTTCTTCTCATCTTTATCTTGGTTCTTTGAATGTGAAGCATTTGCAGATTTCTGCTTACTAGTAGAAGAGCTCCATTTTCCTTTGCCCTTCTGACTAGCCAGGAAAGCTTGATCTGCAACACGCATAATGGACCTGTTCTGCCTGGACTGATCTTCCTGCAACAGAACAGAGACTAACTCCTCAAATGATAAGGCATTCGGATTGCCTTTCATCATCAACCGAAGAGTAGAAGCAAAACTTTGATATGAATCAGGAAGACCATTCAGAACGGTCTGCGCTATCTGGTATAACCTCATCAGCAGAAATCAACTGTTCCTTCAAATCTTTGATGTGCTCACTTCGTTAGGAAACTGTTGATCTTCGTTAGGAAATTGTCCATAGAATCACCTTCATTCATGTGCTCACTCTCCAACTGTTTTCGGAGGTAAGCAACACGAGCCTCATTCCTAGCTTGGTACAATGTGGTAAGTGTATCCCAAGCATCCCTAGCTATTCTGCAAGAGCGAATATGAGGAATAATGGCACGTTTGACAGACAAAGCTATCAATGCATGTGCCTGGGAATCTCTGCCATCCCAACGAATTTGCTCTGCAGTAAGTGCAACAGAAACAGAAGCACGAACAGGAATCTGCGGAATATCATCTTCGATACCATCTTCATCAAGCACCTGTATTTGCAGTACGTGTCGTTACAGGTGTAACGGGACGTCTTTCAACACCCTGCACAATGTTCCACAATCCTTTTGCAACCAAAACATGTCGCATCATATAAGCCCATAATGGGTAGTTGGTACCATCCAACTTATCCTCAACAGCCAACATACGGAATACATCACTGCTTTCAGCCATGGCCGATGACTAAAATACCTTGATGTAGAAAATTGACTGCATCTCAAAAAGTTGAACAGAACTACCCAGATGAGTTCTGCTAGACCTGTAGCAGACTTCGAGACGCTTAAACTGGCGAACAGAAATTGGTATATACCTTTGGCACAAAAAGACGAAATAGCCTGCACAAGCGTTGCGATAGTGCGTTCGGAGGCCGAAACGAGCTCAGATCGCGATTTCGGCACCACATAGCGAAGCTGTTTTGATCTCGGAAACACGCTGAGTATGCTCACCAAAATTCGTGCGATTCTGAGACTGCAAACGGAGGAGTGTCGACGGCGCCCTAGATGAAGCGACGACCTGCTCTGATACCAATTGTTGGAGATAGATGTCTGCGGAAGCACGCGAACAACACAAAGGAACAAGAAGAAGCTTGGAGCACAGACACACAATACTGAATGTATTACTAGAGAATGTACAAAGATAAGTACCCCATTAGGGCAGTAGGTGTATATACAAGCAGGGGGGGAAAAAACCTCCTAAAGAGGGAAAAAAGTGCCCCGGCGGTCCTAGTGTGTTCACACACATCACTACCTAAATATATCAACAGTGATCCTTGGCACTTAGGCAACATCTTCTTTCTGATGTAGTGAAATTTAATGACATGCAAATTCAACTCAACAATAAGCTTCTTGAGTCACATGAGTTCACATGTAACTTGTGCTAATGCTGTGTATTGAGCTTTTGTTGAACATAGGGCAACTGTAGGATGCTTCTTTGCCATCCATGAAATGACTTTATTACCTAGGATCACTCCTTATCCACTTGTACTCCTCCTATCTTCTATGGATCCAGCCCAATCAACAACAGTATATGATTTCGCTTACAAATCATCTTTGAAAGGATAGAAAAGAGCTTCATTCAAAGTACCTTTGAGATATTTGGGTACTCTCTTAGCTTCAAGTGGATGAGGAACCCTAGGTATGTGCATGAATTCATATAGTACACCAATTATATATGCCAACAACTATATATGCTAAGTCAGGACTTGTGATAGGGTCATACTTCAAAGAGCCCACTTTCTTTTTTTTAAAGGAAAAGTAAAAAAGGTGGATTTTGAAGAAGATGTAAGAAAATAATAGCAAAGCGGAATAGACTAGTAGACAAAGTTGAGAGAAAAAAATGTAGACAAAGATAGATGCAGACTTAGAGATAGAGGACTCAAATTTTCAAATTGCCAAGAGTAATGCAACTACAACGATGGTGCTGCCCACCCGTGCACTCCCGAGCTTAGATGGCAATCTAGACAAACTCTAGATGAAGGGCTTACTAGTGCACAATGTTGTGTAAAGCTCAACATGGCCATGCTTATATAGCTTTTACAAGGGGAGTTGGTATAGATAAATGTAGTCGGGAGATACAAAATAGTTGGAAAAATATTCTATCGGACAATATCTCCACGATCAGAAGTCCTATTGTCTTGGCCCTACGGGCCCGAGGGATAGGCCCCTTAGACCCCGCAAAAGTGGAAAGCCCCCCTCTGCACTCCTCCCATTAAGCTTCTACGGGGAAACTGTGTGATGCCACAAGGCTTGTATTTTTGCCTTGAATGGAAACCCAATGGCCTAGAAGTTTATGCCCTACCTAACCTAATTGCTAGGCTCACAAAGATCATCTATTACCATCAACGGTCACATATAGAACTCATCTAACTTGAAAGTTAGGGTTCCACAAATGTTCGGGCTCTCACAATGGCTGCTCCTCATAATGGGGGCCTTACAACCTAGAGCACCATGGATCATTTGTGGTCACTTGAAGGTAGAGTATTGAGTATATCTAACAAAAGATATTGTAAGAAAAGCGTTTGGAATCTTCCGCCATATAAGAAAAAAAGGCACTTTTGAGACATTCAAAGAATTCTCTAGAAGTTTCATGTAAATATCAAAGCTCCCGTCATTTGTTTAAAAAGGCCGTTTGGGTTCACAAATACATGAAAATGGTTTTCATTGATGAAATGCATATGGAGCTTAAGGGATTACAAATTGTGGCTACATAAAAATGGTTGTATTGATGAAATACTTACGAAGCTTAAGGGATTACAAACAACGTTGATATATGGCAAAAGTTGAAGATGACTTATGAAAACAAGACTCCAATAAATCAAGTTCACTTGACGAGGAAGCTTGTCAGATTGCAACTCGATGGGTTGTAGTCAACCTTCGAGCACTTCAACACTTCTACAGGCATTCTTAGTCAACTTATAGAGGCCATAGTTTGATAACAAGCTCAAAGCAATTTTCTTCCTTATGACTCTTCTTGATTCCTGGGAGACATTGGTTATCTCCCTTGGTTATTCTCCTACTCTACGCTACGATGGAGTGAGAGGCTCAAGCGGTGAGCTGGGAGATACTCATGTTTTTGGAGACAGATCTTAAGAGAAAGCAAAAGGATTCGACCGCAATAGGTCAAGGAGCTAAAGAAAAGGGGGAGATAAGAAGATTTTACATGTTATCACTTGTTAGTTTTCAAGGCCCACAATCAATATAGGGACATAAATGAAATAGAGACATGAGAGAGAATAGACAAATCTATTGCATATCTTCATAACTTCATAATCTTCACAAAGTGTAGATGATCTTCTCCAAGTATAGATAAGCTCCAAGCTCGTGTCCTCCTTGATGTAGAAGGAGCAGCATAAACCCTAGCTACTATTGGAAGTGAGGTGGGCCCTAATAATAATATTCATAGGTCTACGCAATCTTCCGACACATGAACCTTAGCATATGCACCTTAAGACTTAAAGTTAGATGAATGAGAAATAGAGAGAGAATACACAGTTTGTGAAAATTTCAAAGTAAGCGGAATGCTTACTTACATACACTATCTAATATGAATGTCAAATTAGAATGTGTGTAATGATACAAAACTGAATGTATGCTAATAGAAAAACTGAATCTAGATTGAATTTAGGGTTTTATATACAAGAAATTGTGCATAAAGTGCCTAAGAGCTATGAAGAGTGTGTGTATGTGCAATTGGAGTGAATAGAAACAGTTTAGAACTGTTTGTACAGCAAACGCTAATTCTGAAATTAGGGTTTCAGACACTTTAAATCAGAAATTGACCTAAATAGCAAGATAATCTTCTTCTTGTGTTCAAGTCGAAGGCATGAGCCTTGGAACAACAACAACAATAGGAGAAGAACTGAAATTGGACTTGCTATTTACAAAACTCAGCCAAATCTGCACCAAAAGTCGAAAACACCGTCTCAAAGAGTTAGAGCACTCACTCTTTGAGTAGACCTTGATCAATGATGATTGATTGATTCCTAGAAGTGATCCAAACTCCTTAGTTTATAGCTTAGGAGATGCTTTAGCGAAAAAATCCTTGAAAAGCACATGCGATAATTCTATACAATGATCCTGCTTTTAGAACACAAAATGGCTGCAATCTCCTAAACTGGAAGTGAGGAAATCCATAAATATCCATATGTATTTGCATAAGCTTGGAATCTGTCATTTCAAACCTTTCCAATAATTTCTCAATGTATTTTTGTTGTGTTATGTAGATGCACTCATTTCTGTATTTGAACTCAATCCCAAGATAATAATGTAAAATACCTAAATCATTCACATCAAATATATGCTTAAGTTGTGCTTTAAAAAACTGAAGGTTTGAATCCTTAGGACCTGTCATAATCATATCATCAACATATATGATAATAATAATTAAGACATCTTATTTTGCTTTAACATAAAGAGAATGAAGATCATCATTAAGAAAAGTTGTTTTGATATCTAACTGGTATACATTCCAACTGAAGAATGCAACAAGAAAAAGTATTGTTTTGACCACTGTTGTTCTAGTAGGTGCAAAAGTCTCATCATAGTCAATTCCTTTCTTTTGTGCATAACCTTTGACAACTAACCTTGCTTTATACCTGTCAATAGTACCATTTGCTTTTCTTTTGATTTTGAAGATCCACTTAACATCAATTGCTTTTTTATCTTTTGGTGACTCACAAAGCTTCCATGTTTGATTCTTATGAATAGAATCAATCTCTTCTTGCATCGCTTTCTTCCAAACGGGGCTTTGTAGTGCATCTTTAAGGTAGTGCTAAAATGTTATGAATCTCAAAATGTTCTGCCTAATTTACCTCATCTACTTGTTCTTTCCTTGTTTGACTTCTTGTTCTACCTGTGAAGTTCTTTATACCACTGTCCTCCAAGTTTGATATAACTACCTTGGAGTATTCTTGAAAATTGGTGCAACGTCTTCTTGAATAGAAACAGTTTAGAACTATTTGTACAGCAAACCCTAATTCTGAAATTAGGATTTCAGAATCGCTAAATCAGAAATTGACCGAGATAGCAAGATAATCTTCTCCTTGTGTTGAAGTAGAAGGCACAAGCCTTGGAACAGCAGCAACAATAGAAGAAGAACTGGAATTGGACTTCCTACTTACAAAAGTCAGCAAAAGCTGACGGTTGACTCCCAAAATCTCTTCCAAATTTGCACCAAAAGTTGGGAACACCTTCTCCAAGAGTTAGAGCACTCATTCCTTGAGTAGACCTTGATCAACTGCTCTCTTGTAATTTGGAGCCATTATAATGTGTATGTATGCTCTCTTGGTGTGTGTATTTGAATTACTCTTGTATTTATCTTGCTTCTTGGGCTAACAGATATGTCAATGGTTCGCTTTATGAGCATAATAATCTAGATTCAAAGAGTTTGTTTAGAGAGCTTATTGATCAAAGTTCACTGTTTGTATCAAGAGTTTGGAAAGGTTATGGTTGAGGAGAGAAGTTTGGATATTCTACACCTAAATTAATTTTATAGGTTTCCTTAAGTGAATATTTTTTTTGAACAAGTTTATTTCTTGTTTTGAAGATAATTATATCATGAGTTTTGTTTTCCTGTGGCACTGCTAACATCATGCTTCATTGCATGAGTTGTTACATATAAAATCTGTTTTTTGTTCTGGCCGCTGCTTTGTATATTGTCATTATACCATGTTTGCCTGCCAGAAGATGGAGGATGCACATGAAGTGTATAGAAGATGCTCCATTAAGGAACAATAGAAAAGTCCTCTTTGAAGAATTTGTGTGTTCATTTCAGTAACCACAAGGCTTTAATTTGTCCTCCCCTTTTATAGAAAGGAGCACATTGTTATGTGGTGGTTTTTGCTGCTGCAGGAAAAGATGGCATTGCAAGAAGACAAGGACAATCTATTGAGAGACAAAGAACAACTTCTAAATGAAAAGGGGACTATTTTGAAGACCAAAGAAGTTCTTACTCAGGAGATTCTGAGTTTAAAGGAAAGTCTAGAGGCAAGTAGAAGGGATGTGGAGGATAGAGATCAAAAGGTATTTCTAATTCCTTAACCTCTTCACATGTGCAATCTATTATGTGCATGTGATTTTTAAGGGAAGTGGAAGGGAAACTGCTCATAAAGGATTTTCTTTTGGGTCCAGATTAGTGAGCTAAAGGATTCCTTACAGCTAGCATCAAATGACATAAATGGGTTTAGGATGGAGATAACAGCACTTAAGCTAGAGCTTGAGAGCTTAAGGGCCAGTACAGGGCAGGACAGCTTTCCTAAAGAGGATGCAACTTTTGTACAAGAAAGTATAGAGATTTACAAAGCAGAAATAGAATCTCTCAAATCTCAACTTGAGATGGCCAAATCGGTGAAAAGGGAAGAGGAACATGAACAAGCCAAAGTTAAAGAGGGGCCTTTATCAAAGGATGTTGGAACAGACCCAATGCCAGTAGATAACTCAAAGCCAGAATACCTCCAATTTGATGGTATTTTTGCTGGATCGTTGGTTGATCAAGAGAATCGTGTGAATAATGCTGTTGTTTCATCAAATGCAGTCTGTGTGATTCCAAAGGCTGATGTGGAACACAAAGACGTCCAGACATCTTATATTTCAGACAATGTGAGAGATTTTCTTATTTTCTACTTGTGAAAGCACATTGACACATTACTGCAAGTTTTATGAAAGACGTATATTCTGATTGACTTAAAGGTTGTTTGTTCTCAAACTCATGCTGTTTTATTTCAATCAGAGCCAAGAAGTAAAAACAGTGGAAGTTCTTGCAGATGCGTTGCCTAAGATAGTACCTTATGTTCTTATCAATCACAGAGAGGTCAGAAGGGAAATGGCTGATATCCTACAAAGCAACAAGTATAATTCATTATGCTAACATATAATAATGTGCTTTTGTGCAGGAGCTTCTGCCCCTCATTATGTGTGCTATTGAAAGGCATCCTGACAGTAAAATCCGAGACTTGCTGACGCATACTTTATTCAACCTCATCAAAAGACCAGATGAGAAACAAAGAAGAATAATCATGGATGTAATAACAGTTCTCATGCTTTTAAAATTTTCATAGTTTTATTATTTTTGTGTGAAACTGTAGTAACGAAAATCTATGTGTAAAGCTTGTGAATACGTTGGAGCACATGTATTCATTTTCTCATTGCGATCGTTCATCAAAACATTCTTCTTGACAGTTTTCAAGCTTTTCATGAATATAAGGACAGGCTTATGTGTTTTATAATATAGACGATTTTGATATTTACTTGGGAAACTGTAAAACAAAGAATCCATTTATTAACCTCTGTTTGTGTGCACATATATGCTTGTGTTCTTTGGAGCTTTGAAGTTGTTCATTGATAGCTTTTTTTGTTTGTTTGTTTTTCCCTCCCATTTTGTGAAAAAAATAACAACCTGTATAGGCTTGTGTTTTACTGGCAAAAAATATTGGTGAAGAAAGGACAGAGCTTGAGCTTTTACCGCAATGCTGGGAACAGGTACTAATAATTTGTTGCTGTATCGGTACTAGTGTTTCTAATGGGTCATGTGATGTTTATGACATGCATGACTGTGCACCAGGAGCATCACAGCTTTCCTTGTGTCACTCCATTTTAGTCACTTCACAGAATTTTAGAAATCAAAAATTTCACAAAGATGAATTGGGTTTCGGCATGTGTCTGCTCTATCCGAGGGATATTTGTGATTATCTCATGAATGATTGTCGACCCATTCTAACTATTTAAAAGGTAACTTTTATCTGCCCTAGTCCATTCTAACTTTTTGAAGGGGAATGTCATCTGCTCTAGTCCATTCAAAACAAGCCTTTCATTGCCATTTAGACCTCCATTGTTTTGGATCTTGCATCCCATTCTAGCTTCTTCGTAGAAGTTCTATATGTTGAAAATTACAAAGAGATGAATTGCACTGTGTGGTGGTTAGAGCATTTTTCTCACAACCATTCAGCTCAGGCATGTGTGGTCGGGTGGTGTTCTATGAGGTTATGAAGTAAGATGGTCCTGAACTGAAATTATAAGAGCTGTTATGTTTCTGAGAATATCATCCTTGAATAATATTCTGCAGCAGTATGTGCATCTGCATTGAGTTTGTTCTGTGCATTTGATTTACATGTATATATCATCTACCTTGGTGCTTCAGATACTGGAAAATCATCCAATCGTGATTCTATGCTTACTTGCAGCTGATTTCCAAGCATTCAATATTCCATCTTCAGTTGTACGTTGTTGGTTGAACTCTTTCTTAATGCTTATTATCTTCCAGATAAATCACAAGTATGAAGAACGTAGGCTGTTGGTGGCACAGTCCTGTGGCGAGCTTGCGAGATTTGTCAAAGTGGAAATGCGGACGTCACTTATATTATCAATCATTCAGCAGTTGGTCGAGGACCCTGAGGCTGTTGTCCGGGAGGCAGCCAGTCACAACCTTGCAATCCTGCTTCCGTTATTCCCGAGCACGGATAAATATTTCAAGGTCAGCACTGCTATATAAGCTGAAGAGGCAAAGTTGGAGCTGGTTATGTGAAATTTGCACAAGTGAAAGCTCAAAGTAAGCAGGGCATGTATTGCCACAGAAAAAAGACAACTGAAAATGTGAAATGGTAGTCTTTTGTTGGTTGATGAGTTGGAGCGATTTATTTGCAGGTAGAGGAATTGATGTTTCAACTGCTTTTGGATCCATCAGGAGTGGTTGTCGATACGACTCTGAAGGAGCTTGTGCCAGCTGTAATTACATGGGCACGCAATGGAAATCAACCATTGAGTCAGCTATTGCGTGTACTTTCTTCACATATTTTGTCTTCTGCCCAGGTACCCAGCATTAATATTAGGTTATAAATAGAAGATGACATCCCATATTTTGTTAGAATGTTATTATCTGCTAATAACCACATATGCTATGCTTTTTCTGGTTGATTCCTCTTGAGGACTTTTTGTTCTTTGAATTATCTTTAGCGCTGCCCTCCAATATCTGGAGTAGAAGGATCTATGGAGGCTCGCCTGAGAGTGCTTGGGGAAAGAGAACGATGGAATCTGGATGTTCTGTTGAGAATGCTATTTGATCTGCTCCCTGAGGTGGTCAATTTGGTGAAGGCTACTTGCCCTTTCAAAAATGCAGATCTCGATAAAGTGACAAAAGCTGATGATGATGTGTTCTTCTCAGATAGCTTGATCGAAGATTATCTGAGGTTAGCTCCATATCCTTGACAAATCCTGACCATGGGACCTGGCCCACCAGTTTTTCTCTTCTCTGTCACTCTTTTGATGTGTAAGTGATTCATATTTTGTTTCAGGGGTCAACAGGAGTGGCCAACATTTGATTGGCTTCACTGTGATTGTATTCCGTTATTGTTGCAAGTGGCATGCATGCTTTCATCCAGGGAGGATTCCATACGAAGTCGTTTAAGTAAGGTTGACCTTTACAATCATTTATGTGATTCATAAGTCATTTGATCATATCATTGAAAAGTGTTGTTAAAGGATAAGGGGAATATGAGTGCTCTAGACACTAAGGGGAGTGCCTATGGAATTTCAGCCTCAAAAATAAGCAGTTAGCTGTTGATGTATTGACTATCCTAAAGCACTTGTGTACTGGATGGTAGTCCGATATTAACACGTGGTTTTAGCAGCTTCTTGCAGGGATTATCTCTCAGTTGGGGCAATATTATCTTTCCAGCATCTTGTTACCAATTTTTCTCACTGCTGTTGGCGATAATGTCAATTTTTCTCAATTTCCAGCCAATTTGATATCTCGATTTAAAGGTTTGTGCAGGCAAACTAGTGCAGCAGTAGAATTTCCTTTGTTTTGAATTCTTAACATTGCTATTGAAAAGCTAATGCATAGCTTGTTTTTCCATTTGTTTTTTTCTCCTTTCTTTTTTTATTTTTGAATACATTTTCAGCATTAAGGCCCCGAACAGAGGTTGAGGAGCGTCTGGCAACTCTCTGTGTTCTTCCTCTTCTTTTGGCTGGGGTTTTGGGTGTACCAAGCATGCAGGAACATCTTGCTTTATATTTAAGGTCGCTAGTGATGCAGCAGTCAGCAAAACATGGGGCTTTGACTTCTGCACAGACTCCGGAGCTGATTGATGCACTCAGATTCCTCTGGTATGCGATGCAGTTTAGAATACATCCCCCCCCCCCCCCCCCCCCCCCCCTTCCCCCTTTTTCCCTTTCCCTTTCCCTTTCCCTTTCCCTGCAGGGCGTCAAAACAAAAAAAGCCCCCACTCTATCGCCAACACACTCACTGCATGTTTTTCTCTCAAATGAGATTTAGATATTTCAAAAGGAGTGTTATCAGGGAAGTTTTAAAGTCTATCTGCATGCAATCCCTTATATCTGTATCTTTTTCTACCTGCCATATGTTTGTAACTGTGGGATTTGGTCTATAAATCTCAACGGAGCTTTGCACTCCATGCAATGTAGGTTTGTTGTAGCACATGAGAGAGAGGTGGCTGTTTTCATGAAAAGGCATTTTTCTGGTTGGATGTTTGATCATTCTTTGTCCCCAAAATCATTCATCAGAGGTTGTACAAGTCTCATCAGCTTGTATTTTTTTGGTCATAGCCCATTTTGACCTTTTGGTAGATGTTAATACATCGTTTCATTTTGTTTCATCTCTCTCTCTCTCTCTCTCTCTCTGTCTCTCTCTAATTTTGCTGAAGGGACAAAATTAATACATTTTTGTAGCATTTTTGAAGAGCATCATTCAGTAATCATTGGTGTCATATGGGATTTGGTCGTGAACTCAAATCCTGATGTCAAGATTAGTGCTGCCAGCATCATGAAAGTGCTTGTAAGTTGTTTGTTTTGTATGTCTTGGAATTGTCATTTCATCCTTGCTCCTCCTGAGTCCCAACATTTTGATAAACTCTCAGGTTCCATATGTGAACGCCAAGAGTACAACTCAGGATATACTGCCAGCTCTTGTCACATTGGGATCAGATCCAAATCTTTTAGTAAAGTACTCTAGCATTGAGGCTTTTGGTGCCATTGCTCAACATTTCAAAGATGAAGTGGTATCAAACATACCTTGCATTGAAAGATAAAAAAGCATGATAGGCCACCCATTCTTGCATTGATTTTCTCGTCATTTCAGATTATGGATAAGATAAGGGTGCAAATGGATGCGTTTTTAGAGGATGGTTCCCATGAAGCAACTGTTGCAGTCATTCGTACTCTAGCTATGGCGGTCCCTTTAACAACTTCTGGCATAAGGGATTATATCCTTCCAACGAAGTCTTGCTTCCACTTAAAAGTAGAAAAAGTTAATCTATTAATTCCATATTATTTTTACTTATTTATTATTATTAATTTTTTGTTAAATTGATGACCTTAACACATTGCACATCTCCTTCAAAAGCTTCTGGTACTTACAGGAGTAACATTGCAAGGTACAATGACCCTTATGCGTAGACGGGAGAAAGTTGATGCATTCTGTGAAGCTGTTCGAGCCTTGGATGCAACTGGTTAGTAGGTTATATTTGAGGAATTGAATAGTAATTCCTTTATTTTCTAGAATTCTATCAAGCCCTTCTGAGGGAGTACAAAGTATCTTTCTTTCGAGT